>JAAKBH010000042.1:600000-922093 GCA_019776075.1 Amaranthus palmeri
GTGCGTGATACATTGTTTGTAGACGTGTCAAAAAAAGTGTGAAGTGTGAAAAAAAGTTACCAAAAGTCCAAAAATTTAAAACATGATTAATTAAGTCTTAATCATTCGTTTGCAAGTTATTTTTTAGTCGTTAAATTGGTTGCTAGAAATATGAGAGTTAGTGGGATCATGTTGACTCATTATCTACAGTTAGTTTTGTTTTTATATGATAAAGCCTATAGATAAATTATTTTCAGATTAATGAATATTGTAGTTTACGTTTATCACTCTATCATACTTTCTTTAATTTTTTTCAACACCTTATTCATCAATGAGGACTTTCATCTTAGATATACGAATTCCCGATTTTCTCTCTTCAATGGCACGGTTTTATAGGTATATTTGATAGTAAAATATAATTAGTTATAAAAGGGTGTTTGTTATAGTCTTAGTAATATAAAAGAGATATAATGTATTAGAGTTGATGAAATAAAATGAAGCACAATTATTATCAAGAACAAAACAGAACAAACACTAATACAACATTATATCCCTTTTATACTACTAAGACTATACCAAACACCCATTTATAACTAGTTACGTTTTACTACCAAATATACCTATAACGCACGTTCCACTCATTGTGCCAAAATCCTTGGTTCATCTTTCGAAAAAATCATCAAAAATGTTGCTTGGAAGCAGCAAAAAAATATTGTTCTCACTAGTAAATCCGCCATGAAATCTATTTGTAATTGTTGTAGTTTGGGAGATGAGTTGATTGAGTTTAATTAGCGTAATAAAGGTGATAATAGCCATTGATCGTTTCCGGGTTTTATGAATTTTATATGGTAGTATTTGGGAACATAGAATTCATTTGAAACATGGAATTTAAAATTTAGTTTTCAAATTCAAGAATTGTAAATAACACCTATATACATGAAATTCGCAAATTTTGATACTTGACTCATTTTACGTCGTTGGAATTCTATGGAATTGACCCAATTTCAACATTTCCAAATTCAAGATTTGCCAAATATAGTATTTGGGTTAATTCAACATTTGGAATTGAAATCCATGTTGCCAAACATACCATAAAAAAAATTTTGAATTTTGGATTGTGATGAATGAGTAAATTTTTCATCTGTGTAAATGGGTTAGTAGAAAATTTGAATAACATGTTGGTGTTTACTGTTTAGAGTATAACAAGTTGGTGTTTTGGGAACATCAAGTAGGGTATAATGTAATTCAATTAGGGGTTTACGAAGTGTCAATTAAGGGTTTAGGGTACCTCAAGTAGGAGTTTATGGTTCCTCAAGTAGTAATTAGTGCATATGAAGTAGGGATTAAGAATATGTTAACGTGATTAGTATTACACTATGCTAGTTAAGTTGGGGTTTAGATTATACCGAGTTGGTGTTCTAGGAACCTAAAGTAGGAGTTCAATATACCTCAAAAAAGGGGTTCAATATAGCTAAGTTGTTGTTTTAGGAACCGAAAGTTGGGGTTTATATTATACCAAGTTGGTGTTTTAGGAACCTAAAGTAGGAGTTCAGTATACCTCAAATAAGGGGTTCAATATCGCTAAGTTGGTGTTTTAGGAAGCAAAAGTTGGGGTTTAGATTATACCAAGTTGGTGTTTTAGGAACTAATATTTTACGAAACCTTTTGCAAATTGCTAATCATGTTTTTTTATAGAATTTAATTAGTTATTTGGCATCCTATAGTCTATTAGCTTAATTGGTAGAGCACTATGCAATTGCGTCAAAAATGTAGGTTCGACTCCTACATGAAATATCCTAAATCCTACTTGAGGTTCTAAATGTTTATTTGAGGTACTTTAAAAGTCTACTTAAGGTATGCTAAACGTCTATTTAAGCTATCTTAAACTCTTACCAGAGGTATACTAAATGCCTAGTTGAGCTAAATTAAATGCCTACTTGACATACTATGAACCCCTACCGAGTAAGCGTGCAGTTACACAAATTATTTATCATCAAATTTTAATGGGCTAGGCCTCCTCTCAGAGAGTTTGACTTTCAGGAGACCGATTGAACTATCATAGTCATTATTGATAAGTGCAATTATTTGCACTTTGGTAGAGGCTCGGAACCGTAGGTCGTTGATCGTTTAACTAGGTCCGGTCTACACAATTAATTTTGTTCTCCTTAAATAACCCTAATGACTAGCATTAGTGGTAAGTAAGGGGTCGGTCCACAGGGAAATGATTTTGTGACAAAAAGAGTCTAATGACAAAAAGGTTTATGATTTTTGAGTTTTAAAGTGATAACAAGTTTCAAATTTCAAGTTTTAAACAAGATATAAAAAGACTAGAGTTTGGGGATTTTAGCTTCTTAGTTTGCTAAAGGGATGGGTTGAAAATATGTTTTTAACCATGGTATGATAAGAAAGGTCTTTCTATTTTAGCTCCACAACTTCTAGGTATAGGAACTATATAGTCACTAATATGGTTTAGGAGATTCGGCTTCTGGGCGTATAACTCGACCATACTAATGACTCCCTAATACATGCTCTTGACCTCCAATTTATGTTAAAACAAGAAAGAATCATACAAGATAGACATGGTTCATCATCCTAAGGACGGGCTAGGCCTCAAAGGAATCCTAATAAAGTTAGCTTCTGGGCTACTCATTACTAGCATGAATTCATATTTCCCAAGCATTCAAACATTCAAGCAACATAAATTGTCCATGGATGGAGATCGAAATGGGCTTTCGATTCCTTACCATGGAACTCACATATTCTTTTATGTACATATTCATGATCAACCCATTACCCCATAAGCAAAATAATTAGCTAACTACATCCCCAAACTCTAGAAAGTAGACTACTCACACATGTTTATGGAACAAAATACATAGACTATCTTAGCATACATGATTCAATAAACTAAAAGAAGTATGAGCTTAGAATAACTTACTACCCTCAACTATGGAGGGGATGAAGACAACTATGATAAGAACAAGAGCTTCAATATTCAAATGATAAAATACTCCACATCAAGTTGTAAACATAAACCCACAAAATTCTGAAATACATAAGTACTTTGATTGATTACCAAATGAAAACCACTTCTAACTACTAGTGCTTATGAATTAAATTACAACTTAAAGCTTGAAACAAGGAATGAAAATGCTAAAGAAAGTGTTTGTGTGAAGATTAGACAAGTTTCTGAACTTAGGAACTACTTAGAACATATTTGAGGATGAATATGCAAAGAAAGAAGAAAGGATGAAGCTAAGCTCAGCTTGTGAGCTGATGGGTGTGTCACTTCCCTTGAGAACTTGGGGTATTTATAGCCAATTTCAAGTGCTCATCCACTTGCTTTCATGATGATTGTAGAGATGGTCCAACAAGCAATCTTCTCCATCATTAGAATCAGATACACAGGAGTAGGAGGTCTGAAGCACGCAAGGGGAAAGATTGGAGGAAGCATGAGGCAAGAAATCACGGGTTAAAAAGCAAACAGTGATCTGCAGACTTGAAACAGTCGGGTCGACTGGTACCAGTCGACCAGTCGACTGGTTTGTACCTGATGCGCACTGCGTCTTTGAAATGCCATAACTTGGTCGTTTCTTATCGGATTTGGGCATGTGACCAGTCGTTTCGAAGCTAATGGACCCAAGTTTATTCTCCATTAAAAATATCTATCAAATTCCAAGTGTGTTGAAAGATATGATCATTATAAGTGGACCCTTTTGCATTTGATAATCGAAAAATGTAGCATTTCTTTGGTTGGCCTTCTTTTAATTAATGTGACTTCCCTTTAGTCACTAACTTAGTTCATAAGGTCACCAAGCCTCCAAGAATAAGACGATAAATATAATTAGTGCTTGTGATGACTCAAAAACCTGCAAAAATTGACAAAACAACAAACACTACACCAAAAGAGTATTATCCTCAAAATAAGCATAAATGGACTTAAATAAAAAGAATAAAGCATAAGGATGGCATAATATGAGTGAAAATTAGGGGATAAAATGTACATAAATCATGTGTATCACACTTATCTTTGCTATTTCTACGCTCCGTGAACGAAGTTATAGCGGTGTTTAGAGATTATAGTAGTGAATTGTTGCAATTTTTGTCTCTTGTGCTTATTTTGTAGATTTATGATAATATGAGGCGGAATTGAAGCTTTTTACTAGTATATGGAGTTATTAGAGGGTGAAGGCTTGGAGAAATATAGCCTAAGATCCCTAGCATGATGGAGAAACGAGGCAAAATGGGTCCAGGAGGAAAGCGACGAGTCGCCACAAACAGAGCAACGACTCGTCGCTAACACGCTGTATTCCATATCAATGCTGAAGAAAAGCAACGACTCGCCGACATCCTATGCGACGAGTCGCCACTTATTCACTGAACTCTCCATTGTGCTCCAGAACAAAAGCGACGACTCGTCGCCCGTCATGTGGCGACTCGTCGCTCGAGAAGAAACTGCCCTGCACCAGACAGAAAGAAAGCGACGACTCGTCGCCCCTGAATTGGCGACTCGTCGCTCTGCGTTTTGACGAAAATTGAACCGTTTCTTCTCCTATTTTTTGGAACCACTATTTAAGTGGAAGTTAACCTAGTTTTTATTTATTAGTAAGTCTCATGGGAGACGGTCTATTCTATAGACGGAATCCATAAAGCCCAGCCCAAAATATAACATAGTATATTTGGGGTTATAATAAATTATTTGGGATCATAATAACTTATATTTGGAGTTATAGAATAGTATATTCGAGGTTATAATACCTTACATTTAAGATTATAACATAATATAATTGATATTATAATGAAAAAAATCAGTTAAGGAAAATGGGCTGGCCCAATTTTGTGGTCTATCCTATAGACCGTCTCTTGTGAGATTTTGTGTTTATTTATTCAGTTTTCTTTCTTCAAAACTCTAGTATTCCTCTTTGTATTCCATAGATTTAGTTTAAGCTTTCCTTTAAGAATTTCAATATTGTACTCTTGGATTTTATTAGTATTTTACATACCGTTCTTCATCTCCATTGTCAAGGTATTTTCCTTTATATTCAAGTTTTTAAATTATGTCTTATATCTTGTTTCATGATAGTTTAGTATACATAGAATTCTTTACAACCATGATTAGTGAGTAGTTTTGTATGCTAGGGCATAGGATTTGAACCCTAATATGTATGTGATTAATTGTTAGATGAGGATTGATGATTGTGATGTTGAATTGGTTTGATTAAATTGTTATGTATGATCATTCAAGTTAAAGTCTTTTAATTTCTCTTAAAACCAAAATCACAAAAGTTGAGGGATGAGAATATTATTAGTCTTGGATGATAAATCAAGTTAATATGTCTTCTTAATCAAAATTACGAAAGTTGAGATTGAGTAATATGTTTTCTTGTGTTGTTAATCGATCAAAATACGAAAGTTGAGATTGAGAGAACCCATTTAATTTGTTTTAATTTGATTACCATCCCGAAAAGGAGTGATTAAGTTAGATCGCTAAATCAATTCAACGGAATCAATTGCAATCCTTATCGAAATTATCACATGCTATTAGTAGGGAATTCCTATGTCCTAGTCTTTTTATTATCTTGAATCCATCATATTTCTTAAAGTGTTTTCACATAGTCTTAGAAATAACAACCAAATCTTTGTTTCTCAAGTGATTAACTAATCGACTCTTGTATTAATCCTGTCTCCCTGTGATCCAACCCGTAATTGTGCTACGACACCCGTGCACTAGCGGTATTAAAATAAAACCCTAACAATTATAAAAAAGATATGCTCTCTTGTTTTCACCTTATTGTCTCATTTGAGTTTTGACAATATTCATTAATCATTCTTAATTTGTATTTCATACTTAATCTTGTTCCTATCAAATTCTGTAGAACAATTAATAAAGATCTTAATCCCCTGATTAGTGATTAATCAAGGATTATATGCTTGTGGAAGTCTGTCTTTAATCCTCTGCCAAGCTATGTAGTAAGATCACTTTGAGAACATAGAGTATTCCTACAAAATACACCAAGTGGTTAGTAGGGCTTCTAGTGTTTTTCTGAGGACCCACTCTGACGCCCAAGTTAGTATCAATCTGAGACAATTTGCTTAATAGATCTGTCAAGGTGATGGCAACCATGTGGATTACTACTTAGGACTTGTTTAGACGTGAGGTCTTTAATTTAATGATGATGATAAAAGAAACTATTATTTAGTCTTATGATTATGTTTTTAACGTTCTTTTGAAAATCAATGTGGGTATTTGAGATTTAGTTGTCATAAATCGCTTTGAATTCGTAGTACTTCTCTTGTAATAGAAATTAATTACATCATTTATGTACCCCTTGATGTGTATTTATAGCTCATAATTGTGAGTAACAAACATTCCTTATTAATCCCCAAAATTCTCTGCATGTTACTGTTCCTCCTTGGACGTGTCAATCTCTCAATCATTTCAAGATGTTTTGTTTTCTATGCACTTCTAGCTTTTTCTTCCAACACATGCCGCACTAACTCATAGTGATCCTTAATGAAGAACAAATGTCCACCTATTGCATGTGAGCTTCCCATGCACTAATATTACCTTGTACGCATAATTCCATAATGATCATCCTAGATAGATGTTCCCAGATGACTGCTGATAATTCTTTGCATATTTGTATTGATTTAACCTTTACTGATTGTCCGTATCATAATTACCTTTGATTAGTACTTTACACACACAAATATATTAATTAACATACTCAAGTGAGATCTTATTTGATTCATTTCAATGTAAAGAATATTAATATCAACTTTTTAAAATCTTCAATTAATAATTAATAATACTAATAATATAATTATTACATTGAGAAATGTACCATGTCAAATAAGATTATAATAAGGGTGAATATGGGGAAAATTATTTTCATTGGGAAATACAATTATGAAGAGTTACGTTACCTGTATGTAGGCATGTAGCTGAGTTTGATTAATATTTTAATCAAGAAAATTAATATAAAAGCCCAAGATCACGCAACATATTTGAGCACTAATCAAGAAGAAACAAATTAAAGAGTACATATAAATATAATATACATACAATTCCATCCAATTCATTAAAAATATGATAATGAACGCAAGCAAATACTTTCTCTATTTTGTTTTGCTTGCTAGTTGCTATAAATGTTCGGGCACACATATTAAAAAAGTACTGTGCAATTATTAGGAGTACAAGGGGTTTATTTTTAGGATTTTTTTAATATTATTTGATGAAAATAAAAAAGGAAAATAGATTTTTTTTGATGATTGAGAATATTATAAAAATTAAATAATGATAGTTATAATAGTTAATGAGGTATAGAGTAAGATAAAAATAGGAGTAGGTGGAACTTTAAATGATTGATTTTTTTTACTAAAAATGAAAATGTAGCAACTAGCAAGTAATATAAAATTTCTTAAAATAGAAAATATAGCGAGTATTACGGAACGGAAGAAGTATACTTTGATATCCTTGTCCATCCTTGCCATAATTATGATGAATACGATTTATCTTTTGGGTGGATTCGGTACATAATTCTTAAGCCGAGGACTCTTTAACCACACTCTTCTATATGGGTATGAGTTGTCGTTTATTTATGTCGAGCCAAATGGGAGACAGTCACAGCAGCAGCAGCAGGTATGGAAGGCTCGACCAAGTCGAGCAAAGGCAGCCAAGCTCGAGCTGTGGGTCGAGCTCCAATACAGCAGCAACCAGAGACTTTAGGAAGAAGGCTCGACCTGGTCGAGCGGTAGGGGCTCGGTCGAGCGGCTGTGCAGTGCCCAAATAAGCGTGTTTATGTTTTGTGCGAATTCTTTAGTGGGCTTTAAGCCCTTTTGTCGTCCTAGCTTATTCTAAGTTGTTTTAGGGCTATATAAGGGCTCTTAGAGCTTCGTTAGAGAAAGTAGAGAAGCTAATACACTGAGAGTTAGGGTTTGAGGACCTAAGAGAGCTTTCATCTTCTTTGTATTAGTTTAGGGGTGAACTCCATTGTTGAATGGGTTCACTAACTTGAGAGGTTGTTCTCAAGTGTGTGAGTTGAATCATTAGTGTAATATTGATTATATTAATGGTAAGATACTTTATTTGAGGGAGAGGTATCCATAGATACCTCATTACATTGTTGTTTTTGGTTCTCTTGATTATTACTCTGTTTTTCCCTTCTTTTCTTCCTCCATAGTTTTACCTTAGAGGGTCCAAGACCTCCTCTTTCGTCATACAATCTAATAAAAAGACTGTTATTCTACATGACATTCTCATAATGATTTGCCATATGGAATAACTTTTACCGAAGTTAACATCTACTTGTTTCTTAATATATGAGTACTATACCACAATCATACAATCTAATCATACAATCTGTAAACTTGCAAATGACATTCTCATAGTGATTTGCCATATGGAATAATTCTTACCAAAGTTAACATATACTTATTTCTTAATATATCAGTACTATACCACAATCATACAATACAATCTAATAAAAAGGTTGTCATTCTCATAGTGATTTGCCATATGGATTCTTACCAAAGTTAACATGTATTTATTTCTTAGTACTTCCTCCGTATTAAAATACTTGCTACATTTTGATTATGTGAACTATTCATCGTTTAAGCTTATTTTATACATTGCGACTAATGTGTAAGTAATAATATAATTAAGTCGAATTTTGTTTGAATCGTATAATCACATACTTTCATAACATTAACTTTGTATAATTTTTAGATTCGTATAATTCATATAAATAATTAAATAATACATTGGAATGTGTAAAAAGTGAAATGTAGCAAATATAATTAAAAAATACTCCTTCCGTCCCAATTTAGTTGTCCACTTTGCCATTTTGGGTCATCCCACTCTAATTATCCACTTTCCTTTTTTGGTAAAACTTTTTACCTAAATACCCCCAACTACCCCAACTTATATTATTTAATAATGCCCCACCTACCACCTTTTCAATTATTATATTCACTTAAAATACCCCACTACCACCTTTTCAATTATTATATTCACTTAAAATATCTCACTACCACCTTTTTCAATTATTATAATCACTAAAAATACATTACTACCATTTTTTCTTATTTTGCGTGCCCACAACAAAGTGGACAATAATATTGGGACGGAGGGAGTATATGTTAAAAAAAAATTGGATATTCCATTTTCTCGATATTCTGATTGGATCCGGACACTGTTTAAATTTGCTCATACCATGAATGAAGTTGATGGGCCATGTAAAGAATGTGGTATTTAAAGTGTGCTACAATTTAGCCACTAAATTAGCTAAAAGCAAGAGAAACTACCTAAAATTAAGCATATATGGTCCACAATAATTCTTCAAGCCTTAATCAAATTCTTGACTGGCCCAAGTGAGATAGTGCACTTATTTTTTTAGGCGCTATCTTGAGAGACCGTCTTTTATAAAGACGACTTTTAAAAGTTTAGTCCAAATCTATATTTAAAGTTGTAACAACATATATTTGGAACTGGACTGGGCTTTTGAGATTGAGAGCTGTTTTTACAAAAGACGGTCTCAAGTAAGAATTTGTGTTTTTTTGATTTTGTGATTAGGCTTAAGAGGTGATTGAGTGTGGATTTTTTTTACGGTTGGAAATGGCCTATAAAAGAGCAGGCCGATCTTAGCTTTTTAAGGCCCGGAGCAAAAAGATTGTTTATGGGTCCCTAGATTATTATATACATAGAAAAATTCGAAACTTAAGCATTAATTAAAAACTAAAATTGATAAGGGTTCTGGGCTTAGACATGTCTTACCCTTGCTTAAGGCTGGCCCTATAAAAGGGTTATTCTAACTTAGAAAAATTACACACATTTAACACAAGAATACACCTATAAACTTAAAGCATAGAACCTTTTTCTTATTTTGCATTCCAAGTATTAAGTAGTGATCTATTCCCACACACCCAAGTGACTACGCACTACGTGTAATAGTGAATGCGTTAATGTCGTGATCAAAGTTCAACCAGGGTGCACTCTTGAGAGACCGTCTTTTGTAAAGACGACTTTTAAAAGTCTAGCACAAATCTATATTTAGAATTGTAACAATATATATTTAGAATTTGACTAGGCTTTTGAGAGCTGTTTTTAAAAAAGACGGTCTCAAGTAAGATATTGTGAAGCTCAAAATAGCATGTGCTACGTAACTAATTTTTACATTAGTAAATGGCCTAAATATTCCAATTGTTACAGAGTATCTCGGTATTACGGTCGTCTCGTAAATATTTGGACTCTTATGTCAGTTTTATCTTATAAACCCTTTATATTATTTTAAGAAAATAATAATATCAAAATACTTGTGTATCCTAAAATCTCTTCATTAATCAAACTAATAATACTTGGCTCATTATCACTTAGTTACTCTCATGTAATATAGTACATATATATTCGTGGCATTTGAAATAACAAATCAGATAAGTAAACCACCGAATTTTTAGGACCCTTTTGATAATAAAATTCTGTACTATAGACCGTTTTGCACATGATAATTGACAGGTCATTTTACCATCCACTTTATTTATTTCAAACATGGAAAAAGTAATGTACCATCTATTATAATATTATTGTTTTGTAATGAATAATAAGCCATGCAACATGAAAACATGACATATCCATCAACCCAACAAGGAAGTAGAAAAGTTACATACAACCCCATGTGAGATTCTAGAGACAAATTAAGGACCTTACCTTAGATTTGATATTTGCTTTATAATGTCGGTTGTTTTGGTTAGAGTCTACAATTATAATTAATATATGATTAACATTTCACTTCTAATCTTGATAATTAGCTTATAATTATAAGCCACGTTTATACATTGCATTAAGGTTAATTTGTCTTAATTAGCAAGATTAAATGTAAGAATGCTCCACATGCTATGGTTGATTTTGGGCTTAATATGTGGTTATGAGAAGATTATTGGGCTAAGGTAATGGTCAATTTGTAAGCTTTGCTTCCTAAAAGTTAGCACTACTTGACAAAACCTAAAGTTTTGAGGTCCCCCTAAGAAATGAATCTTTGAATAATAATTAGGGCATATGAGCAACACCATAATGTTTCATATTATATATGCAAGTAGGGTATAGTATGTAATGATATATTTTAAATAGGGTTTTCGGTTCATTTTAGGGCCCCAGAGCAAAAAAAAGACCTAAAAACTTAAGACGTAATGAGTAATATAATACACTTTTTGTTTTTAACTACTTTATATAAAAAGCACTAAAAACTCATATTACTTAGCAAAAAATGTAAGTTATATATAAATTTAATTGAAATTAATATCATTTATGTACATAAAAATATGTTTTTTGGACAAAAAAAATTTAGGGCCTTAGACGGTAGCTCGCTTTGCCCTTACTAATCAGTGACCCTGGTTTTAAATTTTATAATTTCTAAAATTAAACCATTATGATCATCATACTTAATGTGTTTCGCTCATAGGATAATTTGTGAAATTGAACCCTTTAACTTTTAATTGATGCTTACTTGTGAATTATATTAAATTAGTATAAAATCCGTGCATTGCACGGAATTTTGTAGATTTGATTTTTTTATTTGAAATGTAACATTTAAATTATTGTGCAATTGTATATTTAAAAGGTTTCTTTTAAAGTATAAAAGGAAAGTATTATGGTCCTATTTGTTTTATTATAGGAAATTAATTGTGTTTTCACTGTTTTTATTTCTGGTGTACAGTGTTGTCTTACAGGTATTAAATTTGCCTGTAAATGCAGTAATAAAGGAAAATAGTAATATTTTCTTATTAAAATATTTTTAGAAGGTTTATTATTTTTCCATTTGTAATATTTTAATGTGTGATGTTATAACTATGGTATTAATGTAAGATAATTTTTTAAAAGCTATGTAATTTTTAAAATTTATATATTTTTAGAAATAAATTGTTTTACTATTGAAAGACCAACAATCCTACTGCATTTGGCAGATGGTTGTGAGACTGTCCTTTGTCATTTAACAGCAAAATTATAAAATTGTATAATTACTATTTTAAATAAGGGCTTCAAAATCATTTGTATATTTTACGTTATACGTCCATAGTAGTTAATGGAAGTACTACTTGTATATATGTAACTATTAACTACTCCATTTATTTAATGGAGTATTAAAATTTTAAGCGTTCTATCATATATGACTAATAATAATAATAATAATAATAATAATAATAATAATAATAATAATAATAATAATAATTATAATAATAATAATTACTCCATTTATTTAAAGTAAATATAGATTATTAGAAAGCACGTTTTAGTTGAAATAGATACTCATACTTCTTAAAAACATTGTACATAATAATTAATAACTTTAGGTTATTATATGATGAATAGATAAAAAAGTACTATTCAATTAAGTCACTCGAATTGCATGAATGTTTATTATTATATATTATACCCATTTAATTATGATGACTTTTACTAATGAAGGAAATTTAATTTATTTTTTGTTGTGTACGAGGTTGACTAATTATGAAATGTCCATGAAGTTAGAGTTTAAACACTTCAATTGTTCACGAAAATATTAATTAAGCTACAAAGAAAATAGTAATTAGCAACACTAAATAGTAAAACATAATTATTAATATTTGACAAACTAAATAATATATTAATAATTATAGTTAAGACAATCAAGAGAGTTTGAAAAACTATGAAGTCTCATTAAATAATTAAGCGTAATCTAATGAGTACCTTAAGTTATAGTTTATAATATACATCTATTTGTTTAATAGAATTAAGTAGTAGACTAATTATTGAGATTTGATTACTTTCACTAGGGTTGTATAATTTTCTGTTAATTTAGAAAAATATACAAGAGGTGAATCTCAGTTTAAAATATATTTCAAGTAAATTTAATATTTATTATCCACGTGCTTTTCATATGAGTTATGTGTCAGCAGGGTCGACTGTACGGGAGTACCATGAGCTACTGCTCAGTGCCCCGATTTATAGGGGCGCCTCATATTTTTATTAAAAGGTTAAAAGTAAAATGAAGGCTTTTTTGTGTATTGTGTAGCAAAATTAAATAGATAGAGAAAGTATAAAATTTAATATGAGTTCCCATTCAATCTAATTTTGAAAAGATAATTATTTAAATTGGTTAATAAATTTGTATTAACAGTTTGTATTGAATGAGATATACTAGTATAATTTATTTTAGGTGAGTAATACATTCTCATGATAATTTTTAATTAACTACTATTATCATTAATTCAATTAAGATAAGTGATAATAGTGGTTTAAACTTTAAACTTAAAAGAAATGTTTATTTGAAATTTGAGTACTAATAGCTATTGGTCCATGTAATTAATAAAATTTAGCAACATTTTTATAAATTAATAAGAAGTAATTGAACTAATTAGAGTATTGATAAATAAATTTACGAATACCAAGATGTAACTGAACATAATTTTAGATTAGGGGCTCATAATTTAGATTTTGCTCAGAGCCTTAGAAATGTCGAAGACGGCTCTGTATGTCAGTCACTTTTCTCTTGGCAGAATCCTATCTATTGAGGGATAAATTTACCAGTTTTCGCATTTTTTCTCTGTCCTCCCTTTAAAATAGTACAAGTATAATTTGTGTACTACCTTTTCATCCTAACTATAACTAGGACATTCACTAAGCAACGTGTGATACATTTATAGTCTAAGAAGTAGTGTCTCATAGATTATTTTAAGTAATTGCATTCATATTTTGTTTGTTTTTACAAAAATTGACATATTTGTATTTTGTTTGCCTTGAAAATAACATGATAGTGTCTTCAAACCCAATTTGTTGCAACAATGATGTAGAAGTATTACTCATTGAAAAAGACTATGTTATATCTTGTCTTTAAGAAGGTATGTATGTAAGCTCCTTCAATTACATTATATGACAAGCTCATTAGTTTGGTCTCATTTTTCTTACATTTTGAAAACTACATATGACAATCTCTTGTACAATATCCCATTAACAAATTTGTGAAATGTGGTGTTTTCAAAAATAATGGCATTTCAACTTATAAATTGTCAATTTTTCTTCCTAACAAAATTATAGTAGGGTATGGTTGTATTCACTATAACATAATTTGCTTTTAGTGGGATATATTTAGCGACATTTAATTTAAATGTCGTTATTTCGAATTTCTTATTGTATATATAGAGGATTTGATGTCATTTATTAGATCCTTTATCAGCATAATAAAAAGTATTAAAGGTATTCCAAATTACGTTAAACTTGTCAATCAGTACTAAAACTTGTTATTGTCATAAAAAATATTACCTCAATTCTAAAATACTTACAACTGATTATGACATATTCTAAAATTTAATATCCTGCATAATATATTTGTGACAATTTATAAAACTACAGAGTTTATTTATACATATAACTATAATAATTGAGTTTTTATACTGCATAATATCCTTGACATTTTAAAAATCATACGTATTAATATATCGATGCTAAAAAAACCGCACATTGCACGGGTTTCTACACTAGTTGTATATAAAAATATCGTAATTAATTACAAGTATAATAAAACAGAATAAGTATGTTTTTTTCAACAATATGGACATAGACAAGCATCACTACTCCCTAGCAAATTATCCTACTTTTTTTTTGCCTATATAAACTTACTAAAATAAACAAAGTAATCAATATCATAATATTAAACCAAGATTTTTAAACCAATATTTATAATTTTCTACGTCAAAGATGGCCATGCCAACATGCAAACATTTCATCATCGTCTTCGCCATTCTTGTCTCTCTTTGCCTTCTCCACACACCTTGTGTAGGTAAATCACTATCTTTGATTTGTTATAAAAATTTTCTTTAATTTTTTTATATTTATTAGAAAAAGAGAATTAAGCTATAATTAAAAGGAAAAATTATCTAGAATAATATAATATTTTCATGATTTTTCAACAATAATCTCACCTATTGATGAATCATGAAAAATCCAAATTTTAGGGGTATTTGCCTAGAGTAAACTTGGTAATCAAATGACTGGTTATAGGAAGTTTTATTTTTTTTAAAAAAACGATAAATTAAAGTAAAATGTCGAAAAAAACTGTTTAAAAAAATGTAGAAAAATTTCCATTTTTTTTTTTTGTTATTCGGAACTGTTTATGTAAATTTTCAAATTTTTAAAAAATTTCAAGTTAATTTTCCTACTATAGCAGGTCATTCGATTACCCGAGTTTACTGAAGGTAAATACCAGAGAAAGCAGTACTTATTATAATCACTTGATCTCAAAATTTAATTTTCCTAATTTGTTCGACTGCAATTCAAAATTTGGTTTCAAGTCTATAGTTTTGGGTTTTAGGTTAACATATTTTGTATGTTTAGTTTAGTTTGATATTGTTTCCAACTAGTGATCATGAGTAGCTGGAATTATGATATTTTATTCAACTATTTTTGTAAAAGTAAACCAAATATTTTTAGTAATTCATTGCAAACATAGATTTATTAGAATAAATTAATATTGTTTAGAGTCGGTGACATATTTAGATATATTATATTAAGTGCGTTCAAAAAATTAGTGTCAATTGCTCAAAAAAAAAAAAAATTAGTGTCAAAGTTAATATTGTACAACTGAAATTTTGCCTTTAATAATGAACATCATTTAATTTGTAAATTTGTATACAGTTATCATAAATAAATGCGATACATATATAAAAATTAGAAATATCAAACAATTGATCTTATTGGGTTAAGAACTTAAATTTTTTACAATTTTTTTAGATTAGTGTTTATTTGTATTTTTTTTTTGAATAAAGTGTTTATTTGTATTTGTCCCTAAACAATCATTCCAATACAAAAAGTGCTATAGCTTCTTATAAATTAGGGAAATGATTTATATAAACCTATGATTTTTAATTATATTTTATTATTTTACCATTAAATCTTTCTTAGAATTATATATACATAACTACAAAAAATATTAAATGCCTTCAATTTCTATACTAGATTCTCTTGAAAAGCTAAAATTATAGATAATTAATGTAATTTGTTAAATTTTATATACTTCCATAACAAGTGTAATTATAATACCCATAAATTAATACTCATTCAAATTAAATTAGTTGATAAATCTCATTGTAATTTCTATTTTAGTTTCTCTTATACTTTTTAAGTTATTTATATGTCAAATTGATAAAATATATGATAATTTATTTTTTATTATATCTTAAGAAATGTACCTAAATTTTAAAGGGTCAAAAAATCAAATATAGTCAAATAACTCCATAGCCTACTATGTACCATTGTACCTCTGCCCTTGTTTCCAATGTACATTGTCTTCTTCCCTTTATTCTACATATTTCTATATACTTTCTCTGTTTTTTGGTTGCACCATTTCCATTTTGTACACTATTTATCATTTGATAGTGTTTTACATAGTGCGGCTATTAAACGAGAAAAAAACATAGTCATGTGGGATCTTGTTTTATTCGTCACGTCGCATACTTTCATAATATCAAATTTTTATAATTTTTAGTTGAGTATTATTTAATATTTACTATTTAGCAAAAAAAATTATAAAAAAAATATGGATTTATGTTAAATATGTAATATCAAATTTTTGTAATAGCTTATCCTTGTACTTATTAAATAGAAAAAACAAAGAAATCAATAATTCATTAGTTACATCTAGTTTTTCTTGAGGGGTAGGTTATTTTTATTCATTTTTTTTATAGAGATCATATATTTGGGAAAAATGGGAGAGATTATGATGGTATACATGAAAAGAAAAGTTTTCTTAAAACATAAAGTGTTTTAAAGTGGATAAACATTTAAAACTACCTGTTATACTATGCTGTATATATTGCATACTGTAATTTATAGACTTTTAAATTTACAGAAGATATATATGTAATAAATATGTCGTTTAGTTTTGATACCGACATATTTCTTTACGGTTCATTCTGATCTTGCAAATATCACAAGTAGGGATTTGAGGGAGGGAATGGGACTTTGTTTTAAAAATTGAGATTCACCTCTTAAATATTTTTCTGAGTCTGGGTCGTGGGGCAGGTCTGGAGCGGGTCCAACTGAACCCAGACTCAGACAATTTAAAATTTTTGAGATTCAGACACGAATCCAAACCCTGGGGGTGTTTGATAGGAGGGATTTGAGGGAGGGATTGGGACTTTGTTTTAAAAATATGTTCAAGTCTTTGTTTTTTTAGTGGGAATGGGAATAGGGAATGAGATTAAAATAGGGTAAAGTTCCCAAGAAAAATGTCTTGGGGGAGGGGTGGTATTTGAGTTGAGACTTTAATTTTATCTCTTTCTTCCAAGTCCCTATCATAACAAATAAGGGATGTGACTTTTTTATTTTTAAAGTCTCAACTTAAAAGTTCTATCTTAAAGTCTCACAAGTTTCATTCCCTCATGCCCAACACCCCTAAGGATCCAAAATTCTATAATAAACACTAGTTTTGGAAGGGGTGGTATTTTTAAGATGGTGCACGATAAATCGCTTCAATTAAGAACTCTAAGTCTATATTAAATTTGTTTAATTAATTTTGTAATTGTATATAGATGCAAGAAGGAATGTACCAAAGAGTAAAGAAATTGGAAGCAACAATACTAATAATGAAAGTGAATCCAAAAATAATGAAGGTGATTTAGTGATGATGGATTATACCCCTGTCAAACGAAAATCTCCAATTCACCATTGAGGAGCTTATCACACTCTAATTTTGCATGCATAAATGAGCACTTGAGCATTCAAGATTGAGAAACAACTTATAACAGTTACTTTTGTGAAAGACCGTCAGAACACCTCAAAATAAAAAGCTTATATTCTTATTTTCTTTTTAATTTGTATTAATTGGGCTATTTACCCCACATATTTAATACGTCTTTCATATTATTCATAGAAGTTATTATTTTAAATATAAAAAAAATTAAGTGGGATCCCCTTGATTCCGTAGTTTATGTAAGATGTATAGCTTAATATACAAAAAGAAACCTTATTATACTTCTATATGGCAATTGGCAACAATTTTTGCGGGTTGATGATATTTGACGATTGCACAAAAATTTAAATTTTACGATCACTAAAAATTGTCCTTGCAAAAATTAGTTAGAAAAATTGACATTAATAATTCAATATTTAATATATTTGTTGTAAATAATTTTATCTTTATAATCGGGATATATATATTATATATTTGACAACAAATCAAAGTTGCTAAAATTAGGATTCAACTTAGAAACGTTTATAGAGGTAGGATTAAATCGGTGAACTCGAATCGTAGAATCGTACGATTCCACAAATAAACTTAAATAAATATATTAAATTATATAGTACTTCCTCCGTTCCTTTTTGATGTTCCTATTTGGGTTTTTCACCAAGATTAAGAAAAATGGAATCTTTGGTGGTAATGGGTATTATTTTAATCATATATTAGTAGAAAGTAATGATTGTATTGGAAGTATGAGAAAAAATAATTAAATAATAGAGTAATAATTATTGTATTGAAAGTATGAGAGAGAAAATAATTAAATAATAGTGTGAAGTAAGAAAAGTGGGGTTTTAAGGGGTAAAAGTGGGGTGAAAACTTTCCAAAAATGAAAAGTATTCTAAAGTGGAAAAACTTATGAAACTACCCGTTTTAGTAAGGTGGAAAAACAAAAAGGAAATAAGGGAGTATCTTATTACTATACATTTTAAAAGTCTAAATTTATGAATTAAAGTTTCTTTGACTTTGTTTTTAAGGATGTAAAGAAAACCTTATATAATAATAGGTTTAAATCTTCAAACTGATTAAGAAATTTATTTTTTAATAGTTTTCCTGATGATAAATTTGAAATTTATTTATTTAAGTGATAGAGATTAGTGAAAAATGATACATAAGAAAAATTAATAATTAAT
Organism: Amaranthus palmeri; assembly: GCA_019776075.1. Classification (NCBI taxonomy): domain Eukaryota; kingdom Viridiplantae; phylum Streptophyta; class Magnoliopsida; order Caryophyllales; family Amaranthaceae; genus Amaranthus; species Amaranthus palmeri. The sequence continues at coordinate 618,878 of JAAKBH010000042.1, forward strand.
ATTAAATGAGTAGAATCGGTTCATTAAATTTTTAGGATCATAGAATCGTGTTATGATTCTACATCTTAAGTTTTTATTTCAACTAAAATTATAAGATTCTACAACTTAAGATTCTACCTATGATTCAAATCGGTCACTTGTTTTTGAATCGTAAAATTGTAGAATCGTAGATCAGAATCGCAATTTTAACAACAATAAGAGTAATGGTGAAAATTAAATGACACATGACCTATCAAAAATTAGTAAATCAATAATAAGCAGTTTAGAAATTCATGCAATGCATATAGTCGATTCAAATTAATTTATTTGACTTTAGTTTTAAGCAAATTAAAATTTAACCTATTAAAACATCATTTAATAAACTAAATTAAATATTATTTTAAAATAATTCCTTACCTACATACAAAATGATTTACTGAAACAATTAATTAAACTCTTCGAAATTCTTATCATAAAACATATTAAAAGAACTGTAAATTACACATGGCAACTAATAGAGAGCTCTAACAAATGTCAAAAAATTATTGGATGATTGTGCTTACATGGCAAAGAATTACGCATATGGCATTTCTTTTCAATTCTATAATTATTCTTAGAAAGTATTAATTGATTGATTGATTACAATTAAATTAGCATGTTTCCATAAAATCATGCAACGATTATGTCTTTAATTGTTACAAACAATAATATCACAATTAATTTGAATTTTTACTACTTGATAATGATAATATATAGTTAATATTATATCGGTATGATAGGCTTTGGATATTCATCTTTTCTCAAATTTGCATTTACTCAAATAGGCATTTAATTCAAAAGAGTAAGTAATTTAATTTTAAAAAGTAAGTAATAGGGTAATAATTTTTGATCATAAGTAAAAAGTAACTGTGGAAAATTAGAAGTAATTTAATTTTAAAAAGTAAGTAATAGGGTAATAATCTTTGACCATAAGTAAGTAAATAGTAACTGTGGAAAATTAGAAGTAATTTAATTTTAAAAATGGGAGTAATAGGTTAATAATCTTTGACCATAAGTAAGTAAATAGACATTTAATTCAAATTGACATTTACTCAGATAGGCATTTAATTTAAGGAGGTAAGTAATAGGATATTGACCATACGTTGAAAAAAAAATAATAGGCTAATTATTGCATTTTAATTGGTTTACATAAATGGTCAAACTTTTTAAGAGGCAATTTTTTTAATCATACAAATCAACTATCAAAAATGGGAGAATGAGATTTGGCGAATATCAAAAGAGTAAGTAATTTAATTTTGAAAAGCAAGTAATAGGGTAATAATCTTTGACCATAAGTAATTAAATAGTAACTGTGGTTAACAATCATCCTTATATTTTGAGTAAATTAGAAAATTTAATATACTGCATAATATATTTGTGACAATTTATAAAACTACAGAGTTTATTTATACATATAACTGTCAAAATTGAGTTTTTATACTGCATAATATCCTTGACATTTTTAATATCATACGTATTTATATATCGATGCTAAAAAAAACCGTGCGTTGCACGGGTTTCTACACTAGTTTAATTAATAAACTGTAGTAGTACATATTTTTACTTTAAATGCTGATAAATTATAATAATTATTTTCTTTAAATGCAGAAATATAAATTAAAACGGATTTAATATTGGCATATGTAAAATTATTTGTCATACTTATAGTAGTTGGCACATTATGATTGATTGATTTTAAATATTACCATATGTAAACGGATTTAACTATAATAATACATATTGTTTACCATTTTTACTTTGAGATTCAGTATTATAAACGGATATGATTAAATTGTGTAAAATTTAAATCAGTAATCATTTCCATAATTAAAGAATTGCAATGTAGACATTTTTAATTGTCCAATTAAAAAATGACAAATGACACAACCATTCTAAGTATGCCACTTGTTATTCAATCCATTTTGTATGAGACCGGCTCATCATGAGATGGACCCATATAATTAGCACATAACTTTAATTAACTACTTTAAGATCGTAAGTGATCGTTTTAAAATTATAAGACGACAAAAACTAATTATTTTAAAATTATTAAGTAATCACTTTAACGTTATGATTGATCATATTAACACAAAATATGTATATTGAGTCAAGCCAATAGAGATGGTCTTACTGTGAGACCGTCTTATTTAAGAATTAGTGCTTGTTATTATACTTTTAAATTTGTAGATTTTATGATTAAGTGGTGTATTAAGATTAGAAAAAATATCACTCATATATTTTGTGTAAGATGTTTCGTACAAAGCAATAAGCCTTTGTAAATAAAATATTAGATTGTATGTTTCGTTTATTTTGTGTATGTTTTTCACTTCATATCAATCAATGCCTACATACATGAAGACTATTACAACATTGACAAAAAATTATTCTAACATATCGTGAGGAATTGTTTTGTTATAGAAGCGTGAATAAAACAAAAGTTTCACTTAAACATGACTAGGCCGAATTAAGTTTGGTCTAAACTGTAAATAAAATTGGACCAAACCGAAATTTTAGTATTTGGTCTATTCTACGATTTAAATGGTCTAGTTTGATTTTTTCAAATTAAATTGCGGTTTACGGTCGTCTCGGTTTTTTTTATTTTTTAGACCAGACCAGACCACAAACCGTCTTGTGGTTAGAAATCATAATTTTATATTTAAAAATTAAGTTGATATTTAGATATTTTAAGATGTAGTTATTTTTATATAGCAATATATACTTGAATGAAATTAATGTTATCAACTAATTACAAATTATTATATTTATTAATTTTAGGTGTGAAATATTTGCATAAATACGTGTACTGGATATAAATATTTATTAAAAAAACGTAGACCAGACCAGACCGGACCATTGTAAAACGGTTTGGTCCGATCCGATCTTATAATTTAAACGGTTCGGTCCGGTCTGAAAATTTTTCAGACCGAATTTTCTCGTCTGGTCTGATTTTAGTGTCAGACCAGACTAAATTGGATCGTATTCACCCCTATACATGACGCTAATAATTTTATTAAATAGGAGTGATGGATTAAATTAAAACCTTGACTTGAAAGATTGATACCATGTCAATAATTCAATCAACTAAAAGTTCACGTTAGTGGTTGATGAGACCTTTATATTAGAAAGTGTTAAAAGTAACCATAAAAACATAAAACGCCTATATGCCTTTGCTTGCAAAGTCTTGAAATTAAATCTCACTAACCCTTTTCTAATTCATAAATGATACATCCATATTCCATGAATCAGTATATAGTACATACATATGGATTATTGACGTAATGGCAATAAATCAAACCAATCCAAACGCTTAAACTCTAGTTCTTCAACCTCTTCGTTTTCAGGCTCGGCCTCTGAACCGGACTCGAACTGAAAAAACAAAGACACTAACAAGTAAAGACCAAGATTGATTGCACTTAACACCGCTAAAACCCAATAATAGTAATCAAGACGACTTCGATTAAGGGTGTGTTGAAACCAACTCTGCTTTGTTCCCCGACTAGTAATCTTCCTTACTAAATACACTGATAAAACATTGCACAATATCCCTAATCCTAGCACAAAATGCATTAAACTGTTCAAGTATTTCCTCAAACACTTTGGAGCATGATTTTGAAAGAACGAAAACACACAACAATTGTAAGCACCATCGAAAATTCCCAAGAGAAAAAATTGAGGTAACATTAGGAACATACTTAAGGGTATTGAATCATCTGTTTTGTCCTTTAATCCGTGTTTCTTCACCACATCTAATCTTGATTTCTCGACTATTGCTGCGAGTATACAACATAAAATCGATACTCCAAGTGCAAATGCAGCAGTCCGTTTATATATCTTTGTGTTGGATGAGATTTTATCTTTACACACTTTAACACAAGTCAAGTTCACAACCTTGTAGTATAATAAGAAGAAGGCCGTAGGGACTTGCCAACGCCCGAGTTTTGGGTCCATTTGCCCGGCTTGTTCGATGAAATACGTGTTTCCAACTGAAGAAACAAGGCCTCCAATCACAAATGTAGACCACATTGGAAAGTTATACACTAGAATTTCCGCAATCTTTTTTATGCTTACTTCTGATGAGTCGTTCATAGTATGATCGTTTGATACCTGCTCGGGTTCATGGACTTGGTACCATGGTTTGACAACGAACAACATAGTTGACATAAACAAGATTATAACAGGAATTCCGAGCCTAAAAGACCAGGGCATGACCCAAAACACTAAGACTACTAGAAGAACAGTGAATGTCCCATTGCACCGGTATAGCCAAAACTCGCTAGGCCAATGATAGGCTTTAGTCCTTAGAGTTGTTGGACTAATACACGAATTAGCTTCAACAAGCTCTTGTTCAAGGGTTGATTTAGGCGCGTATTGTACGAGTGCTTGCCTTATTCTCCATATATGTTGTGGTGTTTTTATGCCCATTTTTTTGGTTCTTTCGAAGATGTATGGCCTTAGTGACGTAAGGCAAGTAGCCATCCCTGTGGCTAAGAGAACTAAACCAGTGTAGAAAAGGGTTTTTTTGGGTGTGACCTATACATTCGGGTTCATATTTGGTGCATGTATCGGTTGCCTTTGAGAGTATAGGTGGTGTTGACATGGTTACCAATAACAAACCCTGCAATAATGACATTTGAAATTCACTATACATGATAAATAAGTACTACATCTGCAACAAATATAGCTCCTATTTATTCATTCTACTATGAGCTACTCTTATGAGAGCCATTCTCTAGGTGAGACAACCTCATAATAAGAAGTTTATTGTTCGATAACGGATTTCCGCTAAATTCTTATTAAATTCCGTTTAATTTGTCATTTTGTACGTTTACCATATGGTAGCATCGAGTTTTTGTTTAATTCACCATTTTGACGTTTTATTCACAATTTTATTGTTTAATTCATCGTTTATTTTATTAACGTCCATAAATGTTTAATAATTTTATGGAAAAATTATAAATGTTAAATAATTTTACTGAAAAAAAATAATTTAACATTTAATTCACCATGTTAATGTTTAATTCATCGGTCGAAACAAGTAATCTTTCGAATAAGTACTTGTTTTGATCGAATTTTCGAAAGAGTTATCCAATAAGGATAGTAGCGACGTTCATTTTTTCAAAAAAAAATGTTATGATGGGTAAAAATGACGTCATATATCTTTTTCGATTTACGTATCGAAAAATAGACGAATAAGTACTTATTTCGACCGGATTTTCGAAAGAGTTACCCTATAAGGGTAATTGTAAGGTCCGTTTTTTGAAAATTGATCGTTATGATAGTTAAATGACGCCAAATATCTTTTTCAGTTTACGTATCGAAAAATAGGCGAATAAGTACTTGTTTCGACCGGATTAGATAGTTTCTTATAATTTTTCAATAAAATTACCAAATATTTATGAGCGTCAATGCATTAAACGGTGAATTAAACATTTAAATGGTGAATTAAACAAAAATTGGATGCTATCATGTGGAAAAGAACTTACAAAATGATAAATTTAACGGAATTTAACAAGAATTTAACGGAATTTAACAAGAACTTAACAGAAAAAGCTACAACAATTAGATATTGCACAAACTGGATGCTACCGTGTGGAATCATACAATTTAATAATTTTGATGTAAATTATAAAAATGGTAGTTTAACAGAATGTTGCCATGTGTAATTTTTTTATTGGCTGAATGTTTATTGATAGAGATTTTGCATTATTTGTTATTTATTGCCTAATATAATTTCGCACATATTAAGGACTATTATTTTAGCAATATAATCAATTTGCACATTTAAAACATGATTGCCATTTATATTTCCGTTTTTACTGGTTGAGACAAATTTGCCCTGATTGTTTTGTTGACTGAAATTTACTGGCTGAGACGAATTTGCACAAATTGATTGATAATTGATAAACACTTGCATTAATTAAAATCATACAAGAAAATTATACATGTCATCCTTATAAAAGTCTCACTATATGAAAAAAATTCATTGGTTGATGTTTAATTATTCTTGCTTATATTGAGATATAAAAATAAATTATTGATTTAATTTTATCGAATGCTGTAAATTTACCATTTTTAAAAATAAATAATTTAAATATTTTTATAAAACTAACCGGCTACAACATTTTGTTGCATCAAATAATATAAACAACGTCATACATATTTTAGTAATTATTATTTCATATTTAATGTATAATGTGTTTATTATTATACGTTTCTTTGAAATTATATTTTTATATATTTTCATACTAAGAAATCCGTGCATTGTACGGGGTCTTATACTAGTTTTCTTATAAAAGTGCTACCACTGACATTTCATTAAAACTGGATATTACCATGTAGAATTTCCAAATTTTAAATGACACGGTCCCACGTTGAGACTATCTCTATTGGGCTGACCTAATATATATTTCTTTTCTTAAAATGATCACTTATAACATTAAAGTGATCACTTATAATATTAATATAATTACTTTTTATAGTATTAGAATGATTATTTATAACCTTAAAACGAGTACTTATGATCTTTAAAGTAATCAATCGTATCATGGTGAAACGGTCTCATACAAGACGAGTTGTTATTATATTGGTTTTCTATAAAGCTAATAACCACAATTAAATTACCGAAAAATTTAGGCTCAGGCCCATTTACACGACGGTCAAAGTCAATTTTTTAGTCTATGCTCTAACAGCTAACATAAGAAAGAATAGGCGGTCTCTTGGGAGACTATCTTTTGTAAAGACGACTCTCAAAAATCTAGCCAAAATCTATATTTAAAGTTGTAACAAGATATATTTAGAATTGAACTGGGTTTTGCGAGCCGTCTTTACAAAAAACGGCCTCAAGTAAAAAAATTGGCATACCATTGTTAGTCAAGCATATTAATTGGATGAGTAAAAATAGAAGAAGTAAGTTATCAAAATTTAGGATTTTAACGAATTACAACTTTAATATTATGTTTTTTCAAACTACAGTTACTAAAATATTACAGTCTACAATTTTCAGACCAAATCATACAATTTCGACTATTTTAGTGGTTAAAATAAATTTTAAATTAAGTGGTTGAAATTTTATGATTTAGCATAAACATTTTGGACTTATATACTTTGCAGAAAATAGTATGTGATGAAGGAATTACCAAAGTACTGGAGAAACCGCACCAACAAAGCATCCAATAATCTGCGATGAAGGGATTACCGATAAAATGAAGAATAATTTTGAGTCCCAGTGGAAGAATTGCTACTACACCATCGAAACAGTTAACAACTGCAGCAGCTCTCATTATGCTCATATCCCAAACTTCAGTCAAGTATGGCATCATCAACCACATTATGTATGATCCATACATTATCACTTGCGCCATTACTGCATTATTATCATCAACGCATCCAATATTAGAGTATATCTTGACGCCTTAATCATACGATTAAATTTTTCGTTCAGTAGGTTTCTTGACATGGTACTAGAAGAAGTCAGCATGATAACAGGTTATGAGTTAAAATCTCAACCTCCCCTCAAACAAATTGAAGCGCAAGGCCAACCCTAGATATTTTAGAGCCCTGGGTGAAGTGACATATTAAAAATTTTTTTCCTTTATAATTTATAACTTATATGGACCTTCTACGACTATTAATTTTGCTTTTTTGACATGGGCCCTGGTCGACAACCCCTCTTGCCCACCCTTAGGGCCGGCGCTATTCAAAGGGAATATTCGCACCAGGTTTGAGGAGACTCTATGCTTCAACCAGATTTTTAGCCCAAAGGGCTCGTATTTTAATTAGAGCATCAACCATCAGCTTAAGCTTTTGCTTGAGTTGGTTTTTGACATGGTATCAGCAGACGCTAGCATGAGAAGAAATAGAAGGATTACCTGTTGCCGTGACCATCATTTTTCTGCACAATACCGGATCTAGGAAGTTTTTCAAGAGATTAGCGGAGTAGTCAGTCACTGCTGCAATACAAATATTAATTATACAACATTAATTAACCCAATATAATTAACCAGGCGACTCTGAGAGGTTTAAGTGATAACAAAAAAGTAGATATGTTAGGATAATCATCCATATAATACTTCGTGAATAAATTTTTTATATAATACTTTTTTCTTCGTGAATAAATTTTTTATATAATACTTCCTCCGTTCCATTTTAGTTGCACCATTAGATTTAACACGTTTTTTAAGAGTCGTCAAATCAGTATGGTAAAAGTAGGGATAATGTATGATTGATGGTGATATGTAGGGTAGAAATTAAAAAAAAAATTATTATAAGTAGATAGTGGTTGTGACTTGTGGGTATATTAAATAATTAATGGGATGATGTATGATTGATGGTGATAGTGGGGTAGGAATAAAGTGAGGATAAACTAAGCGTATTATTTTGCCAAAAATAATAATGTTGCAAGTAATATGAAACTTCCAAAATTGGTAAGTGTTGCAAGTAAAATGAAACGAAGGTAGTAATTTCTTATATTGATTATGTGACAATAAAAATTTTGATTGATTTAGAAATTATTTGACAAATGATTGTTATTAGATGTAAGTTTTTAATTGGTTTGTTTGAATAGTAGTGTTAATTGTAAGCTTTTTTTAATTGGATTGTTTGATTGGCCAGTTAAAAGTATTGGTTGTTTTGTTGGCTATTAAGTTTGTTATTTTAAAAAATACTTGGTATAAAGTCAATTATTGGTTGTTGGTTGTGAAATTAAGAAAATAAGTGTAAATAACCTACAACGCAAAAGTGAATTAAAACTAGTTTTTTCGTGTTGCCTTAAAAGTCATCCTTTTAGACAATGAATAAAATTCATGTACCAAACACGTTTTTTTTTTTTTTTTTGTTTTTTGATGACCTAAGTATAATTCTCGTAAGGGGTAAATTGTATAGGGTCTTAGACCCTATGCATCTCAATAATATGGATTTTATTATATTTTTCATTTTGCTGTTTATAAACAAAATTTTCTTTTCCAATTTTTATCATTTTTTAGTTTGCTTAAACTTTATTACCAAATGTAACCTATCTTTCAATAATTAATTTAATAATTACTAAGACTTAACGTAGTTAAGTTTCAAAATGCCTCAATTTTAGTAACAAATTTGCACACTACATGTGAACAAGTGACATTGCTTAAAGTACTACAACATGTATTTTATATACTATCTCATTTACTCATGTTGACTTAAATATAATCCTATCATCTATTAAATTTAAACATTTAGGATCTATAAAACAAAGTAATAAGGAGATTAGTAATAATGTAACACGTTGGATTCAAGTAGGTTGACTTAAGTAGAGTGCTGCTACTAGAGTGTTGTATAATCAGAAATTTCTCACTAAACGTAAAGGTAAATTTTATCGAGTTGCAATCAATTCGGCTTTGATATATTTGGGATAGAATGCTAGCTCTAATGAAGTATTTGGAAAACAAAGGTGGATGCAACAGAAATGTGTATGTTGAGGTGGATGTGCATGCTTATAAGGATGGACAAGATTAGGAATCATAAGGTAAGAGAGAGGTTAGGGGTTGCCCCATTATCAGCAAAGCTACGTGAAAATAGATTGTGATAGTCTGAACATATGAATAGAAAGTCGTTAAGGCACCCTTGAGAATGATGAAAAGTCTCATAGTATAGGGTAAGAGAAGAAGGGATAGACCTAAGCAAATATGGAAGAAGTTAATAAAAATCCACATTTTTAGTGTAATTATTATTGGTTTTTATTTTAAGTTTCATCATAAAGTGATTTCGCGACACTTATATTGGTCTTTAGTGGCATATGTAATTGTCACTATAGTCTATTGTGGCATTTGTGAGAAATGTCACTAGATGTTATGTCACTAAAAGTTTTAGTGTGACTTTTTAATATGCTGCTAAAGGTTCTAATAAATATCACTAAATCCTCTATATACACTATAAAAAATTTGAAATAAAGACATTTAAATTAAATGTCGCTAAATGTATCTCACTAAAAGCAAATTATGTTGTAGTGTTTTGAGAGTTGTCTTTACAAAAGACGGTCTCTCAAGAGAGCATCTGTTATATTATATATTATTTTCTTTCCTTTTATATGACTGATTGAAAACAAGAATTATTCACATTGTGACAAGTTCAATGCATAAATGAATTAACGTCGTTGTTTTCATTTTAAATGGGAGATTTCAGTTATAAAATCAGTAATAATGTAGAATTTGAGAATTACAATGTTTGGAAAGTCATTTTTAAATACTTATTTTTAACTATTTTTATAATAGTAGTAGATTTGACTCTAATCTAAAGTTGAATTTTTTTCTATCTGTTAAACATCAAATTTAAGTCAAATTTATATTTTAAAATAAAACCGCTATTTCCAAATATAGTATAAAAAAATAGCATAAAGTAATAATTTTAGATCATGTCGGTGATAAAAAAAAATAAGGATAAGAAGAAATCTTTGTAATTAATTGTAGAATTAGACAAAGGTTTGTCTGTTGTTAATTACTTCATGATTTTAATTAATAAATAAGAAACAATAATTAATACATAGGGAAGTGGGTAACATTAAAGTCAAACAAAAAAATTGAAGTGGACGATTAAGTTTACTTGCGTTTTTCAAATTGGTTAAGATTCGCTTCTCACGCTAAAATTATGGGATTTTGGGCAATTAATTAATTAATGTGGATTATAACATCAGTTAGTAAAACTCAGGTTGAGTTAATGATTCTTAGAAATTAGGATCACTAAAAATTTGGGTATTACAATAATCGTCTTTTATTGTGTCGTCACTTTTTATGATTTAGAAAGACATTTTCGCATTAGGATTTCCTTTATGATTTATGATTTATGATTTATGATTTATAACATCAGTTAGGATCACTCAAAATTAGAGACAACCTACAGACATTTAGAAAGACATTTTCGCATTAGGATTTCCTTTACAGTGTCAAGGAACCATCTCAACCAAAAGCTTAAGCTGATGGTTGAGGCCCCATGATATGTTATATACTCTAACACGCCCCGTCACACGAGAACCCTTTGGGCTAGAAGTGTGGATGCAGCACTTGCCCTCCTCATACATGGCGCTAGATTTTCCACTTTAAATGAGGGGGTGGTTGAGATTCGAGCCTGTGAGCTCTTGTTACTCTGGCTTCTGATACCATGTCAAGAAACCATCTCAACCAAAGCTTAAGCTGATGGTTGAGGCTCCAGGATATGTTATATACACTAACATATAGGACACAACACACTTCTTTGTTCAGCCTCCAAATTGGAAGATCCCTGCAAAAGGTTCCAAGTATATATCTATCCTTTATAAGAGAACAACCTGATAAGCTTTCCGCTGATAATTTGGAGTCTAAAAGGATAGTAAAGTTAGTCCAAGAAAGAAGATCAACAACAATAATGACTTTTTGAAGCTTTAAATGTGAAATGCTCACTTAAATAATAACAAATAAATAAATCTGTTGTAAAAAATAAATAAATAAATAATTATTAAATCAAATAAATTAATCAAAAATAAATCAATAATTGAAAATATCCCTTCAAAGCAAAGTTTCTGTTTTGGAGAAAACACAATTTGCGAGTCGCAACTTTCTACATTGGTCGCAAAGTTTTTCACTGGTCACAACTTGTCGCTGGTTTTCGCAATGTTCGTTTTATTCGATTTTGTTAGTTATGTTATAATTAACAACCTATGGTTATACTGTTATATTAACTGAATATATTGGGATGAATTGATTTATGATCGACATTGATTCTTGAATCAATGTTGCGGGTTATGAAGTGACATATTACTTTATGAATGGTTGTATGCTCTTCTATAAATATAGAACGCATGTGTAAGTTATTTTTTACATGTAATATACATGGAACTATAGGAATTAGTGAAATTTTTTGTAACATATTTCCGGTATACATTCTCAAGCATCGTAGTAGGGAGGAAATAATGTTTTAAGAAAAGAGTCTCGCCTAGAATTTATATCAAGTCACATACAAAATCTTCTTGTTACTATGTTTAATATATGGTGATTCCCGATAATAAAGTACACATTTGGTATATGTTAAGAAAATATTTAAACTTGTCACTCTATAACAATTTTAGCTTTTTGCGACATTAAATTTAGTGACATATAGTGATATGGTAGAATTCCCGTTATGTTTTCTCCTGCCTAGTCAAATGTACGTGTATTTGTGGATGATGGAAGTACCTAACCTAAAGTGTAGTATTAAACTTTTAAAAAAATAATAAATGTAGGGTTTTAAGCTCAATATTATATTGGGGTGTTTGGCAATTAGATGTTGATTTTTTTTAGTTGGCTTGTTTAACTAGCTAGTAATATTTGTTGTTTTTGTTGGCTAAGTTAGTTGTAAAAGTCAGTTGTTTATTTAGATATTTGATAAATTTGGGTATTAATTGATGGTTGTTTATTAGAGAAAAATGGGTTATTAAGCCAAAAGCCAACAAAAAAGATAATTGGAATAGCTTTTTATTGGCTTAAAAGTCGTTTTTTTAGTTGACTTAAAATACATTAACTAAATACTTTTTTTGGCTATTTGACCGGCCAACAAGACAAAAGCAAAAGCTACGCAAAAAGCTATGAGCCAAATACACCCAATAATCTGCACTCTAGCTATCTACTGAAATTTATTATACTTTTGTTTTTAATTTTATTAAATTTGTTTTGTTTCTATTTTGGTAATAATCTACATTACTTTTTTTATTCTTGTCTATACATCTAACTTATTTTAGTATTTATTTTCGTATTTCTCCTATTTTAGTAAAATTTACCGCTGAATCAACTTTAAAAAAAATTCCCACCAATTACCAAGGGGTCAATTTCATGTGAGAGTGAGTATCCATCTTCTACTTTTAGAATTAGAGTAGTATATAGTTGCTCTATCCCATAGATTTGCATTAAAGAGAAAATTGATATTTTTTAAGAAAAAGATAGATAATTGTAATAAATTAAAAGAGAGAATAAATTGTGTGAATGAAATTAAAAAGAAAGTTAAAATGTACTTCCTCCTTTCCATATTAGTTGCAAGATTGAACTAAATGGCCTATCCATTCATGACTCTTAATTTGTGATTAGTTTTTAATCTATAAGGTGAAATAGTCAACTGATCGATCTTGTTTGATTCGTCTCATTATAAAGATTATTAATTAATACTCCATCCGAATCAGTTTAGATATCTCATTTCCCTATTTGGCAAAACCATATCAATTGTCTCATTTCCTTTTTTGTCTATCTTTTTTACCTAAATACCACCACTTTTTCAATTCCCAATACCCAACTATCACCTTTACAATTAATTTAATCAATTAAAATACCTATCTACCACCTTTAACCTTTTTAATGGACCCCACTCAACCCTTAAAATCCTTAAAATCCTAAATGTGACATCTAAATTGATTCGGATGAAATATTAAAGATTGAATCAGTGTATTAGACTACATGAAAAAAACCAAATTTTGCAAAGTATGAATGAGATTAAATAAAATAGTGAGTTAACTGTCCAAAAATAAAAATAATGCAAATTTAATAGGACAGAGAAATATTAGTCTAAAATCAAAGGTAGTTCTTTTGACACCCTTATAATAGAGGTTCAATGTACAAGATTCTAGTAGTAGGTAAAAATACAAAATAATACTAAATGTATTTATATAGAAGAATTTGCAAGGTCCTAAAACTGTTGTTAATGGTGATGATGATGGTACCAATCATATGGAGTGGTGCGTGGCTGAGCAATCAATCAACCACAAAATGCGAGAAGAAATTTAACAATGTTTTCCTGGTTATTGGTGTGTTAATGTTGTTTGTTTCTTTATCTTTATTCTTCAAAAACCCAAATATATGTGTTGGTCCACTGTCAATACTTTTTTTTGTTTTGTTGGGTTACACCATTTTTGGTCTTGTTATTACTACCACCACTCGTGATAGTCTCACTAATCAAATTCATTATTCCAAATGGATTCAAAATCTTGTACTGGAGAAAAATCATTGGCGTAATCTCAAAAATTGTTTTATTTTTCAAACTAAATTATGTTCACCATTTCTTGATGACCACTTTGGGAATGATTCTTACCAACAATTTCAGTCAAGACACTTTTCCTCTATTCAGGTATTTTTTTTCTTTTCTTAAGTGTTTGATTTAGTATTATAATGAACTATATTAAAATGACTTATTTAGTCTAATCAATAGTTTTAGAATCATTCTCAGTATCATGTGTGTGCTGTTGTCGAGGAACCAACTCAAGCAAAAGCTTAAGCTGATGGTTGAGGTCCCAAAATATGTTATATACTCTAACACGCCCCCTTATACGAGAGTCCTTTGGGCTAGAAGTGTGATGCAGTACAGGCTCTCCTCATACCTGGTGCTAAATATTCCACTTAAATGAGGGGTTTTTGAGATTTGAACCCGTGACCTCTTGTCACATTGGCTTCTGATACCATGTTAAGGAACCAACTAAGCCAAAAAATTTAGCTGATGGTTGAGGCCCCAGAATATGTTATATATTTTAACGGCTACTATATACCATTGATCAATCGGAAATAACCTCTTTGTTTTCACTAAAATGATCAATTAGTATATACACTAGTGGAAAAAATGAAAAAATAAGGGAAAAAATACATTTCCTTATTATATGTCAATTCACTGAAAATGTCACGTTTCTATTTTTGTCATTCTTATATACCTTTTTACCCTTACTACAACAACACAACAACACATAAATATCAATAACTTTTATGGAAAAAAGAGTTTTCCGCTCACTTTTAATTAAGTGGTCATCCACCCCTACTTGGTTTAGGCACAAAAACTTAATGTCTCATTCACTGTGAATATATAGGGGAGTATAAATATTAGTCTAATTTATTTATATTTTTTAAAGTGTCATGTTTCTCTTTTTTCGATGCGGGATAACTCACATGTGGGGAATAAAATGCAGACTCTAACAGTGCCCCGCCCTTACATAATGTTGCAACCTTATTAGGAATGGACATCCAATCTAAGACGACCCTTAAGGACTAATGGTATACATATTTTATATTGGTAATTAATAATTGTTAGGAAAATTTGCTCAAAATAATCCCAACTATCACTCATTGGCTAAAAATAATCCCAACTATCAATTATTTTTTAATAATCCCAACTATTCTCATAATTTGTTGAAAACATACCCACCCCCTTGTTATCGGCCAAAACATGTAACTTTTCCACTTTTTTTCTTTTATTTTTTCACTTGATGTTCAAAATTAACCCTTTCCATACATTTATTAATCAAAAAAGAATGAACAGAGTGGAAAAATTACTTGTTGCATACGGTTAAAAGTGAGGCTGGTACGTTTTCAACAAATTATAACAATAGTTGGGATTATTAAAAAATAATTGATAGTTGGGATTATTTATGGCCAACGGGTGATAGTTGGGATTATTTTGAGCAAATTTTCCTAATTGTTATAAATGTTACAAAAGGAAATGCAGTAAATTACAAACTACACTACTATTATACGACATAAACTATGTATAAACTCCTTTGTGTGTATGGCAAAGAACTTCTTCAAGGCTTCAACACGAACAAGGACAAACGGTGTAGAGAAGATTAGTTTATAACGTTAAAGGTCACTACGGAAATCTGGATATAAGATTGAAGGCGTCGATAATGCTTTCCTTTTGTGATATTTCCCCCACAAAGGCACAAGGGATATGATAATGGAAACTCACAAAGAGATACAATCAATCTCATCAACCGATTAGTGTATATCGATTGAACTAAACAACAATGTGTTTACAAAGAAAAGAAATCAGAAAAACAATAGTAAAGTTAATTACTCTTTACTATGAATCAAGAGAAAATGAGAGAAAGAACAATAGAATTCTGATTCTATCAAAGAGTGATTTGAAATGCATGTGCCCACATCTATTTATAGAGTGTGAAGAGTCACATGTCTTCATTCAATCAATGATTGGTGGTTACCAGGCATTTAGTGATGTTTTGTGATACAAAACACCCGTCCATAACAACACAAGCCTTCGTGAAGCATAGCTTAGCTTCACGAAATAACACACTGTTTCAAGGCGCTCGAACGAGCATGATGCAAAACAGTTTCCAGAGACTTTCTGACGCGAAAATCTCAAAGTGCTCGAACGACTATAGGTGCTCGAACGAGCAAATGCCAAAATCATCATACAGAAGCATTCTGACCAACCCGGAGCAAGATGCTCGAACGAGCATAATGGTGCTCGAACGAGCACCCTACTGCTCGAACGAGCAGCCCACTTGCTCGAACGAGGAAGCCTTGCCTTGCCTCGGTTTTGTTTCGCTGTGATGTTTATGCTTAGTATATGTGATATACACGCTTCTAAGCCTTGGATAATGTCCTACATGCTCTAAATATCCAACAATAATTTGGATAATTTATATTAATGGATTGTTTATTTTACTAGTCTGGTTGCTGCAAGCCATTGAAGGAATGCAATTTCAGTTACGTAAGCCCAGCAGTATGGAACAAACCAAGAAATACAACGTTTGAAAATGAGGACTGTAAAGAATGGAGTAATGATCCGTACGTGCTTTGTTTCAACTGTGAATCATGTAAACATGGTTTCCTTCATGACATAAATAAAACTTTGAAGAAGGCTGCCATGGTTAATATTGTTGCTATAATATCCCTGGTTATGCTTTGGTGGTGCGCTGACTGTGGACCTGATCCTCAAGACTAGCTTATCCCATATACAGATATACTCCCTTCATTTCAGTTGACTCGTCCCATTTGACTTTTCACGGATACATCAACATCTTTATGTTATATCTTATTAATATTATTGTTTACTGAAACGGAGGGAGTATTTACTTATTAATACTACTATTTCAAACATGTATTTTTCCTACTTGATGCGTCAACATCTTTATGTTAAATCTTAGACAAGTACTATTGTTTATAATTATATGATATTACTTCTGTTCCTTTTTATTTGTCTATTTTACTTTTTGTATGTATCTTTTATAATTTTCGAGTCTTAATATTTCTAATTACGCATCATAAAATATTATATGTTAAATAACTTATATCAAGACAAACCTAATAAGATCCCACATGAATATATTTTATCTTCAATATATACTTCAAAAATCTAATTTAAAATTCTCTCTTATAGTGGACAAACTTAAAATGGAAAAACAAAAAGGAAAGGAGAGAGAAATGCAATTTGCGGTATTTGTGGAGTAGTATATTATGATTATACAAGAAGAGTTATTATCGAGATTTCAGATTTTATTGATCATGAATCAGGGTGAAAGTTATTCGGATTAAAATGGCAAATTGAACTAGGCCAAAATGAGGTGAATAATTTTAAATTTTGATTTGAATTAGATTTAAATTCAACTTTATATGAAAAACAAAAAAAACCAAATAAATGAACCAAAATAATTGAATGTTGATAGATTCATAGATAGGTCAAAGCTCATTTGGTGAATAATATCCGCCACAAAAGCCGAGGTACTCTAAGTAAATAACGATTATTTTTAATATTTACAAATCACGATTATGTGAAGGAATTTGATAGGGCGTGGCTAGCTTTTAAAATAATAATGTATCATTTTTTGTTTTGTTTACTTAATTGATATTTGCTTTGTCTTTTTGTGGTGATTTATAAGTTACGGTGATTGATTTGGAATTTTTGCCCAAAGTCACACATAAGTCATAACCTAAATATGGTTGTTGTATCTTTTTTTATTTTTGGCAAGTAATAAGTGTATTATATACCAAAAGGAAGAAATAGGACAAAAACTCTAGTTAGAAATTAACTCCAACTAGAGACCCACAAGCAAGGTAGCGCTCAACAAGCTGAGACGAGCACACCAAACCACCAAATTAACCCTAAGAAAAAAAAACCTTGCTAATAATTAGTATCTCCCTCATTCTATCACTAACCCTCCCAGCCACTCTGAAAATAATATCATTTACAACATCATTAATACTAGTAGAGTGGTTATCAAAAAAAATTTATTGCGCTGCATCCATAGACTGTAGATCTTATCAGTCCAAACTCCCACATTGAGTTTTGCTTGATTAGTCTTCTTTTTGTTCAACTTTCTCATCTTCAAAATCTCTTCAGGGAAGTTGATGTCTTCCAGCCTGTGATGTAGGGATTGAAACAAACAGTGTCTTATATCTCTTGGGCATATTTGCAATCGTGTAGAAAGTGGTGAGAGGTTTCATCGCCTTCATTACACATAACACAATTTGAATCATCAATCTCCATCCATTTGCTGACTTGTCTCTTCTTAATAGCTAGTCAGGTGATAAACTTCGCACTAGGGTTAGCAATATTCTTGATCGTGATATTTCCCCAATGAACCTTTTGAACATCAACTATAAGAAGGTTGTACACTCTCCGAATTCCAAATTTGTCCCCTGTACATATGGCTTCCCAACCACCTAGTTGCGCCAATATGTCCCTCTGCGTTATGATTTTCTTAAAGCTCCAAGAAGCATGGATAGACACCTTAACATTCTGAACATCATGAGATTTCATATAGTAATTATGCACTCATTTAACCCAAAGGTTATCCTTCTTACGAGCTAA
This sequence comes from Amaranthus palmeri, assembly GCA_019776075.1. Classification (NCBI taxonomy): domain Eukaryota; kingdom Viridiplantae; phylum Streptophyta; class Magnoliopsida; order Caryophyllales; family Amaranthaceae; genus Amaranthus; species Amaranthus palmeri. The sequence continues at coordinate 637,454 of JAAKBH010000042.1, forward strand.
ATTCCACAAGTACTGCTTGGAGCAAAGCTGCTTTGTTCCAGTTGTACATATCTCTCAAGATCCATCCTCCTTTGGAGAGGGGCATAACCATTTGATGTCAGGCCACCGCACCTTTCTTAGATAAACCTTTAGCCCCAGTCCAAATAAAGGAATAACAGACATCCTCCACCATGTTGATCAGCTTTTTTGGTAGGTAAAAGATTTGGGCCCAAAAGTTTTTCATCCCACCTATTACACTACGAACCGATTGGATTCTCCCAGCATAGGAAAGCAATCTAGAAGACCCATACTTGATCTTGCCCATAATCTTGTCCACCAACGGTCTACACTTTTTTTGCTTTTTCTCGTGTTAGCTTCTAACCCCGAGGCCTTTGAGAACTGGTTGAAGGTGTTCATCATGGTCATATTTCGTTTTAAGAGCTTGAATGTTGGAAAGCTTCATATATTTGGTCGCTCAATTAGTATAAAGAATTAGAATATTTTTATTAGCTGCAAATTTTTAAATAATTTTATACGAATGAACGAAATTTGTGTAAAATAATTTTTAAAAAATTTCATAAAAAAATAAAAATTTTCTTTGGACCCAAATTCAGACCCTAGATCCACCAGATCTTAAGGGTTTGGATTCGAATTCAAAATTTCCAAACGCTATGAATCTAGGTCCAAGTCTGGGACCAATATAAAAACATAGGTTTAGATCTGGGTCTAGCTAGACTCAATCCAGATCCGACCCATGTCCATCCCTAATAACATCGCTTTTTGCCTTCAATTTGTTCTTTCTCCTGGATTTCTCACTTATTCCCTTCAAGAGATAAAGCGTGAGTAAAAATATAGTTCTCATCTCACTCAAAGATTTTTGTTAATTTTTTCTTTGTTTTGTTCTCATCAAATATTTTTCATTGTTTACTAAACATTATCTAAATGTAGAATCATATAAGCACGTATGTTACTTAAAATATGAAAGATAAAAAGAGTCACTATGTTACTCCCTCCTAGTCATAGGTAAAGAAATATTTAGGTTTTGCACTAAAACTAAAGAGGAGTAGGTCACCACTAAAAAGTGAGTGGAAAACTCCCTTTTTTTCATAAATGTCATTGATATTTATGTGTTATTGTGCTGTTGTAGTAGGGGTAAAAGGGTAAAAGAGAATGACTTAAATAAAAATAGGACATAATCAATGAACTGACCTAATAAGAAAATGTCCCTAAATCAATGAATAGAAGGGAGTATAAATCAAGAGCGAATAATTTTTTTTATCTATATATATATATATATATATATATATATATATATATATATATATATATATATATATATACATGGTTATCAAAATCGCGATCCGGATCGTAGGATCGTACGATCCTACGACCCAGATCGGTGCCAGCGACTAGAATCGTGCATAGGATCGGAATCAGTCATGATCGCGCATAGGATCGGTAGGATCGGTGGGATCGATGGTGGGATCGGTCAGAATCGTGTAGGATCGTGGGCAGGATCGTTAGGATCTGCTAGGATCGTTAGTAGGATCGTAGAGTCGGTCAAAACTACTAATTAAATTTTTTTTTTCTAGTATCTTTGTTCTTTTTTGCTTACTATGGTTTATTAGTATATCCTTGTGTGTATGTGCTTTAAAATATATTATATGTAGTGTATATCTTATATATAGATTGCCATTTCATCAAGAATAGAGAAAAAAAGGACATTAAAAAAGTAAGATATGTATGTATTTTAAAATTAAAGAAAAATTTTAAGAAAATGTATAGGTTTTAAAAAAATTAAGGCAAAACAATAAACATAGACATAATATAACTTATTAATTCTGCAAATTTGTAGGATCGTCCGATCCTACGATCCAATCCTACGATCCGATCCCACAAGTTAATTTCGATCCTACGTAGAATCCCGATCCTGACAACCATATATATATATATATATATATATATATATATATATATATATATATATATATATATATATATATATATATATATATATATATATATATATATATATAAAAGCTTAAATTGTGGATCACTCACGCACACTAATCCAGAAACCTTGGAGCGATAGCGTAATCAATGCAAATTAAAGATCCACCCAATCACATTAATTATACAATTAATCAAAGACTTAATCTTCATCAAAGTCTTACTCCCTCCGTTTTCATTTGTTCTTCCCATTTGGAATCTGGGAAGAAACCAATATAAATTATGATGACAAAATAGATACTATGAGAGTTGAGTAAAATAATATAAAAAATAAAGGTTCTATTGATTAAAGTGTAAGTGTAATAATATCATTAAATTTCATTGGGTGTATGTAAAGTAAATGCATTGGGAATTAACATGTAAATTAATTTTTATAGATTAGAGTGTAAGTGTAATGATTTCCTTGAATTCTATTGGTTACTAAAATAGAAAGATTCTAAATGAGAAGAACTTTTAAAAATTTCCAAATGGGAAAAGTGGGAAGAACATATGAAAACAGAGGGAGTATGTTATTTACTAAGCGTACTTCTACTTGAATTGAATAACGCATTTACGTAGTATTTGACAATATATATAGAATTTATTTGAAAACATAAAATTTAACTTTGGTATTTAAATTTAAGAATTGTAAATGACACCTATATACTTGAAATTTGCAAATTTTAGTACTTGTCCAAATTTCACGTTGTTATTGCAATTCTATAGAACTGACTCAATTTCACATTTTCAAATATAAGATTTGTCAAATATAATATTTAACCCAATTTAACCTTGAATTTCATGTTGCCAAACACATCCTTAATAGATTTGCTTGTATTACAATAGTACTATCAACAAAATCTAATATATTCATATAGGTTGTATTGATACGGTTAAAATAAACCCAAAAATGTAGAAAGTTGGGAGTCAATGCTTTGGTAATATTTAAGTGGGAAAGTAAATTAAACAAACAAAAAAAGTCAAACAATTTAGAAATTTGATGGGAAAAGGAAACATTAATGAGTTTATCAATAAAAATCTATTATCTATATCTATTATATACTATATACTTAATCACTATATACTAATACAAAACAAAGCTGACATAAGCAACTCAAAAAATTGATGAGTTGTCATCTTCTCATGAAATTGATGATGTCATTGAATAAAGATGAATATAGGAATATTAAATGTTAATAATGTTTATAAGATGATTAATTTGACAATCATTAAAAACTTTAATGGCACAAAACCCGCATCTATTGACGTTTTTTCCACTAGTGAATTATTCACTTAACTCGTTTATGTCATGATGTTAACTATATCAATTATAAAACAACAAAATAAAATTACATAAACAACATACAATTAAATATTTATCACTGTCAATTATTACTAAACATGCATCAATTATGAACTTATCTCGTTTTTGTTATGATGTTAACTATATCAATTATAAGCAAAATAAATGAACTAAGTTTCAGATCTATAACATATATATTTCATACTTAACCTAACAATTATGAAGAAAGAACATACGGTCCCTCTGGAGTACATATGACTGCAACTTGTTCTTTCAATCTATTTCTGGAGTACATTGGATCGGCCTATATGTCATCTTAAAATAGGACGGTCTCGTGCAAGTTTTTGTGATATAAATACAAGGGCCCACTAAAAGAACTTTTAATTTAAGAAAGGCCATACTTCTTGTCTTAAATACCATGTTTATTGATTATAAGCATTTACATTGCAATAATAATAATATAGTGTGCATGATTGACATACACAAAATTTAAGTTATTAAACTTTAGTTAATTTTTCTAATAAATACTTATTTAATTTTTTATGAGTGTTCTTTTTCTACGATTATAAATCTCATAAATATACGAATCTTTTTTTATATTTTCAATTTGTTTCTTTTTTTTATATTATTTTGCTTATGTATTTATTTAACTAATTTCATGTGTTAATTTTATTTTTCTATTGGTGCGTACATCAATTTTCTGATCTATGTTTTATACTTTCATAATTTTTGTTAGTTATATTTCATTGTGACATTTTTTATCATAAAGATGCAAGTAAAATAAAACGAAAAAGATATATCGCGATGACCCATAGTTTAAATTACGCCCTGGGCCCTTAAAATCTAAGGGTCGACCCTGCATAAATAAATATAATATTATATTTTATCAAATGTTTAAACTATTAATCACATACAAAAATATAAATATAAAAAACGTAATTTTAGTAAGAAGAGGTACGTTCGATTAAAATTGATCATAGATTGAATGGAATTCATCTAGGGTTGGCAATGGGTCCGACTCGGCTCAAATTATACATACTCCGACTTTGCTCCGAATAATAGTCGGACTTTTGTTTTCAGTCCACCTCCACTCGGAGTCAGATTATGCATACTCCAAGTTTGCCCCGACTCGAACTCTCGGATCTCCAACGGAGTCGGATATATGTAGAGTCGGATTATTATCAAACAGTATCGTACATTGTGATATTGTAGTAATGATTTTAAAGCATATAAAAGTACAAAATATATTTTTCAAATACAATTTAACAAAAAAATATGTACTTTAATTTGAAATCAATTTAACAACAGAAATAATTAATCCTACTACTAAAATTTAACAAAATTTTCTCGTATTTTAATTTGGCCTATTTGATTTCTCTTGATTTCATTTGTCTTATCATGATTCATTAATCTAAATAAAGGTACCAAGTAGTTTTTCAAAATCGAAAATTACAATTAATATGAGAGAGAACTTGATGAATTAGTTACATTTAGAGTTTTAAAGGAAACAAAATATTAGTGTCAGAGTCAAATTCAAAGTTGGATGTCCTTCAGGGTCGGAGTCTCGGATTTTTAATAAGGTCCAACTCCGGTCCGTCTCTAACTCGGACTCGGATCGTAAAGTCGGAGTCAGATGACTTTTTCCTCGGACTCGAATCGGATTATTTTCCTCGGATCGAGCCGGACTAGGGTCAGATTCGAACTGAATTGTCATCCCTAAATTCATCACTAAAATTTGTGTAGGGCCTTAGACCCTTATTATGCATTCCAATAATATGGATTTTGCTATATCACAATAATTTCAGTTAATCCGAATTGCTATATTTCTAACTTTGGCCATCATTCACACTTTTTTATTAATATTAATATTCATCTTTTTTCTTAGTATGTTTAAATATTATTAATTAGCAAATGCAATGTATATTTCAATAATTAATTTAATAAATACCAAGACTTATCGTAATTATACCTCCACTTAAATCTAAATGTAGATTTTCTTAACATTCGTCTCTATAAAGTAGCGCCCCTTTAATAGAGAAACATTGTAAATTAAATGCATCAATTCAACTAATAACATGTGAACATGTGACATGGATTAAAGTGAAGTATTATCTTATTTACTCAGGTTTACTTAATTAAATACTTCTTCTGTGCTATAATACTTGCTACATTTCACTTTTTTACTTTAATAAAATACATAATTTTTATCATTAATATCTTAAACTACACTTAGCTAAAAATTATAAAAATTAAATATTACAAAAGTATGCAATTAGACGATTCAAATAAGATCTCACTTGACTATATTTTTCTTAAACATTAATATATCGTTATATAAAAAAATTAAAAATAGTACTCAAAAGTCAAATGTAGCGAGTATTTCAGAACGGAGGAAGTATATTCCTATTATCTATCAGATGGATTCAAGGAGTCGGTTTTGAATGTGTTAAAAAATTATCTAACAGATTGTAAATTTATTGATATCGGTATAAAATAGATTGTGTAGTATATCGAAAAAATATATATTATTTTTTTTCTCCATTTATATAAACAAATATCAAAAAATTGAAATAAAAGAATTACTAAATTTCACATTGTGGCAAGGTCAATCTTTGTAATTAATTATAGATTTAGACAAAGGATTGTCTGTTGTTAATTACTCCATAAATAAGAAAGATTAAATTAATAAATAGGAGAGTGGGAAACAATAAAGTCAAACAAAAGTATTAAAGTGGATTACCTTTTGCGTATATGGTTGATTAAGAATCGTTTCCCACGTTAAAACCTAGAATTTGGACTATAACTTCAGTTAGTAAAACCCAGGTTAAATTAATTATACTTTCTTTGTCACGTACAATTTGCATCAAAGAGAATAGTATTGTTTTTTACGAAAAAGATGAATAATAACAAATGAATCGTGACAATAAATTGTGCGGATAAAATTAAAATAGAATTAAAATATATGAATGAGATTAAAACAAAGTGGTGGGTCATAGGAATGATGTAAATTACTCCAAAATCAGAAGAACGATTGTGCGGAGTATTTTTTATAATTTTTTATGATGCGTATTTAATTTAGAGATATTTAGGCTCAAAACTTACTTGGAAAACTGTGCAAAAAATATGGGAAGAATATTTGGAAACGAAGGGAGTAATTTTTAGTGGATCCAAAATCAAAAATTTTGAACATATAAATTTATTAATAAAATAAATATATATATTTACTATAATAAATAAGGCAAAAAAAACAATTTAGCACAGGACCATTAAATTTTTCAAGACGACTCTGATTAATGGATATTTATTTTGTTTGTGAAAAGATCCTATTTTATTTGATGATTATAAAGATAACCTCAGTTTCTCAGTGTTTGTAAATCACATTCGATTTAACAACGTAGAGGGATAAATATTATAAGAAGAATGATTAGGAGAATTTTTTAAAATAAAGTTTCTTAAATGATATAATTAATTACTCTTAACCTATATCTTTGTGGTATATGTAAGATAAATTCTAAAATAATATGCAAATATTAATTTTGGTTATAAGCACATAAACCATTACGTACAAGTCCCTAGGCCATAAAATTTGATCAATATGTAGTCAGTTAATGAATTAGATCAAATCCTCCGGGCAAATATTTCTTAGTATATAATAATTGATTTGAATCATACTCCCTCCGTTCCTTTTTGATGTTCCTATTTGGGTTTTTCACCAAGATTAAAAAAAGTGGAATCTTTGGTGGTAGTGGGTATTATTTTAATTATATAGTAGTAAGAAGTAATGATTTTATTGGAAGTATAAAGAGAAAAAATAATTAAATAATAGTGTAATGTAATGATTGTATTGGAAGTATGAGAGAGAAAATAATTAAATAGTAGTGTGAAGTAAGGAAAGTGGGGTTTTAAGGGGTAAAAGTGGGATGAAAACTTTCCAAAAATGAAAAGTATTCTAAAGTGGAAAAACTTATGGAACTGTCCGTTTTAGTAAGGTGGAAAAACAAAAAGACTATTTTAAAGTAATTATTTAAGATAATCGTGGTAATTAAGGAATCACAAATATTTCTTGTATAAGCATGCCTTATACTTAGGTTAAATAGCCTAATAATTAAAAAATTTAGCTTATGGGCTTTTTATTTTGAGGTTGTCTCACCGTAAAATGGTCTCATACAAAACGGACAGTAAGAAAAAAAAATTTATAATTATCGGGGTGGGAAACACCAAAGTCAACGCAAATAGGAGTATTTTATTAGGAATTAGGATCACTAATAACTAATCGTTTCCGTTTGATTTCGTTGGTTAAATTTGGAACATTATTTTTTAAATAATGGAGAAAAAATTTATAACATAATTTTTCATGCATTTTAAAATACAAAAGAATTTTTTATAAAGTCCATTTATAGATATTGAAATTCAAATTATTCTTTAAAAATACGCAAAAAGTGAAATAAAACTGACATTGTAAAACGGAAATAATACATCTTGGGACGAAATTCGAGACATATCCATGCGATGCACTGACTTTGTTTCATAATGAGGTAAGAAAAATACTTCAAAAAATAAATTGGGCATTATTATTATATTATTATATTGGGTCCGCCCAGATAATTTGATTATTTTTCTAGTTGATCTTTAAAATTATAAGTGATCAATTCACTATAACATAATTTCCTTTTAATGGGATATATTTAGCGACATTTAATTCAAATCATGTAAATTAAAAAAAATGTAACATATATAAATGAGTGTGGGGCCTAGTATCGAAGATTCACCTTGGTGCATGCATACTAGTAGCATTGTAAGAAATTAAAAGAAAGGGATAGTTGACCATAAAACTCAATACAATTAGGTTATATAGCAAGCCAACTCAATAATTAACTTCACATGTGTAGCAAATTAAAGTAGACTAAATTTTGTACACAAGTAATATTCCTTTGAGGAGTTCCCAATGGCATACTTTCTATACACCCAAAGAAGCATTCACATATACATAATGACAAGCATAATCACCTTCTTGTTAGGAGTCCCAATCCTAGTGATAGGAATTTGGCTCAAACATGAGCTAGGAACCCAGTGTGAGTCCTATCTAAATGCTCCCTTAGTCACCCTAGGAGCCTTGATCTTGTCTTTCAGTATCGCGGGTATAATTTGGGCAGCGCGTCTTAAGGGCCTTCAACTTTGCTGCCACGGCTACATAATGTTCGTCCTTCTAACAATCCTCTTAGGCTACTCCATTTTCGCGCTTGTTGTAAGCGCGAAAGGAGGGGGTGAGCCTTTGGCTAGAAGAGGGTATAAAGAGTATAGGTTGGAGGATTACTCTTCTTGGCTTAAAAAAAGGGTTGATAACACTAAGCATTGGAATCAACTTAAAACTTGTATTTATAAAAGTCAAGTTTGTTCTAAGTTTGGTGATAAGTTTGGTGACAATACCCAAGATCAATTCTACTCTAACAAATTGTCTTCCATTGAGGTACCATACCATACTTAATTCTTCTACTATCTTATTCATTTTGCATTATTTTTCCTTTTTTGACAATGATTTTACTGTACTTCTTTTAATTCCATGCACAAACTTATGTGTTCCCTTCATTTTACCACTTATGTCTATCATCCTCTTATTTTTTGTCTCATTCTTCAACTAAATTTCTCTTTCTACTAAATTTTACTCATTTTGCACCTGGTGCAAAATGAGAGAGACATAAGGAGTATTTATTATACTCCCTCCGGTCCATTTTACTTGTCCCATTTGACCAAACACGAGTATTAAGGTAGTAGTGGGGTCCATTGGAAAAGGTGATAGTTGGGTATTTTAATTGATTAAATTAATTGTAAAGGTGGTAATGGAGTATTGGGAATTGGAAAAGTGAGGGTATTTAGGTAAAAAAAAGATAGCCAAAAAAGGAAATGGGACAAGTAATGAGGAATTGCCAAAAAAGGAAATGGGACAAGTAATGAGGAATTGCCAAAAAAGGAAATGGGACAAGTAAACTGGAACGGAGGGAGTACAATATTGTTATTATAGTACTCCCTCCTATTCACACAAAAGGGAACATTTCTATTTTGGGCCAATTCACACAAAATGTCCCATTTTTATTTTTACTCTCACCTTTACAATTAATTTAATCAATTAAAATATCCAACTACCTCCACTTTTACTACTCCCAATACCCAACTACTACCTTTACAATTAATTTAATCAATTAAAATACCCCATCATTTCACTCTTAAAAACCGTGCCAAACCCAAATGTGCCCTTTTGTGTGAATAGGAGGGAGTATTTGTTAAAGTATATGAATTATAATATATTACTCCCTCCCTCCCATTAGTTTTGTCCACTATTCCATTTTGGGTAATCCCTCTTTAATTGTCCACTTTCCTTTTTTGGCAAAACTTTTTACCTAAATACCCCCAACTACCCCAACTTATATTATTTAATAATACCCCACCTACCACCTTTTCAATTATTATATTCACTTAAAATACCCCACTACCACCTTTTCAATTATTATATTCACTTAAAATACTCCACTACCACATTTTTCAATTATTATAATCACTAAAAATACCCCACTACTATTTTTCCTTATTTTGCGTGCCCACTACAAAATGGACAAAACTAATGGGACGGAGGGAGTATGAGCCTTCAACCATTAGCTTAAGTTTTTGGTTGAGTTGATTCCATGGCATGGTATCAGAAACCAAGGTGACAAAAGGTCATGTGTTTGAATCTCAACCACCTCTCATTTAAAGTAAAACATTTAGCATCATGTATGAGGAGAGTTTGTGTCTCATCCAAACTTCTGATTCAAAGGGCTTACATGTGAGGAGGCGTATTTAAGTATATCATAGGCCCTCAACCACAGCTTAAAATTTTAATTAAACTGATTTTCTAACCATATTATAGTATTGGATAAATATATGTATGTGATGTTAAACTAACAAGAGAAGTATAATATAAATGACAGTCTGGTTGTTGCAAGCCATCAAATGATTGCTCATTCAAGTACATAAGCCCAACAGAATGGACAAAACCCAAAGAAGAAAATTACACAAATGAAGATTGTAGCAAATGGGGAAATGAGAAAGATGTTCTTTGCTTCAATTGTCAATCATGTAAGGCTGGTTTAGCTGATTCTGTCAAGAGGAATTGGAATAAAGCTGGAATTGTTTGCATTATTTTTGTCATTTTACTCATGTTTTTCTCTTATGGGGGTTGCATTGTTATAGAAAACCCTCAACTAACGTTACAATTGGAATGATCTAATTTTTAATTAAATCTTCTCATTTTCTATTTATGGATTATTTTTTTTATTTTTAAATTAATTTTTTTATTTTCTAAGAGTCATTTATGTATCTTGCTAAAGTTATAGTATTTGATAAATTGATACATAATAGTACTATTATTATGAGCTATTAAATTTTAACTTGATGCATAGTTATTAAGTTATAACTCGAAAATTTTGACCTGTGACACAGGAATAATAACAAACTAAAACATACCAGAAATTATTGGGTCAAATTTGACTGTAAATTGAACCTGACCGTCTATTTTCAGAATTTTTTTTATTTTTTACACTTTCACGTCATTATTTTTAGTTGAGATTCACTACATTTGTAGTTGATTTTTTTTATTTGAGCTAATTGCTTTTATTATAACCTTAGAATCATTATATTGGTCATTTAGTATGTAAAAAAAATTCTATAAAAAAGTTGTATACATTTTTTTAAAAAAAAAATTAATACTCCCTCCTATTCTCCACAAGTGTCCCATTTGCTTTTTGGGTACTGTTCATCACTTACTCTTAGTTCGCATTTTATTATTAATCTATAAGTTAAAATATAGTCAAGTGAGATCTTATTTGATTCGTCTCAATGCAAGGATTTTTTATAGCAAATTTCCATAATTTTTAATTATGCACAATTAGAGATATTAAGGATTGAATAAGTGCATTGGATAGAGTGCATAAAGCAAATGGGACACTTGTGGTGAATAAGAGGGAGTATAAGAAAAAAGTATGAAAACTTTGACGCGTATTCACCTTAATAGTCTCATATGACTATTGTTATGGTAAAATTAATTATTGTTTATTTAATTAAAGTCATTTATTTAAATCACCTGAAGTCCTGAACACCTCTTGCTACCGTTGACTAACCATAACCCCAGTCAAAGTTGGTTTTCATCTTATTCCCCAACTGTCACATTACCACTTTCCAGTAACTTCCATATAACTCATCACTACCATCCACTCACCCCCTCATATCCTGGACCCACCAGAAGTAACTACTCCTACCAAGAGATAAAAGGGATTTCTAACTTATTCTAAATACAACCACAAACAATACACCGATACGCTGCCCAAATCAGGACAGACCATTATCCATCGTGACCTCCCATTTCAAAACCATAACTCATCAACCTCCACTGTCACCGTCATAGCAATCTCCCCAATGATCTATTGTTGTTCGGTTTGATCATACTTCTCCCATCTAACTTGAGCGTCGGTGGGGGTTTTTCGGGAGATCACCCCGGACAAGGCTAACTTGTTGTATGCAGGCGTACGAGTAACAGGCGAAATTACACGACATCAACCGAGAAGCGGTCAAGTTAAGCTAGAGTCTTTAACATGTTGGTCTGAACTCTGAATCAACAGTCCATTTGATCCAACTTGAGCATAAAGAGAGAAGCATATATGTAGCAAATTGAAAAAAATGTAGTATTTTCAATTGATGAAAAAAATTTATTGCTTACTCTATACATCATATGTCCATAGAGTTCGCTACAAGTACAATTTATCGCTTTATTTTGGTTTTAAGAGACAAATTGAAAAATGTATAAAAATTATAAAACAGAAAATGTAGCAAATTCATTATTAACGGAAAAATATTACCGTAGAAAATTCTGTAGGACAAAGCAGCACTTCGTTACAAGGCACTAGCTGAAGCTGCAGGCTCAGATTCTCTCGTAAAAAAGCAGAGTCGCTTCTGCACCAAGAACATCCTCTTCAGAAGCTTTGTGCACCTCTGAATCTGATATGCGGAACCATTCCAAAGGCGTATCAGTATCGATTCCTCCAACATTGTCGTCAACTCCTGCGGGTTCATTTCTGACTCCTCTATATACTGTGTAGTGTCCACTCCCAGCTCTTCCGAAGTGCTCCACAACAGAGACCAGACGATATGATGTATTTCCGGGAGGTGGTGGATCAGAAGTAACCTGAATAAACGCAAGAATAAACACAAATGAACATGTTACATTACCTTAGTAGCTTAACCGATTGCAGTACTTTTTGACGATATAGAAGAGTAGTGTTTTAAGTTTTAACTACAGTATAACTCGATCCAAAGACGATCGAAATTATTCGAGATCAGATTAGATGAAGGGAAAGAGACTTGCGTTTTTCTGTTCCTACAGAACAATAGATTCATTTTTTCCTGGACTTGGATTACAAGGACATCATAGTCTTAATTTAATTAGTACTCATCCGTTCCATAAGATTTGCATCAAAAGAAAAAGGGTAATTTTTGAAAAAATGGTAATAAATCAAGATAGAGATTGAATTGTGTGGTTTTACTTATAAGAGTTAAAATACATGGAAGAGATTAAAAGAATGTGGTGGGTCATTGACTCATTGTCCAAAAATAGAAATGATGCAAATTAAGTGGGCCACACCAAAATGGAAAATGCTGCAAATTTAATGGGTGTAGAGAATATATATTATACCAAAGTAATAAACAAGAGTTTAACAATCTTAAGATGGAAAAAAGCTCATCAAGGAGGATACAACAATTCACAACATATACGAGCTATATACTTACATTAAGAACAGAACGTTTGATACTAGTCTACGTAAATTTGATCGACATTTTATTTTTGTGTGAGGTTATTTGTAAACACAAAACACTAAAACTTATAAAGTATTGAGCTTGAAAGTTTGTTGGTGAAGTTAGCCTCGCTTATACTTTGTTATGTATTTAAGAGATTATCTATGTTACTCTATTTAGCTACTAGGTGAGTGCGTAGATTGTGGTGTCGAAGGTGTTACTAGAGAGTTTAGCATGGAGGATGTAACACCCCGGCCCATTGGACCACTGGTGACTACTCATGGAGACTGTAGACTAGCTCCACAGACCAACACAAGTCTTTCCCGCGCACTTTGGCCTCATTCGTGCGCACCCAGGAAAACTTCCCAGGAGGTCACCCATCCTAAGATTGCTCCCCACCAAGCACGCTTAACTATGGAGTTCTTAGCAAATGGGCTCCCTAGAAAAAAAGGTGCACCTTGTTGATATGAGTAGTCTATCAATCATTTTTAACACTAAATCTGAGGTATCACAGAGGATACAAGAACTTTTTCTACCTAAAGTGTAAACTGTAAGAATAACAAAAATAAATAAAAGATTTAAAGCATGAGAAAGGCCCAAGAGTTAGAGAACTTGAGGTGGAGATGCACACTCTTTTAGGGATTAAATCCAAACATACTCGGTTTTGTCTCATTTATATGTTGTCTTTAATTTTCGCATTAACTTAGTTCATTACTTATTTCCTTGAAGACTTACCAAAAAAACCTCAAATAATTTTAAGTCCTTGTCAAAACTCTTGGAGCACAATTTGCGAAAATTCACTATACTCCATTCAACCCCCTTCTAGAGTATAGTTACTAAATATATGTTATGGTTCTTAGAGAGATCCTTTCAATTGGTATCATAATTCATAGTTGTGTTCATGTTAAATCAGATTTAACGATCTCAGTGTTATCATGAATACCAACGATGGAGGTTTTGCTTCGGGACAATCCATCAATCGTCCTCCTATATTTAATGAAAACAAATTTGCTCATTAGCATGTTATAATGAAAATTTTTATCATAGACCAAGACATTGATCTTTGACAAATGGTCAAAAACAGTCCCAAGACACCTATGAAGACTCGAGGAGACAGGGAAGTTCCAAAAAAAAAAAGAAAGTGTTTTCTCAGACTTTGAGCTCGTTGCCAAGAATTATTGTGCTATTAACTTGTTATATTGCAGCCTCGATCCGGATGAATTCAACATAATCAGATCTTGCAAAAATTGCAAAAGGGATTTGAGATAAGCTTGTGGTCACTTATGAAGGAACAAGCCAAGTTAAGAATACTAAGATCAGTATTTATCAAAAGCAATATGAACTGAAAATGGCTCCTAAGTCCTAACGATAATATCAAAGAAATGTTCACAAGGTTTACACAAATCATTAACCTTGATTCTCAAGAAAAAGAGTTCACGAATGAAGAAAAGATTTAAGAGCTCTTGATATGTTTACGAAAAGCCAAATGGGGTCCTAAAGCTACTGAGATAGAGGAGGTTTAAAATCTTACAACATTGCCACTTAACGATTTGGTTGGAAGTTAATCAAAAATGAACAAACATCAAGCGATGATGATGGAGAACTTTCTTCTCAGTTAAGAACATGGCCTTAAATGCTAAGAAGGAAAAAGTCTCCACTCTCCACAAATAATGAAGAATATGATTAAGATGAAGATGATGACCCTTTTGCTTTTATTGCAAACTCTGTCAAGGATCCTCAAGATGAAAAAATCCTCAACAATAAAAGGAGATACTTAATGACCCTCATCAGGAAATTATAAAGGTAAAAATTTTAACCAACAATCCAATATATAGGTAAAAATTTTAACCAACAATCCAGTATAGTAAGTCTAACAATTCTGGTTGTTTTAAGTGTGGCTTTCCAGATCATTTTATCACGGATAGCCCCAAAAAGGATAAAATGAACAATAACCAGAAAGATTACAAGAAGAAAAGAGCTATGTTAGCAACATGAGATGATTTAAAAGATTCAAGCGAAGATGAAAAGACATTATCTATGCTTAATGGCTAAAGAGGATAATAAGTATTCAAGGCTCTCAGTTGAGATTATGGTACAACATTTAATTTCATGTCCCAAAGAAACTCTTGCTAAAATCTTAGGTAATATGATCTCAAATGAAGATAAATTGCTTCCTGAGGTTAACTCCCTTAATTCCAAATTGGAAGAAAAAGTGGAACAGAAAACTAATTTGCTAATAGAGCTAGAAGTCTCGAGGAACACCAAAAGTTATTCTAAATCATCTGATTAAACGTTGAAAAGTTGAAATGGACTCAAAGGTCAGGAATCTTGCTGCTAATCACAATAGCAGCATCAGGACCCTGACCCCTTACCACTGAGAATACTTCTTTGAAAAGCGAGTTATGTCATTAACGCAAAAATATAAAAGGGCATAAGAGATACTTAAAGAGCCTTGGAATACTCTAGAAAATAAAAGGGAATAACTTTTGTTATTTTGTTATTAAGTTTGTTAAAAAATAATAAAAGGGAATACTCTTGTATATATAATAAGTAGG
Organism: Amaranthus palmeri; assembly: GCA_019776075.1. Lineage (NCBI taxonomy): Eukaryota > Viridiplantae > Streptophyta > Magnoliopsida > Caryophyllales > Amaranthaceae > Amaranthus > Amaranthus palmeri. Next base: position 653,099 of record JAAKBH010000042.1, read on the forward strand.
GGAAGGAATGAAGGAAATTATGAATTGTATTGATAAGTAATGTGTTTACGCATTTAGGAACCTTGAGCAGCTCGAATAGCTCACAATCCTCTTAACACAATGCAAGCCTCTATTTCCGACTTCATATCAGCTTTATACTAACCTTCACAAACTCACGTCCCATCCCGTACAAATAATCCACCACAGCCTTACGCCACCACAGAATATACCAAATCATCACATATTGTCAAGAATGAAAAAATATAAAAGGGCATAAGACTTAAGAGACTTTTAAAGAGCCTTGGGATACTCTAGAAAATTGTACGGATAAATTAATGTTACTTTGTTGCTAAGTTTGTTTAAAAAAAGCTGTTGCGTTTTTTACAGGTATCCTCATATTCTTGTATAGATAAGATGAGGAAGGAATGATGCGAATGTATTGAAAAGTCATGTGTTTATACATTTGGGAGCCTTGAGCAGCTCAAATAGCTCATAATACTCTTTACGAAATACATGTCTCTATTCAACCGAGAAAGAACTTGAATAGGATATAATGGAAACCTCTATAAGACTCCTAACCAAACTATCTTCATTAAACCAAAGAAAATCAATAACAAACTTGCATGTTATTGATGTGGTAAGCTTGGTCATACACGTATGGTATGACATGTCCTATAGAATAAGGAATCAAAAAACTATTCAAAATCTAGTTTGGGTTTTCTAAGGAATGAGACCTCCTAATTTCTCTCATCCGGATTATGAGCACAAGTTCGATAAATTGTCTTGCCGAAAGGTTTGATTAGTGGTTTTTATAGGAGAAGGAGGATTGATGGAGGTTCACGGTTGTTCCAAACACATGAGTGGAAAAGTTTCATTATTTTCTAATCTCGAAAAACAACCCGGTGGAACAATTAATCTTAGAGATAAAGGTAAATGCGACATTATAGGTGTTTGCAAGACTAGCAATGATTCGCTCAACTTCATTGATGATGTATACTTAGTAAGTGGTTTGAACAACTTATTGAGCATATCACAATTATGTGACAAAAGATAACTATTTAATAACTTTGAATGTGTTTTTAAGAATGTTGTTTACGGCAATATTGTATTCAAGGCTCCAAGGTAGGACAATGTTTATATGTTCAACACCAATCATATTCCCAAGTCTAGTTTAAAATGTTTCAGCACTGCTATGGATGAATCCAAAGTTAGGCAGAAAGTTAAGACACCTAAGCATGCGTACTATGAAAAAGTTAAAATCAAGAAAACCAGTAGGAGCGCTTCCAAAGATCATTATCCAAGAAAATAAGGTATGTAAAGCTTGTTATCCAACGGGAAGCAAACTAGAAGTTCATTTAAGTCGAAACATTTTGTAAGTACCCTAGACCTATTGAACTACTGCAGATTGACTTATATGGTAAAAACAGAACCAAAGGTAAAATATGCTATGTTGATTGTGAATGATTTTTCGCATTATAAATGTGCTATTTTTGCGTAAGAAATTATATGCGTTAGAAAAATTCTCAAAACTGTGCAAGGAACTGTAATCATTGAAAGACATGCCTATAGTTACAATAAGAAATGATCATTGAAAGGAATTTCAGCAATTGGATTTTCACTCTTAGCGTGCAAGATACAATACATCTCATAATTTCTTAGCTCTCAGGAATCGATCAATAGAATGGTTCTGTGGAACGTAAGAATCGCACACTAGAAGATATGTCTAGGACTATACTTGTTGAAAATGATATGCCAAAAAGTTTTCGGGCAGAAGCTATGAATACGGCAAACTATGTTCCAAATAGAGTTCAAATTTAGTTTATTCTGACAAAGACTCCTTATGAGTCATTCAAGTGACGGAAACCTAATATTTAATATTTTAAGCCTTTTGGATGTTTATATTAGATCCAAAATCAGATATCAAAACTCGCTCACATTTAGAAAGTTTGTGTTTTTTATGCTTTTGTTTCTCTTACAGAACCCAAGACACATGATTGAAGCATTACAAGAAGCATATTGGATCATGTCTATGCAGAGTGAGTTAGAGAGTTCCAAAGGAATAAATTATGGACTCTAATTCCTACCGAAGAACAAATCAGTAATGGGTACAAAATGAGTCTGGGTCTTCTGGAATAAACTCAATGAAGAGGGCAACATAATTCAGAACAAGCCAGATTAGTATCTTAAGGTTACAATCACGTGGAAGGAATAGACTACAATGAAACTTTTACTCCTATTGGTAGAATGGATGTCATTCGCATTTTACTTGATTTTGCATCATTTATGCGTATCAAGTTATATTAAATGGATGTAAAATGTCCATTTCTAAATGAGTCTATAAATGAAGAAGATTATGCTAGACTAATTCCCAAGTTTTGAAGATGAAAAAGGAAAACTTCCTAGCCATGTTTACAAATTGAACAAAGTATTATATGTATTAAAACATGTCCAAGAGCCTAGTACGAACATTTTTCATAACACCTACTTGATAATGGCTTTAAAAGAGGTTTCATCAACAAAACTTTATTTATTCGTACTCGTGCTAATGATAAGTTAATAGTCGAGTATATGTGAACGATGTATTATTAGATGTTACTAACTTATCTCTTTGCAAGGAATTCTTATGTGCTCACAAATCTTTTTGTTTGCATATTTTTTCATTTGCATTGATTAAGGAGGAGACAAATGTGAATGGGTATTTATGATTGTCATTAATGTTCATACAGTTATGCGTGAAGCATTTAGATCTTTAAGAACAAAGTAAATTTTGTTGTTTACGGAGGTTGATGCAATAAAAGAAGTTTTGAGTGATAACAAGAAAATCATGAAAAAGGTAGATCATTTGTTTGGGATTTATGATTATTTGAGAAAAAAGGTTGGTTTTATGAATGAGAAAATTGATACAGTTGTTACTAAATATGTCAAAGGTCCTATTGCAAAGGCACAAGGACATGGTGAATATATTGAAGACCTTGTCAAGACCCATGTCTTTCAGATGTTATTTGGAAATACTTTATTTAGGATAGTTTGAATGTATCTTCCATAAAGTGTGGGTTAGTTTAAATGTAATAGGTTAAGTTTGAACATCCTATATACTTGTTCAACGATCCTATATAAATTCAAACATCAACAACTAAGTCTATAGGATGTTATTCTTTCAAACTTAACCTATTACATTCAAACGATCCTATATGAATTTGGAGCATGGGTTAGCTTGAAGTATTCTTTGGATTTGAAAAGCCTACATATAACAATACTCCTGAAGAATCAGATTGTAATAGCGGAAGTGCTGCTAGTGACTAGTGAGTTTAGAGTAGAGGATAAAAGAAAAACTTCTAACTAGAGTGTAATATAAAAGAAAACCAAAAAGTAATAAAAATATTCGAGCATTAGAAAAGCCTAAGAGTTTAAGAGAACGAGGGTGGAAACGTAGATCCTTTTGAGGATTGAACTCCGTACATACTTCGTTTTGTCCCATTTATATTATGTCTATAATTTCCGCATTCACTTATTTCATAACTTAGTTCCTTAAAGACTTGTCAAAAAAACTCAAAAATAGTTTTTAAGCCCTCTTCATGCACAATGTGCGAAAATCCACTACACTACATTCAACTCCCTTCTAGAGTATAGTTACATAATATATTTTAGGGTTTTTAGAGCAATCCTTTCATGAATTGCATATTAAATTAGCATTAGTTGGATAGATATTTAGAACAGGTCATGCCAGTTCCCATTACAAATCAGGCCAGATCATGTCAAAAACAGTCTGGCTGTCTGGGTTTGATCAAATAAAGTCAGTTCTTCCCGGTCTCACAGTCTCAAATCAAGGGTCGAATTGAAAAATGGTTTGCATAATCTGACCCCAACCCAACTCGTCTTACCCCTACCCACAATCAGGAAAAGCCAATGAGATATTTTGAAGTTTGTGGTGGAAAACTTAATGACATTAAGGGATGTTTTATTGTTTTATAAGGGGGGGCAAACTGGACGCAGACACTAATGCAACCAAAATGAAATTGGGAAATCCATTCTAACCAAAGAACATACAGGTATACAGCATTCAAAGATATCCAAGCAAGTTAGTTCTCAATTCAAAGAGCTGAAGAAGAGGAATGAACCTTAAGAGTATGCATAAGTTTGGTATAGGAGTCGGCTGCAGTCAGAGACAAACAAGGTTCCAAAGAAAGTTGTGATGCATCTACAACTGCGTTAAATAACCAACTTAACATTTGTCACTCATATCATGATACTCCACAATGTTGTCTTCATACGAGAGGCAAGTATCCACTTTGACTTACATTCACTTTTAGAACGAAAGGTGGCTGCCAGATAAGGCTGCTCCTTCACACCAGGCTTATTTACTTCTCGCTTTTGAATGCCAACCTCAGACTTAATAAAGGCTGATAGATTCAGGATCATTGGAAATTTGATATGGCCCTGCAATTCCGATTCATAAAATGTGATAAAACCAAATGAAAGCAGAATAAACCCAACCATCATAATCGTTTAAGTACGGAAAGATCTAATTCTTTCGTCCAGTTCTTTTCAAGAGAGCGAGTAAACCAAAAAATTGTCAAATACAGTCATGCCGATCTCTATGAAAGAGACCAGCAGCCATAGTTTTAACATTTCAATTACCTGAACTTTCACAAGCTCACCAAATGCATTATATGAACTACGCTGGAGATGAAGGCAAAGAATCTGTCAAACAAAAAAAACACCAGCTAAGTTGGATAATACATGAATAGTTGCATCTTTCCTATGATCCTATCAGTATCAAGTAGATTACTTAGTTATCATTAATACATACATAACTAAGAAAATATTTAAATATTCAAGAGTGTTGAAATATGTGATATGTCAATGTAATATTTACTGTAATTACTACAACTTAATTACTATAATTGGAGTAACCATTAAATAAATTATTAAATTTGACAATTAATCATTTACAATAATCTTTCCAATCAAAGCATGCCACATTAAATTGCAATGTAATCAAAGTTAAGCCAATGGAATTCGGGCTTCTATTAATATGACATTTGTTATTTTCCAAAATTTTAATAGTATTTATGATTGCTCATTGCGTCACTTGAGTTATGACTCTATGAAATAAAGGTTTGAGATAATCAACTAAACTAGGAATTCTATTAGTTGATAGTAAAATAGCAAGGTCATTTTCCAAGCAAAATTAAGAGATGGAGAATAGAATAATGAGCTTCAACACGGAGCACAAATCAAAAGGTAAAGTGAGCCTGGTGGCTAGTGTTGTATATTAAGAAAAATTGAATGACCATGGTGTCTGATTTCTAACTATTTGCAAGTAATCTATGGATTTGTTGACTAATCATTTTATGGTTTTGATGGATATGAATCATCTATACTACAAGCTAAACTGACAACACTACAGTTGCTCTATCTCAAATCTCAATCGGTGGTGATTTGTCTGCAATAAGTAAATTTGGAGTTTATACCAATTGGGACATTTTGATTGAAATAACATTGATAAATAATGATTGTATTGGTTATCAAAGTCTAAATTAACAATTAGTAAGACAAATCATTGGCACAATGTCATCTTTGACGGGTTATAGCTTCTTAGCTCTTCTACGAAGGGTCAAACACACAAATAGAGAGAGTGCGACACCATCAGAACAGCGAGCGCAACATCAAAAGAACAGCGAGCGCGAAATATACATCATTTTTACTTTATTTGGCCCTAGAATATTAATGCACAACTAAAAATATCAATTCCAATGATCCTTTACAAATCTCTTCCCCTAATCTACAAGTTATTTGACGGCCGACCAGCAAATCAAGGTTATAATTCCACGAGTCAGATCCTCAGAGCCAAAACTGTATCAAATGCGATGGGAACAATTCATTCCAAAGGTCAAACCCACGAAAAAGGTGATGGGTTAAACTGTGAGAGGATAGAGAAAATATGGAATATCAAACTTCCCAAGTTAAACAAGAAAAAAAGGCATACAAATAGCCCTTTCTAAAAAAAATTCTTAGGAAAATACACTAAAAATAAAAACGAATAAGCATGTTTTTCAAGGTGGTTTCTGAATATGCAAGTTAATGTGTATTCTTAGAAGACAATGTGAATCAAGTTCATCAATTGATTAAAAGATAAGCAGAGAAAGTATATCACCATTTTCTTACCTTTGGACAATAAGCAATATTGAATTGTTTAGAAGCACGTGAAAAGCGATTTGACCAAGGAAGGGTATGCACTGATGATATATTCTTGCAGTCACAAGAGTCCTGTTCTCCACAACTACTCAATTTGTCAATCTCTTCCTGCCAAAAGGGAGAAGGTAGAAAGAAAACGGAAGCCATTGGAGAAGGTTAGCATTATACAAAAGATTATTATGTTTGAAAGGAAGTGGCATCATGGCTAGTAACTTAGCTCAAATAAAGGCTATGTACCTGCAGTCCTCCAACAGAAGATAGATATTTAACAGCAGCAATATGCCAACAGTGACTGCAAGAATAGTTTTCAACATATTCCGGAGCCAAGAACCTTTGAATGTGATCCTCAAGTGTAGATCTATCCAGCTAAAATTGCATGCATGTTCGCAAATAAAGACAGTTTCAGTTGCATAAAAACATCAACTCAATCAAAAAAGAATAATGCGAGAGTTTTGAGCATATGTAGAAGATTATTAAGTAACAGAAGCATACTATGTAAGCACCAGAGCAGGAAATTAGAGAAAGAGGCAATGTGTGGAAGAAACTAAAATCCATTATAATCTGTAGGAAAAAAAAGAGGTGATTTAATACATTGACCAGCAACCTCAGTAGTATGCAATACAAAAGAACGCAATACGACCTCAGAAGAACAGCTTTGGCAGGTTAGGAAACTTCCAAGTATCCCATCAAAAGGGCCAAGATATTGCTGCCGCCATCTTTTTGGCTCCTTTAGATCCTCTATCTTCTCTCGAGAAAGTATTCGACTAGTAGGAGCAGATAATTCTGATAAGGAACCATAGTTTGGCACATAAGACTCTGATAATTCATCTCTTAAACAAGAGAGAAGATGAAGAAATGCTTCTGCTGCATCCTACGAGTAGATGCAACAACCAGGTATATATGAGAAGCAGTGTCAACATCAAAGCAATGTTAAGAATATTAGACATGCTTTAGAGAACTGCACCTGTTCATTTGATAATTGAAATTGTGGGATATATTGCTGCATGGCAGTCATTACTTTTACTGGGTTTAATGCTCTAGTTTTATCCTGAAGCAAGCTTAATTCTGCCACAAGTGAGCCCTAATCAAGTAGGGAACAAAGATTTCTAAAAATAACACTTTAAACCCAGCTAAGAACAAAAGTTGACTAGCTACAATAATACTAATAACACGATATCAACTGATCATACAAGTAGTCATCAAATTCAACACGCAAACAACATGATGTCGTTATAAAAACATTTAGGGGAGTCCGGCAAAAGAGCTTATTGGACAATTTTAGATTATTTTAATGCAAATAGATACTTGGGTGGTCAAACCATCTAATTCTAGTGTAGTAAATTAGGCGGTTGGAAAAAAAATACTCTACATGAACAAGAAGTCAAATGAAGTAATTTTTTCCCAATTTCTCTCTACGTCATTCTACTTTCATACTCATATTCATACTCCATCTGACTTAAGCATCGGAGGGGTTTTCCCGGGCGGCCCTTGGGTCAATAACCTTTGTTCGTTTTATGGTTATTTGATTCTTTTTGTGAAGACTTGGATGACCATGGGGCTCATTAGCATGACGTTCATATGGAATACTCCCAGTTTCGGATGAAGTAAAGATCTCAACTCCCTCAAATTATTATCAAGATTTCGCACACGGTCCATTGATTATTATTCAACACTAATGTTCTGTGTGCGTGGGGCTAAATTTTGGGTCCAAGGTCCCAATAGGTTGGGCCTCATTATAAAGTCAAAGAAAGTTCATGATTTGGTCAAGCCCAAGTCAACAACAGTCAACGAAATAGTAAGTCCAAACTTTGATCCGATATCAGTTTGTTTATTTATCAGTTCATCAAACAAACCAGCCGATTTTACTATCGGTACAAAGTCATCTACTATAAATATGCACAAAAACTCAAATGAAGCAAGTTTGTTTTCCCAATTTCTCTCTAACTACTTTCATATTCATGAGGGCTTTCACAAGCTCCGCCCCCAGGTCAATGACCTTTGTTTTGTAGGTTTGTTAGAAGATCTTCCACCACTTTCAAACATCTTCAATCACATTCAATTTCAAGAAATTGGATTAGGCTACCCTATATTTGGACATGTAGACGTTTCTACTTGGAGATACATTAGACAACCCTTCCCCCCACTTAATACAAATTGTAACTAAGTTCACAATTTTGATTCTATATAAAAACTCATCGATGACAATTATAAATAGTTGATTGCATAGACTTTTGCTAGGTCTTTGTTATAAGACTGATGGGAGTGTTAGATTTTTTTGATGATTTATAAATGAACATAATATTTTATATTGCAAAGTTTAATTCATGCAACATTTACTTAATAGTTGAAATTGACTTTGTCCTTGACTTTTTTACCTCACTCAATATAAAACCTAGATCCACCACTACACTAGGAAATGAATGTAACAAAAACAGCACAAAACCAATCCAAGTGAGGACATATAAGGACCAAAAGATTACCTTCTAGTAAATCAGCCAAAGATACCAAAAGGGGAAAATCTTCATCCTGCTCTACCCTATATGATGTCTGCAAACTCTTAACATCTTCCAAAAAACACCTAAAACTCGAACAACTAGCAAGCGACTAGAAGAAACATCAAACAAAAAGCAGCCAAGTTAGTCGAACGCAACAACTAGCCTACATTAAGAATTTCAGTAAATTGAGAAAAAAATAGAAAGTGCCACATTCAAAGGACACAATCAAACTTCAAAATTACCTGCAAAACTACATTAAGGAAACAATTGTTGCCCAAATTCCGTAAGCCGGGTACAAAAAATAGCTTCTCGGAACCATTATTTCTAGAAGAAAGCAATAGCAAATTATTGAATTTACCCATTCTGCCATCTCTAACGGCCAGCAGCAAGCCAACCACACCCAAAACAGTGGCAGCTGATAAATGAGACCCATAAGCTGAAACCCAATCAATATGTGCCAACATTTGAAACCCACTTCTCATTTTTTGCAACAATAATGAAATATTGATGTCTCTTTTAATCTTCATACTATTCCAACGAACCTAGCTTCACATAAATCCAATTATTTGTTACATAAGTCTCAAGTATGATGAAATTTGCAACCAATGATGAAAGTTAGCTCAGAATATTGGGTATTTACTCATAATCACAATATTCAAAGGATTATTAAAACACAGCAATAAAAATTTGGGGAAAGGTGGGATCATAAAGGAAGTAAAGAATGTGAAATTTGATATGAGAGAAAGGATTGTTAAATAATCGCAATAAAAGGGCATGAAAAGAAGAAAAACTCACCATAATCTTCATTTAAGTTCAGCTAACATATGTGATATCCATGAATGTAAAGGTCTTGGCAAATGGCAATGGGTTTGAACAGATTGACGTGATGAATTCTATCAAATCATTCACTTGAGCTTAATATAGAGTTGGAAATTAGAATCACAACTTTACAAAACTTATTAGGGTTTAGGACCTTTTTTTTGTAAGGGTTTAAGTATCAATTTTCAAATAGATGGTCATATCCATAGAGGGCGTTTGCCGTTTGGTAGATGGGAATGGGAATTTGGGAAAAAGAATGTGGGATTGGAATTGGAATTGGGATTTTATTGTTGGGAATCTATAATCTATAATCTATCTATAACTATTACTAAAATAAAACACGGCTTACATTATTACCTTTCAAAATTGCTTACGTGTCGCACTCTTATTAAAAAATTTCCCTCCAAACTTTAATGATGATGTCATTCTTCTTTGAGTTTTTATCTCTTATTTTGAGCATATTATTATCTTATTAATTGCTTTTTTTACTTTTTGGGTTAAATCACATTTAATGTATTAGAAAACTATATATTTTTATTTCATTTATTTTAATTATTTATAAAATGTTTTCAATTTTATTTATTAAATGAATATTATTTAGTGAATTGGATAACTTGAAATGGTTAAAACATAATATTTTATTAAAATTTGTTTTTGTTATTCACACTCTTGGCTACTTAAGTGCAATGATTAATTCTAATATGATTTAGGTTGTGACTATCTTTTATGTAAGTCGCTTATATTTTTTATGAGAAAAAGATATCTTTGTCATTTAAACTAATAAAATAATTTTACATACTTCTATGAAATTATATTTGATTTTAAAGTGTGTGTTATTGATAGTAATAATATTTAATACTTTTATGAATTAATGTAATAGGTATTTTCATTACAAAAATTAATATGTTATTTTTCATTTAAAAATTGGAAAAATTACCTAGAATAATCCAAACTATTCATGATTTTCCTACAATAATCCCATCTATTGATTAACCATGAATAATCCCAACTTTGAGGGGTATTTTCCTAGAGTAAACTTGGGTAACCCGATGACCTGCTATAGTAGGTAATTCACCAAAAAAATAAATGAATATTAATTTTAAATTAGAAAACATTTTTAAAAATTTACATAAAAAATTCTAAATAATAATAAAAATCATAAATTTTTTATGAACACTTTTCAAACATTTTTTTTCGACATTTAATTTTAATTTATCTTTTTTTAAAAAAAATTAAACTTGTTATAGCAAGTCATCCGGTCACCGGGTTTATTCTAGGAAAATGCTCCTCAATGTTGGGATTATTCATTGTTAATCAATAGGTGGGAGTGGGATTATTGTAGGAAAATCGTGAATAGTTTGGATTATTCTAGGTAATTTTTCCTTAAAAAATTCACAATTTCGTATTGTACTTAAGGTAAGAACTATTTGCTCTTTTATTCAAAATAAAAAAAATAAAAGTATAAATATAATTATATTGCACACAATACAAAATATGATATAATGTACGTAATGTATACATTATATTGTTCAAAGTGAAATAAAATATAAATATAATACAAAAATAAGTCACCGTGCATCGCATGGACACTATCTAGTTGATATAATAATATAATATACTTTTATTTTTTTTTCGGTATATTAATGAGAATGAGTTGGGAATTCATGTCATTTAATCTCATTCCCAATTCCCATCTTTAATCCCATTTTCAATCCCCAAACATAGAATAGAAGTTCATGAAATTTGGAAATTATATCTCATTTCCACCCATAAATCCCACATACCAAACACACCCAGAATTCTCATCCATTTAGAAATTGTCACTAGTCAGTTACTCGGTCTATAGAGTTGAAATTAGAATCACGTTGTTGACCGTCATTTAAGAGATAATTTCTAATTGAACAGTTTTATTAATGAAAATGTAAAATGAGTTGCTTATTATTCATTAAGAATATTGTAAGTAGACATATAAGATATTGTAAGTAATGCTTACTCACTCGGTAAGTAAGTAAGTAGGCATTAACGATACGCAGGGGCGGAGCATTTATTACAGAGGCCCTGTCTAATTTTGCTTTTATATCAATATTGGGGCCCTTTTTACCAAGTAAAGACAATTTAGTTTAATTCGAAAATGCTTTGACACAAATATGATTTCTGAGTTAGGAGAACAACAAAGGTATTATATGTTGGGAATTTAATCCAAACGGGCAAACCATAAATCTAGATTAAAATTTGATTAATTAATCAAGAGCCATTAATCACGAGCCATTAATCAGTTCAACACATTATGTAGGGTAAACCTCTGATCTAGAATTTGAAGACTTTGGAAGAACATAACATTAGCATTCTATGTAAACAATCCTTGAATATAACCCAATCAATTTAAAAAATTAAGCTTTTATCAAATTTAACTTAGCATTTTCAAAATGGAAAACTACTTTAGATTTTCTAATTACATCTCACAAATTAAAAACCAGTAAATAACCAAAAAAAAAAAACAAAAAATAAGTACACAAAAATCATATTGAATTTTCACACAATCAAATATTCAAACACATAAAAAGTTTGTCAATCCTTAAAATAATAGAGCATAAGTTTACATGAATATGGGAATGAGAAAAAATTAATTGATTAATTAAGTAATTTGGTTTGGGAATTTGGAGCGGTAGACGAGATGGATTGCAATGTTAGACATTAGATGCATTGGGAACTAGGAGAGCTAATAGAGGGAGGTGAAAAGCGTATGAGTGCCTTAATCGAGGAGTTTGGTGGTAAGATTTAGGGAATAAAAAAAAAATGACATTATGTTATAAGAAAGCTTCGAACTCCTGATGTAATTTATTCAAGATGGAAAATTGACCAACTGATCTACCAATATTTACTGAGTGATTTAGCAGCGTTTTAGATATGAGGCCCCTAGTTTTTAGGGGCCCTGTTCTGTCGCACACTTCGAACCGGGCCAGAACCGCCCCTGACGATACGATAAGTAAGCATCAAGGATGATATATGTAAGCATTAAGAATGATGTAAGTAAGCATTAAAGATATAGTGAGTAGGCATGATACCGTATACAGGCAGAATACTAAAAGTAGGCATAAAGGATATTATAAGTGTGCATCAAGGATCACGTAATTAGACATTAAAGATACAATAAGTAGGCATTAAGCTTCAAAGAGTGGGGTCTAAGAGGCATCTCTCAGAAAGACGGTCTCTCGGAAAACTGGTTGATCTCTAGATAGTAATAAATAATTTAGTATGATTTGTCTAATGTTTGCATGGCACTTACTGCAAAGGGAGTACGGGTATAGTTTGTCCGTCGCCTTTTTCTCACTCATACCCTACTTTCGGGCGGGATATCGTTTATGATGATTATGATGATGATTTGTCTAATGTTTAAAAGTTTTTCTTAGGTTCCTTCCATTTTCATCATCTAATTCGTAATCATACAGGTCCAGTTGATCATTAAAAATTCAATTATCTTTAGACATATATTTTTTATGGATCTTAATAGTTGCTACGGTTCACGTAGCAACTATTATTCATCAACTGGTCTTATTTTGCATATACTTCTCTATGTATAACAGTATAAGCAAAACATAGTCAAGTGGAATATTGTTTGATTCGTCTTAATGCATATTTCATAATATTAACTTTTTGAAATTTAAGAGATGATGGTCTTATTAAGCTGAGTCAACGTGTTGAGAAAGTATTAATAGGTTTAAAATGCAAGAGACGACACCAATCTCATATCCCTTGGAACAAGGTATGACATTTATCAAACCGGACAACCAATTTCTCAATTGGAATATGGAAATATCATTTTCTTTGATGTATAATATGACATGTACAAGGCCTGACATAGCATTTTCAGTTGGTGACCCGGGTCCTTAGCAGTGGATGGCGATAATGATAGTATTGTGATACTTGAAAATAACCATAAATTATGGTATAACTCTTATAGTGGTGAACCTCCTATTTTGGAAGGTTATATTGATGCTAGTTGAATCACTAATAGTGGTTTTGTGTTTGTTTATTAGGGGGTGCCATTTCATGGGCCTCCTAGAAACAAACGTTTATAGTGGATTCCACTATGTCTGCTGAGTTCATTGCAATCGCCTCGGCGGCCAACGAAGAGGAGTGGTTAAAGAATCTCATGTTTGGGATATCTTTGTTGCCAAAGCCAATTTCATTGGTGGCAATTCATACAAATTGCACAACAGCTTTGAGAATAGCTTATTATAGTCAAGTGTATAATGGTAAGTCGAGACACATTGCCAATCTAGTGCAAGATCTTATTATTCATGAGGTCATAACTCTTGACTATGTGAACACCAAGTTCAGTTTCCCTTATTTTTTTCACAAAAGCCATAAGGTTTCAATTGAACAATCGTCACTTGAGATCGATTTATGTCAATAAAATTCAAAGGTCACCACGCAAATTTAACCAAAAACTTAACCTTGAAACTACCATATTGAAAAATTAAAAGATTAAGATTAATACGTTTAAAAAATCATTAAAAAAAATCAAAAACTCAAAATTACCACATAAAATTTAGAAACAAAACAATTTTAGCGTAAAAAGAAAAACCAAAATCTCAAACCATCGGATCCTTCGAATCCATCACCTCAAAATAAATCATAGCCGTCAAAACCCGAAACCCTAAATCTCTAATTGCGCCCCTTACTAAGGTCCTCTCTTTAAAAACCCTCTGTATTCTCTCTCCATTACTACTCTTTAACTCTTCCCATTTCGCTCTTCACCCCTCGACCTTTTAATTTTGTGGCATTTTCTTCTTTTTCTGTTTGATAATCTTACCATTTGATCAAGCTTCTCAATATGATCTTTCCTTATACTGTTCGATTTCCGAAATGTTGATGATTATTGATTTGTGTATTGAATCTAACGATGTTTATTATCCTTCCTTGAATGTCTGAAACCCTTTTTTTCTGATTTTTCTGGGTTACATTCAATTAGGGTTTTTGTTTCGGAAATTTTACCTACTGTTTACTTCTAATTTTCATAAGGTTAGGGTTTTGAATTAATTTTTTTATGGTATTTGATTTGATTTATTAATTTTCAGTGTTTGAGTTTTTCTGGTTCAATCGAATGATTAAACAGGACTAAATGTCTGCCCCTGGAGCATTAAGAATTAAAATTTTGATGATTGCTTTAGGGATGAACAAGTCCTGAAATTAAAATGTATTTCATAATCATCCGTCACTTTGTCAGCAGTATTTTCCTTTATTTCTCGCTGATCATACAGGATGATACATGTTTTCTAGTCTTCAATAATCACTTTTTTATTTTTATTTTGCTCAAATACTTCCTCTAGTTTTTAATAGCCGTTATATTTCTGTTTTTCACGCTATTCAATACATGATTTTAATCTTAAATATCTCTAATTTCGTACGATAAAAAATTCTATAAAGTTAATACTTCCTCCGTTCTATAATACTTGCTACATTTCACTTTTTTACGCAATCCAATGCATAATTTTGATCATTAATATCTTAAACTACACTTACTAAAAAATTATAAAAATTTAATATTATGAAAGTATGCGATTAGACGATTCAAACAAGATCCCACTTGACTATATTTTTACTTACACATTTGTCACAATATGTAAAATAAGCTTGAACGATGAATAGTGCACAAAATAGAAATGTAGCGAGTATTTTGGAACGGAGGAAGTATTAAGAAAATGCACATTGAGACGAATCAAATAAGATTCTATTTTACTATGTTTTACATTATACATAGAGAACTATGTATCAAATAAGATCAATTAGTGAACAATATAATAAAACCCGAAGGAAGTATAATAAGTATAATTGGTTTAATTTTGGATGAAATTGTACTGAAAAGAAATAGCCACCAGCCACTAATTTGATTTGTCATATGAAAATTATTTCTTGTTTTCGGGTTATGTTTGGGCAGTATAATTTATGATTCTAAATTTAATATTTATAATTATTTTTATAAAAATTCTAAAAAATTTATATTAATAATCTTAATATTAGATTAAATCCAATAATCCAATAAACTAATTAAAAATAGAATTTATCGACCATATTAGATTAAAAATTAATTAAAAATAAGAGAAGCAAGTAATTTGGAATTAGTTCAGTAAATAGTTGGACCTGATTAATAAACGTACTATATGGGTTTTGGGCAGGCTGGAAAGAAAAAAAGACAAATGGTGCTTAAAAGAAAAACACCATTATTTAGTTGGCAGAGTTATTTTTGGACTATGGTAGGAAGTTGACCAAGAATACAAAGATGGATAAATTAAACCAATATTTGTTGTCGCCCTTTTTATTGTGTTGGTATTATTTTTACCGGAAATTTCGTAATATACCACCGAGTTTGTTCAAAATTTACTCTATCATATAAAAAATTTTAATTTACCATATACATTATATTACATTGAGTTTTCGTATGTTAGCAAAGAATGTCATTAATGACAATTGTCGTTAGTGTATTGTTTGTGGTAAATTATTAATTCATCATTTTTTTGATCAACATGGTTTTCTGTTGTCATTATTTGTATTTTGTGCTAACGTACGAAAACTCAATGGCAATTGATATTCTGTGCTAACATACGAAAACTCAACACTATATGATAAATTGAAAAATTTTGTGTGGTACATGGTGAATATTGGAGAAACTTGAAGGTATATCATGAAAATTCCATTTTTTAATGAAATTACTAAAATGCTTTTAAATATTTTTTAATTATAAAATTCACCATTATTTTTTTTTGAAAGGATAAAATCCACCATTATTACTATTAAACTGAAATTATTGATGACAATTAAATTAAAAAAATATTAAATTAAAAAAAATCAAAAAATAAACTAGTCACATGTGTGGTGTTAAAAATTGATACATGTTCACTCTTTTGCCCATAACTTTTGATAGAAAAATCACATTAATTCAACGTTTATGACATTAGAACTTTGACTCCAATATCTTTCCATCGATATGCTTCGTATGCCCGATTTCGATAATCACACTAGAAATGACGATCGTTCAAAGTTTGATACATGCTCAATTTTTTGGCCATAACTTTTTATACAAAAATCGCATTAATGCAAGGTTGCGCCATTAGAAAGTAGAAACTAGATTTCAAGGTAGCGATAAAGGACGATCGTTTAAAATTTGCACTGATTTTTAATACATCTATTCGCATAAAACACACGATCGGACTGCGATTTAGTCGTGTAAAACACGCGATCGGACCGCGGTGGAGTCGCGTGTAATATATCATTGAAAAGCTCTTAAGGTCTAGTTTCTAATCCCACAAACCTTACATTGATGTAATTTTTTTTATAAAAAGTTATGGTCAAAAGATTCAACATGTATCAAATTTCAGTACAAGCAAATTTTAAACAATCGTCATTTCTCGCTCGGTTATCGGAATTGGGCATATAATATATCACTAGAAAGATCTTGAAGTCTAGGTTCTAATACAGTAAACATTACAGTGATTTTCATATCAAAAATTATGATCAAAAGAGAGAACATGTATCAAATTTCAACATAAGTAATTTTTTTTGAAATTAACGATTGTTATTGATGTTTACTGAATCATTTGTGTGATCGTTTGCATTTGCCATAGTGTTTCGATATTAAATTTTAGTTTAGTGAGTATTTTTAGAGCGATGTTAGAGAATATAGACATAAAATTATGAAAAGTTATTAAGAATAAACTTGGAAATTCATTAAATAAATAAAAGAGGACGTTTACAACTTGCAACTTGCAAGTATCAATAGGAAATATGGAATGTGTAAACTAGTGAAAACCCATACCATGGGTGAAAGTTTCGCCTGGACCCACAAGGTAAAAATCTTCTACAAAAAATGTATATTTTCCAATTTATATTTTTTTTGGCAAGGTAAATAATATAAAATGCTAGAAAAATAGCCGAAGCTTACAAAGGTTCAACAGACTGAGAGGTCAAACCAAACGAAGCTCCAAGGGACAGGCCCCTTGTCATTCGCGAGGTCGGGTATGACGCCTCCAAAAAGGGAGAGTATCTCCTAACCTAAACAATGAAGCTAGTTCACTAATAGCATTTACAAGTGACACTCTTTACAAAATACAACTGTGCAAAAACAAAGATGAAGTTTTCACTGTTCAGTATCACGATTCATGTATCATTCCATATCAGTCACGCCCAATATCCGGTTATCAGGGCAGCCATCAATACGAAGAAACAACCTTCAAACAAAGGTGGCAGTCCAACAGTACTGAAATCAGGCTACCAATTGCAGCCCAGCAACAGCACATTACAATCATTACGGATATGCATCATGCTTTATCATAGAAGGAGTCTCTGAAGGTCTCCCCTGATCATCAAAAGATCACTCCAACACGAGAGTAGTAAACTGCTAAAAGTTCACACCCCAGACTTTCCATATATGAATCATTTCAATGTTCAAGTAGTTGTGAAGCTTGTTCATTAACAGACATAACAGCTCCATCTTGAAAACCACATCCAAACAGCAGCATTATCCTTGACGCATGGCGATTTGGGATGGTCACAGTCCAGGATAAGCACTAGACAATCCATGACCAGCAGCTAGTACACCTCAAAACGCAAGGCTTTCCTAAGACCATCCGTGGAGAAGGTCATTGCTTCAAGGCAATGGTGTCTTATGTCAAGGTATTGCAGCCCATAGTCTTAGCCTGCCTCATCGAGTATCCAGCAGCAGGCAGAGAAGGTGGGAACAAACTTACCCACTATGCTACCTCCAAATAGTAACTGGTGTCCCCGAGAGCGGGCCCATAAAGGACGTAATCAAATATTTATAAGTATATTTACTTCATCCTCTTGTTTA
Source organism: Amaranthus palmeri (assembly GCA_019776075.1). Taxonomy (NCBI): domain Eukaryota; kingdom Viridiplantae; phylum Streptophyta; class Magnoliopsida; order Caryophyllales; family Amaranthaceae; genus Amaranthus; species Amaranthus palmeri. The sequence goes on from JAAKBH010000042.1 coordinate 671,438, forward strand.
TTCCTATTTTGAAATTTTTACAATGTTGTTGGCATTTGGAATTACTCTATATTAATTATAATTGGAATTCAAGGACATACACTAATGTACAAAAATTAACTAACATTTCAATTTTCAATGTAATTTTCATATATTTATTTATGTAATAAACTTTTATATATAGAATATACCCAATAAAATTAACGACATAATTATACTAATATTTTAAACAATAATTTTACATTATTTTGATAATCTTTAATAGTTAGTTAGTTACTAGTGTGCAATTACTATGTTTTTTTAAATTCCAAATAAGAAAATAAAATAATAAAGGAAGTTAGGAAGTATACATAATTTTCTCATCATAGATCGATACTTATACGAAAATCATTATTTTCTAAAAAGCAAAAGTGAATAGTGATGAGTTTTTCAATCATAAAAATAGTTTTTTTTTTTTTTTTTTGAGTTACAATCATAAAAATAGTTTTGTTAACCATAACATGCTTATGAAAATTGTGAGATCAGAATTTTAATGCATATTTTCAACTATTATCAAATTGTGACTTTTTGAATTGACTAATCTAATTTAATAGGAGTATTATATATGGAGTAATTAAATATAATATATTCAATCTTGGTGATTAGGGATGGCAACGGGTCGGATCTGGACCGGGTCTAGGTGGACCCGGATCCAGATCCGTTTTCGAGAGCAGGATCCAGATCCGGACCCGGATCCGCGGGTCCAGTTTTGGAAGACCCATATCCGGATCCGTGGATACTGCGGATCCAGTACCGGATCCGGGTCCAAAACGGGTCTAGCTTTTTTTGCTTTTTCTATTGTATTTTTGGATCGTATTGAGATTGTCGTAAAGCTATATTCATAGATTAATGATAATAATATATATAATTTCACAATCGATCACAAAAAACATATAATATATATATATATATATATATATATATATATATATATATATATATATATATATATATATATATATATATATATATATATATATATATATATATATATATATATATATATATATATATATATATATATATATATATATATATATATATATATATATATATATATATATATATATATATATATATATATATATATATATATATATATAGGAGTAGAATATACAACACTGTGAGAGTGGGAGCACTACAAAAAATGTTGCATTTAGGCACACTTAAAAATGCATTTAGGCACACTTAAATATGATGCTGCACAACTTAGCCACGCTTAATTAAGCGTGACCTCTGCTTGTGTTACTAAATTTTCAGGCACGCTTATTAAGCGTGGCTAAAAGTGCTAATAAGCGTGGCTAGTTGCTCCTTCAGCCACACTTATAGGTGTTGGGAACTTTCCTCACTTGACAAGTGTAGCTGCATGATTTCTTGGGCTATTGTTTGCCTTTTTGTTAGCCACATAAATAAGAGTGACTAATGAACATAACTAATTTATTAACTAATTATTAACTAATTATTATTATTATTATTATTATTATTATTATTATTATTATTATTATTATTATTATTATTATTATTAATTATTATTATTATTATTTTGCCAAACGATTTTCTATATAAATAAAATCATATACAAAAGCCTGGATTAGAAACCCAAATATCCGGGGATCCCTACAACATAACATAGGTACATACAAAAAACTCCTAGACCAAGGCATATCTAACACAGAGGCAAAGGAGGGAGCTCCACCAGCATGTAGCATCAGCAGCTAAAATAAGGAACGCTACAACAGCACCAGCAGCTCGACTTTCATAACTGGGCAGAAAACGATGCTGGCAGCACAAAATAATCCATCAGCAGCGGACAACACCAGCAGGAATGGACTAAGCAGCAGTGGCACACGAAGCCGCCAACAGCAGCAGAGAATCAGCATGCAACAGCGCTTGCAACAGGGGTGTAACAGCAGCAATTAGACAGAGCAGCAAACACACCCAACTTTGAAAACAAGGCAGCTTCAAGACATAGGGTAGCAGTATTGATCAGTGGGCAGCAGCAGCAAGCAGCAGCACACACATGTTTCGAAAACCAGGCAGCCTCACGACAGAAATGAAGCAGCAGCATCTGAGTGCAAAGCTCCCAGCGATCACCAAAACAAATCAGCAGCTTCAATATTCCCCAGCAGCAGCATCACAAACAACAGATGCACAAAGCTCCCAGCGACACAAGGCAGAAGCAACAGCCAGCAGCCCCATGTTGTTAAGCATCAGCAGGCAGCAGACCAATCAACAGCAGCCTCTGAAACTAAGCAAGCAAGGATGCACCAACTCAACAGCATATACAACAGCACTTAGCAAGCAAGGAGACAGCAGCCTTAATGATCCACTCTGATGTGCAACAAATCCAGCAGAGAAAAAGAGGCCTAAACAACCAACACAAATTGTCAGCTAAACCAGTAGCTATACAGAGTTAAATACAAAGCAACAAGCACATCTGAATCAAAGTAACAAAAAACATCAGCAGCTTGTATCCAAAACTCTTGGAACAGGAACGAAGCAAGTGAGCACCACAGCAGCATAGCAAAACAGCTAGCAGAAACATCAAAGTAACAGGAACTAAAAGAAGGTGCAGCAGAGCCAGCGAACCAGCAAGCACACTCTGATGTGCAACAAATCCAGCAGAGACAGCAAAAGCAGCAGATCCAACAAACAGATCAAACAAATATCCTAGACAGAATGGAACCGGATCAAACAGCAAATACCAAATCAAAACTCATGAGCAGCATCCAGACAGTCTTCACCTCATTATCATAGTATGAAAACATCCCAACTCAAACCCCAGTAACAACACTGTGGTAATCAAGTGATTGGAGACAAAGAGCAACCTCACTCCGAATAGCTACTCCACATAAATTGGGAGAGTGAGCAGCAGCAACTGAGGAGCAGCACTACCACTCAGCACAGCAACGGGTTTATCATATACAGCAGCACTCAATCCACAAGACCATTTGAGCAGCAAACTATCAGAAGTGTACATCAGATGCATTAGTTAGAATTTTAATTGATTTAGTAAAACATAAAATTTGAGGAGGTTATTACTAAAAATGTAAAACCTAAACTATAACAAAATATAGAAACATAATCTACCCTTTTCAAAAAATAGCAAATTTTTGTCAAATATTTATAACTTATACATAATAAAACATCCAAGCATTTCACAAACAAAGATAACCACCAATTCAACCTATTTTAACAACTTAAAATTGTAGATGATGGCCGACATGAATTAAAGATACAACATGATACAGCTGCGAAATTTTGCAACAATGATAATGTACGACATGAATTTCTATATAACAAGATGTTCGACATAACTTATGCATAACAACCTGAATTGGTACATAAGCTTAATCAGAATTCAGAACCATTTTACTTAATTAATTCATTCTTGATTACTCTGCCTTGCAAAATTTTGAGTACTAAAGCCAGACAGTAATCCAATTCAGTACAATAGCTTAATCAAGTAAAATGTCTCAGATGAATCGGTGGCATACATAAGCTTAAATATTCAATACATAATTTACTATATTCAGTAATGCCGACATAATTTTCTTTGCCCACATTAGCTTAATTAAACAAGTAAAATGTTAGACATAGTCAATAACTTCAAAACATTGGGAATTTTCAAAAACTTTAAATTTTCAAAATTAATTATTAATCACGAAAGGCTATGAGATTAAGTAAAATGTCAACATATCTTGAGAACTAATGTCAAAACCAAAAGCAAGTTAGTACTACATAAGCTTAACTAATCAAGTAAAATGTCAGACATAATTAAGAACTTCAAAAACTTCAGAATTTCCTAAATCTTTAAAACATTCAAAATTAATAATTAATCAACAAAGGTAATGAGATTCAGTAAAACGCCGAATTATCTTGAGTAATGCCGAAAACTAAAGTAATTTGGTACTAATGAGATTCAAGGGAAGAGATGGGAGAGCCATTAAGGCGCATCTTTAATAACTTAAAAAAAACACTAATAATTCATAATTTGAGTAGTTACCTTAGAAGAAATGAATAAGCCATAGCCCATATGATTGTAGAAGAAGGAAAATTCAGAAATTAGGGTTAGGGCCGGTGGGAAGTTAACAGAGAAAGGGTATTTAGGATGTAGAAAATGAAAGGGTTCTGTACTAAGACTAAAGGCACGCGAATTCCGAGTATTTGCTTCAAATAAAATTTATTTTATTTTTTTATTTGTATTTTGACACGCTTACTAGTGTGGCTGATTTGACTAATTTTATATTTTTACTTGCGCTTTAGCCACACTTATTAGTATTGCTGAAACGATTATAATTTTTTTAATTGACAATTAGCCACGCTTATTAGTGTGGCTGAATTTATAATATTCTAAGATTATTTGATTGACTTGTAGTCACGCTTATGAGTGAGACTATTATTCTCACGCTTAATAAGTGTGCCTAAAATGCAAGAAGTGAGTCTAATTGCAAAAGAGTCTGCTACACTTAATTAAGAGTGACTAAGTAAGTGTAGCTACATGCCACATTTTTTGTAGTGGAGGGAGAAGTAGTGTGGGAGAGTAGTGTAGAGTTACTGAGTGAGTGTTATTGTAATGTAAGTGACTACAAATAGCAAGAAAAATAAATATTTAATTTATTAAAAATATATATTAAGGAGTAGTATATACATGGAGGAGTAGTGCATACAATGAGTGTAATGAGAGTGGGAATTAAGACAGTAGGATCCTGGGGAATGGGTATGCGGGATGCATGGGAGTTGGGAATTAGAGCTTAGGACTACCAAAACCCAAACAAGCAGGCATTTCTAACATGCCTTGTGTTATGTGGATATGAGATTCCATAAAATTAAATAAATAATCCCCATTTCTCATCTAGGCAAATAACAAAAAAAATATATATATTCAATATATAAAAAATAAAACGGGTCTCTTAGATCCGCGGGTCCGGATCTGGGTATTTTTCTCAGATTCGGATCCGGACCCGTGGAATATAAACGGACCCGGATCCGACCCGGATCCGACGGGTCCATATTTTAAGGACCCAGATTCGTGAAAACGGATACGGGTCCACGGATCCGGGTCGGGTCCAATACCCATTGCCATCCCTATTGGTGATGATGAAAGTCAACAATTTGCAAGCTGCATTTCCACAAAATTCATTGACAATAATTACTTGTATTTTATTTATTTTTGGAAAAATTACCCAGAATAATACGACTTTTCACTGATTTTCCAAGAATAATACGAACTTTCAATTAACCACCAATAATACGAACTTTGACATGCATTTTCTGCTGGCATACATGACCTGTTTATAACCGGTAGTATAGGTTTTTTTTTGACCTTTCACACCTCTATTTTGTGGGTTCTCCTCGTCCTCGATTGTATATTATTATCACTATTTTTCTTTCTAGTTTTTCTCATTGATTTTCTCTAATTTTTATTTTGGATTATATATTACCCATATACTTTTTCTTTTAATTCCCACTAATAATTTACTTTCCATCAACTTTTTTTTTTTGAAAATTAGAGAATACTAATTTAATATAACTTCCGCTCGCATTTAATATATCATAAATACTATACTTGCTACATTTGACTATAATTGAATGTGTTATTTTGATCGTTTATACATTCAACTATACAAATTTAAAAGTTGTTAAAACTTAATATTATGAAAGAGTGCGATTATACGCTTCAAACAAGATCCCACGTGATTAAATTTTTTCTTACACAATTACACATTAGCCGTAATACATAAAAAAAGTTTGAACAATAAATGGCAATGATCATCATATAACGAGATATCAGATCAGAGGAAGTATATTTTTTGAAAAGGAAAATTACTGTGAATATATAATACAATCTTTTGTTAATTTCCCAACAATAATACAAACTATTGATTAACCATGAATAATACCGACTTAAAGGGGTGTTTTCCTGGAAAAATCTCTAACAGGTTAAAAATCAAACTATAGGTGATTATAAGACAAAAAAAAATTGGTAAATTAGTTAATAAACTAAAGTTGATATTATTCTAGGAAAATATCCCTTAAGTTGATACTCCCTCCGTTCCTTTTTGTTTTTCCAACTTACTAAAACGGGTAGTTCCATAAGTTTTTCCACTTTAGAATACTTTTCATTTTTGAAAAGTTTTCATCCCACTTTTACTCCTTAAAACCCTACTTTCCTTACTTCACACTACTATTTAATTATTTTCTATCTCATACTTCTCATACAATCATTACATTACACTATTATTAAATTATTTTTTCTCTCATACTTTCAATACAATCATTACTTTCCACTACTATATAATTAAAATAATACCCACTACCACCAAAGATTCTATTTTCCTTAATCTTGGTGAAAAACCCAAATAAGAACATCAAAGAAGAACGGAGGGAGTACTATTTATGGTTAATCAATAATTGGTATTATTGTAAAGCTAACAAAAAATTGTATTATTCACATTATTTTTTTCCCTTTTGAAAATTTTGTAGGCTAGAGAGTGCTCCCTCTGTCCTCCTTACTTTGCATCAAAGAAAAAGATGGTAGTTTTTAAGAATATGGTAATAAAAAAAAAATAAATTGTGTAGATGAAATTTTAAAAAAAGTTAAAATATATGAATGAGATTAAGAGATTGTGAAGGGCCATCCCCAAAACAGAGGCGGTGTAAAAATTGACAAATTTTATGAAGACCCTCTGCAATTTTTAAAATTATGATATTTTTCTAACAATTTTGTATCTTCAAATACTAAACATATACTAAGTAGTTTAACATTGAGACTCCTAATTCTTCGGAGCTGTACGATTGAATATGTTGAACATGCTCAGAACCTCTCATGTCCAAAAATAAAAATGATGCAAATGAAATGGAACAGACCAAAATAGAAAACGCTCCAAATTAAACGGGACAGGAAGAACAATCGTTTTTATTTTTTAATTGATATCATGACGACCATTCTTCCTTCCTCATTTATAATTGAATTTTGTATGTAATACGGATGGAGTATTATTATTAAAGTGTGGAAAGCAGGTACTCAAAGCCCAAAGGCAACAGAGTTAACTCATTACTCTCATAAATCAATTAATTTCAGCGCATATTTTTTGAACCCTTAAACCGCTTCTTTCTCTCTCCTTCTTTGCACGACTTTCCAGACTCTCAAGAATGAACACAACCTACCAACAACAAGCTACCAATTTTCGATTTATCTTTCTTTTTTGATGGCTAAGCGAGTTTATCAAGCTTGGAAGGGAAGCAATGTAAGTTTTTTTTTACTTTCTTTTGTTTTTTGCTAACTATTTCTTACTTTTTGATAATTCTTGCTGATATTGCTTTTATTTTTTTGTTGGGTAGTGTTGATTTAAGGAGAATTTTATTGGGTTTGCTTGGTTTGGATTTATGTAGTGATTTTTTTTGTTGGGTATTTAATTATGAGCTGATTACGTTTGAGATTTTATGATTTGGCCATAATTCAGCTGAATTTTTCTAATGGAAAGGTAAAATTTGGTGAAATCGGTCTGGTAATTTAGTCAGTGGTGTTGATTTAGTGAGAAATGTATGGTTTTTTTCTTGGTTTGGATTTATGTAGTGATTTTTAGTTGGCTAGCTATGAGCTATTTGCATTTGAAGCTTTATGATTCTGGGTTGACCATAATTCAGTTGCAATTTTATTTATGGGTGGGTAGTGAAATTGATCATCTTATTTGTTGGGCAGTGTTTTGCTGTGATGGAAATTTATCTAGGTTTTGCTTAATTTGGAAATTTTAGCTAGTGGGCTCTAGTTGGGTACGGATCAGCTATTGGCATTTGGCACTTTTTTGATTTCTGATTTCACCAGTTCATCACAATTAAGCTGTATGTTTGTACTTTATGGGTTTTATTTTGTGACATTTAATATGATTTTTGCTTAATTTGGGTTTATAGCGAATGTTTGGAAGTTGGGTAATTTAGGGCGAGTTTTACATGGAAGAATATGAATTGTTGGCAAGATACTGTTTGATCTGTTTGAATCTGTAGTGATTTTGTGGCTTTGTAGATTTATGAGTACCAAGTATTTAAAGATGCTGGAGACTAGAAATGTGTTCACCTAAATTTCTCACTATTTATTAGGGGAATCGATTAATCCTGATATATGCCTATACCATCTCAGCTTTGAACTCCTGTCATTCTTTGTTATATTACTTGGCAAGGAGCAATGGACATGATGCAATTCTTTGTTATTGTGATACTATAGAATCATAATAAGGTTGCTATAATGGGCAAAGGTGGAAATTTTGATTGTTTTCTGGTATCCTGGTAGGTTCATCTTGAGGTGGAAACTTGGAATTCGTTGATTTGGATTTCTCACTTATTAGGGGAATTGATTAAGGGTGATACATGCCTGTACCATCTCAATTTTGAATACCTGGTTTTCTTTTTGTAAAACTTCACAAGGAGCAATGAGCATGATGCATTTCTTTGTGATTGTGGGACTATAGAATCATAATTATGTTGCTATAAAGGGCCAAGGTTGAAATTTTGATTGTAATCTTGAGGTGGAGACCGTAATTGCCAAAAATTAGGAATTCCGTCTGTGAGCTAGTTTTTATATTAAGTAGAGGATAAGGGTAATTGACCTTCTAAAGATGAGGTTGTATTGTTGTAATATGTTTATTAGGATGAGTGCGATCTTCTTATCACTCTCTAGTAGAGTTCAAAATATGCGAACTCATTTTGATCATATCCTTTGTTGTATTATGGTTATTAGGATGAGTGCAAAGATGAATAAGCTAGATAGTAGTAACAATATCTAGTGGAGGACATTGGATATTGAAATTTTGTATGCCTCTTTCTTTCTTTTCCTGTCTAAAAGTACTCCAATTGATTTTTTTCTTTCTTTTTTTTTTGTTGTTTTGGTTATGGATTCTCTTTCACCAGCTTTGTTCTTACTTTTTTTATATAAAAAAACTCATCATTAACTTCATTATTTCATAACTTCACTCTAATGTTATCTTAATTTGGTTGGTGTTTATTGCAAATTTAATTATCCATGATAAAGCTTTAGGAATGATTTTCTTGTAGTGACCGAAACCAGCGCATGTGTTTAAAATATCCCATCCAAAGTTCAAATGAGGAAGGTGAAGGATTGACACCGGATAATATGAACCTGAATTGACTAAAAATTGGTGTCTTATTGATGAGCCTCATTTTACCACCAACTAAAATCTTTTTGGCCGTTGTTTCTCTAATTTTTATTTCCATTCTTTATATAGTATGCATACATTTATTTGAAATCTCTTCACAAGTGTAGTTTCTAGTAAGCAATCTTGTATATTTTTTGGTATATGGATAGCTTACTCATACTTCAATGTAAAGTGCTTGGTGCACTATCCTCATCCCTAGAGACTCTAACTATTGCTTGAATCTTATTATACTTCATGTTATCTTATACTACATTCCTTTTGAAAAGCATGAATCAGCTTCATGCACTGTAACATATCGTCCAATTTGTAATGTTTTTCAAATCAATAAAACTGTAACTACCATATCATAAAGATGTAAAAAAGCCTCGTTTTTCGCCAATTTAAGGGTAATCTCGTTGAGTTTTTGTATTGATCACCCAGTCACTGTTATTGAAATTCAGAAATTGTGATTAAAATCTCATATATTCGCTATGATCTATTTTACTGTCATTTACATTTATATATTCTCTAATATTCACAACAATGATAGAATAAGTCTATACAGTATGCTTGTAAGGTTAAAGAAGAAATTCTACACATTAGACCAACACAATTATTATACGTATAAATGATAATAATGTTAGACATTCAAAAAGGTCACTATAAGAAGATAAAGTAATTAAGATGCGTATGGTAAGGTGGGTGAGTGGACATTTCTTGAAATATAGAACAAAATGAAGGCATAAGAAGTGGTTTTGGAATCTTATAAATCAAAGAAAAGATGAGAGAAAACTTTCTACTTTGTTTGTTCATGTGCAAAGAAGACCAAAATGCATTTGTTAAAAAAGTGGAAGTTGAAATTTTATGGAGCTTAGAAGAGGAATTGATAGGTTGAACATGAACTAGATAACGTAACAGGAGTAAAATGACATAAAGAATTGATATTTGCATGATCGTCTGACAATTGATAAGAATAGAGAGAGGAGATAAATATATGGTTGATTAGTAAAATTATTTTTCTTAATTATAGACTTTATATTGGATTCGCCACCTCAAGTATAATCTATGTCAAAGTTTTCTATATAGTAGTTTTACCGTCGTAATAATGTAGTATTGTAATGTTTTTTGGATATTCTTTTTACCATCATCTCTCTGTTTTTTTACATTCTTTTTCAATTGCTCTACTTTTTCGTAGTTTATATCTTAGGTGAAAAAGTACAAAAATGAAATATCCTTTAGGATCGAGAGGTAAAAGGAGGGGAACTATGTGAACCCCCTTAAAACTTAGTGCGTTGGCATTTTTTATTATATATTAATTGATAAACTAAAACGAAGAGGAAAACATCATGAATCCTGTTCTTGTTGGATAAAAAATATTATGCAATATCAATTAGTCAAAATTTATATAACTAGTACAAAATCAAAAATTAAAAGTAGTGCTTTTGTTTTGATACACGCATTAAGGTTTTATCCTCTGAATATCAATAAGTCAAAATTCATGTTTCTTTGTAATAATCTATCTTGTTAGGAACTCTTAGATGGCACAACCCTCTATGTTCTTGGAACTCAGGTTTCACTTGATATTGGATTCTGTGTCTATACGTTTTTGTTGAGTGACGCATGCTTCATATTTGCAGTATTTTTGTTTCTTGCAGATATTTTTATGCAGTGGAAGGCTGATATTTGGACCGGATGCTAGATCCGTTATAGTGTCTATAGTACTTATACTTGTTCCTGCCATTATCTTTTGTACTTTTGTAGCACGAAATCTTCTCCATAGGTTCTCTTCATATAATGCTGGATATGCAATTTTGGTGGTAACCATTGTCTTCACTATTTATGTAAGTATTCTTAACCTTTGTTTCTTTCGTTTTATGTTTATTTCAAGAATTTTTCATTCTGCTGACATATTGAGAAAAAGATAAATCTTTGGCTTTTTACTTCCCACCTGATTTATTTGCCTCATTTGGTAGTTATTTATACTTTTCAAAGGAAAGGTTTCCATAATAGGTGTTGGGTTGCGTACATAAATTTTTAACAAAGCTAGAGAAAGTGGTTCAAATTCCCTTACCATCATTTTTGACGGCATACATCATTTTTTGATGAGTAGATGGAAACAACTAATTTTTGGCACCCTTCATTTCCCTAATAGTATTAAAGGCTAGGCTTCAGCCTCACTTTGCTTCCTAGACTGTGAACTTGGAAAAACTCCAGGTGCTGTCTCAGCTTATCACAAAGACTAGAACACTTTGGATGTGGGATGCTGGAAATGGTTATGCAATGTTCTTTAAATGATAAGTAAACTGTTGAGCCATTAACATGCATTTCATGCCAATAACAGATCAACTCAAGATGAAAACTACAATGTTTTCTTGATGGCTTTGAATAACTTAGCTAAGTTATAAGATATTAAATGTTTCTTCTGCCCGTCAAAAAAAAAACTTTGTTTCCATTTTCGTACTCAATTCTGTATTATGTATCTTATAGATCTTCTAATCATGGACTGTATTCTTTGCCTACTTCGGCGATTTGTTGTTTTGGTGATTGTGTTTTCATTCTGTTTATGACAGGTATTGGTACTTCTTCTATTTACTTCATCACGTGATCCAGGCATCATTCCCCGCAACTCACATCCACCTGAGGAAGAATTCTGCTATGAGTCTTCTGATGCTGGTGGTAGGCCAACACCAAGTTTGCAGTTCCCCCGCACCAAAGAGGTCCTCGTTAATGGTATCCCCGTCAAGGTGAAGTACTGTGAAACATGCATGTTATATCGTCCACCTCGGTGTTCTCATTGCTCTATATGCAACAATTGTGTGGAGAAATTTGATCATCATTGCCCTTGGGTTGGGCAATGTATTGGAATGGTATGCAGCTCAATAATCTCAGTTCTTTTTCCTTTCTACAGATCATTATTAATATTTGAGAATTCTATTATTCGCACTTGCAACGGTCTTTAAAAGACCTCATATATTGCAGTTTGATTCTTGGATATTCAAAAGCGATGATGTGAAAGTCCTAGAAAATACAAGTTTCTCAGATAAATTAAATGTTTCACTTATGTTATTTAGTCTGTGTATATATTCTACAATATCAAGTTTTCGTTAAACTCTTGTTTGGACTTAGTCCATACTAAAACATTGTGCACCTTTCTATTAAAGAGTTAAACTAATTAATTTGAGTAGAAAAATAAGGGAATATTAAGAAAGTTGCACAATATTTTAGCGTAGACTAAGTTCATACAAGTCTTATCACTTACTCTAGGTTTCCTAGTTAGGTTCTGATTTGGAGTGTCTGAGATGTGAGGCTACGTAAATAGGTCAGATCTTATAGCTTTAGGTTGACAGCTTGTCAATAGTCATGGCATAGTATAATGTTGATATTTAGCCAGTCTGTTGATTACTTGATTTATCCTTATTTTGATGTCGATGGCAGAAGTAGAACTGACCTTTCATTTGATATATTGGTGCTTTTCGTATACTAGGCAGTTGTGATTACTTAGCTCTCCAATGTTGCTTGTCTATTCTTTTGGCTATAGTCCTCTGTATTTGTTCTCTACTATCTTTTTTTTCTCTCCCCTTCTCTCAGTCGTATCTCTTCTCTAGTGTCTCTCCCTCTGAGTGTTTTGCGTGATACGCTAGATAATTGTTGATGAACCTAGTACCACTATAATGACACAAAAGCGAGGTGAATTCTGTCTCGACTTTTTGAAATTCCTTACTTATTAGTTTTATATCTTCGAGTATGAAATGAGATGAACAAGAAGCTTTAAACAGAAATAATTACAAAGCACTAAAAATAACAAGAGACAAAACACCGCTGCTTTTAAAAAATGGAAAATGTCCTAGCCTAAGTAGACAAAATAATCATGACCCAAGCTCTTGGGATATATCTCTACTCAAATCGGGCTTAACACAAGTACATCCCCCTTTTAACTTGCATCTAACTCTAGATGCAACTACTCAAAAGCCAACGCTTGCTTAACAGTTAACAAGTGTTTGAAGATTACCAACAAATGACAATGGAAATCAAACCAACTAACAACTTGTATGTGAAACAGACAAACTCAAACGATTTCTGATAGTTTCTTGGGAGATACTTCTCTTTAATGTCCTTGAATTCTGATAAGACGGATGTAAGGGTGTTAACTGAGAACAATTTGTCTCAATTGTTTCACATTTGACTTGTAGACCAATCTTGATAGTTTGTTCTGAGTCCTTTCAAAGAAACTAGAGGATCTTTTGAAAATTTCAAACCATTCAAAAACTAGGAGGATCCTTTAAAAATCATGCACCAAGTAGATTGATTTTATATTTTTTTCAAAAAAAGTTTGTTATGATTTTGATTTCTTGAATCTTGATTTCAATTGTTGAGTTTAAAACATTACAGTTTTGATTGACCTTTGTGTTTTACCTTGCTCATTGCAGCGCAACTATCGTTTCTTCTTTATGTTCGTTTCATCTGCAACCCTTCTTTGCATCTACGTATTTGTGCTGTCGGCTTTGTACATAAAGTTTCTCGTGGATGAGCATCACAATGTATTGAAGGCCATCAAAGCATCACCCGCTTCAGTTGTGTTGATGGCTTACTGCTTTATTGCATTATGGTTTGTGGGGGGTCTCACTGGCTTCCATTTATATTTGATAAGCACAAATCAGGTATATTCGCCTCCTCTTCTGAAATTTTCTTTGACAATTTTCACACGTGTTTTGTGGTTGTTTCTCACGGTTTGGGAGTTGATTTTTTGTGGTGCTAACTTTTTAAGACAATAAGATCAGCTCAGGAGCCAATTTGTAGTATCTTTTTCATGGAATAAAAATGAGACCGCTTTGTTACCGGCTGCTCTATTACCGGATTTTGAACCTACCGAACTGAAAACCCCATTACGTAACCTGTGATTTAAATCATGGAGCTAAAGCCATCATAACATATTACTCATTTTTAATCTTTTTTTAAAGTGTTTTCGGTTCTCAATGTTCTATTATAACCTTTAATTTGAATATAATTTCTAGAAAACTTGAACTACTACAATACTACTTCTTTTGTTGTGAAAAAGCTGCTACGCTTCTCTCAAACGACAATATTTTTTAATTGCTACACTTTCTATCTTTAGTAAAAACAAATGAAGAGAGTACTATGTTGTGGCCCCCACTATTTACCTTCTTTTAATTGATGAGGAAAATTTAACTCTAAAGGTCCATCTTTAGGTGTTAACTTTTAAAGATCCGACCTTTTATTTATTTTACAAAATTCCGACATTTCCACGACTTTTTCTTTCAAGTGTTTAAACAATCTCTAAGACTCTAACCTACAAATACAATTGCTTAATAAAATAACCACATGTCACGTTGTCATTCATTTATAATTTTATATGAATTTTTTTTAAAACAAAGAAAAACATAAAACTAAAACTTTAAAAAAACAGAAGAGTAATTAAAAAATATAAAAAAGCAAAAAATTTACCAAAAATGATTAGAAGTGGTATAACATACATAATACTCGTCCTTGTAGCAAAGAGAAAATAGATTGTTTTTAAGAAAAATATAGATAATAATAAATGAAGAGAGATTAAGTTGTGTGGATAAAATTAAAAGATTGTTACAATATTAGGATGAGATTAAAAGAAAATGCTGGATCCATTTCCAAATATGGATATGATGCAAACTAATTGAGACAACCTATAATGAGAAATAGTGCAAATTGAGTGGGACGGAGAGGGCAAATTAGTAACTAACCTGAGAATTAGAAAATGAACTAGCAGTATCATCAAGATGATGGGATGATATTGCTGCTTATTTTTATTATAAAACCCACTTTCTTTTTTTCATTTTTGCTTCAACTTTGGTGTTTGTTGAATTCAAGATTCATCGAAGTAGAGAGTCCAACCGAATTCACACTTATATCGACTACCTTCCCAAGATTCTTCTCAAAATGAATATTGCTGCTTGTGGTCAATGGAGTAAATTTCGATCAAATTGGGGCAAAATTCGATCAAATTTTTTCTGATTTGGGACGAAATTCAATCTATTGAGGTTATGGTTTGTTCAATTGATTGAATTTCAAGTGAAAAGTAAGTTAGGCTATGTTTCATGTTTGATTTTGTAGGGTAGGGGAAGGGGAAGGGGAAAGGGAAGGGGAAGGGAAGGGAAGGGAAGGAGTGGTAACTGCACATGGAAGAGGAGGGGAAAGGGGTTGGGCTGGCGCGTGGATGGGTGGGTGGGTGGGGGAGCTCGGTTCATATGATGTACTGCTATAAATACCTGTATAGAACTATCTTCTTGTCTTTTTAAGTTGTCTTTTATCATGAACTCTTAAGAGGAAGAAAGGAAGCTGCTTAAATGTTGTAATCTATCAATTTGGTTACTCACTACATTGTTGCATCGCCATTGTGCAGACCACATATGAAAACTTTAGATACAGAGCAGACAATAGGCGCAATGCTTTCGATCGTGGTTGCATTCCCAACTTCCTCGAAGTATTTTGCAGTAAGATTCAGCCTTCAAAGAACAAATTCCGCGCATATGTACAAGAAGAGCCGCCAAGGACACCCATGAGACCTATGCCGGAGGTGGTTGAAGTATCTGGTGACGATAGGCGAGCTAAAGTCGAAGATGATCTAGAAATTGGTGACGATATTCTAAAATTATCTCAACGCCGCGACTTTTATAGGGTCGAGGATCTCAAAAGAAGAGGCAGCGATGGATTACCCCGTGAATCTGCTGAATCTGATTATAATCTGAGCTCGGACTTGCAAACTTCATTGAGTCAGTTAGAAACCCATCAATCTCGGAGGACTGCAAGTTTTGGGGCATCGCCACATATTCTTGCGTTCAATTCCATAGTCTCGGATAACAAAAAAGTTTGATGCTCCCTCTCGCTAACTCATTAAGCATTGATATTGATACTTTGATGAATTACGCTACACGCATTGATATTGATACCTTCACCGATTGTTAGCTACTCGAAGGAAGGCAGGCGAAACTCGGTATATATGTTGTGAAGGATGAAAAACTGTTGTATGTTGTATGTAGTTAAAAGTATAGATTTACCACAAGATGGTCTGGAATTTATGTTTGTAATGTTTGTGCAATTTTTTAAAGATGGATATTGTGTGCTTCATGGAAAAGATCCAAAAAAATTTGCTCCTAGTAGAATCAACTTTTACATGTCTTTTCAAAACAAGATCTATATGTATTATTATATTCAATAGGTTTATTTAAGCATTTTTTTGTGTGATTTTAGTTAATGATTTGCAGTAAAAAGTTCTCATGAATATGAATTTGAACTTGGTTGTGGTCTGATTCGATCCGAAAAGTTAAGTTTGAATGAATTCGAGAAAAAGAATATCCAACTTTGAGTCTTATTATATGATTTGTGTCCAAGGCAGAGCCGAAAACGTAGGTGGACTGCAAAAAACATTGATACTTCGACTTGGCTCCAACTTGACATTCGACTCCCGATCAACTTTAATCCTTTCAAAAAAGTGTAATTTTAATTTGTTTTTCAAACATAGTCAAGTTTTTTTTTTTTTATTTTTTTTTTTAAAAAAAACCTTCATATTTAATTTCACAAATATTGGTTCAAGTGAATTCAAGAGTTAGTCAACAAAAGTAGTGTAAATATATATTGACTCATACATCTTCCATGATTTTTAATATAATTACGAATTATGAATTTAAATATTAATATTAATGTATTATTAATAGTTAATAATATAATACTCAAAGTTTCTTACGCAATTGAATTTAGTTTATGTAATTAATCTAAATTATATAGTAGAATATTGCTATAAATATTTATAGTTATTAGAGATATTGAATACTAAAGATCTGACTATCTAAACTTATAGAAAAATGTTTTTTAAATGGATCTTTAAAGGTTAGGAACTTCGTGTGGTTACCGTTTGGACTTTATTAGTTTCTCATTAATTCTCCATCCATTGAATTTCATATTTACAAATCAATTGTTCCATATTAAAGCTTCTAACAACTATATTCTCATTTTGTGGGGTGATTTAATCCTATTAAATCTTATTATCCTTTTTGACTATGCTTAATGAAGTTGAAATAGAGCTACTGAGAAATCTTATAAATTGGTGTTGTTTCACTTGGAAACACATAATTCTGATTATGTTTTCTTTTTCTTCCAGTCACTTGTGTAAGAGTGGTATTTGTTCCACACCCTAAATAATGAGTGTACATTGTTTTTGGTAGGTGTGTTGACTTTGGGGAAGACCCGTTAATTCATACTTGAATAGTCTAAAAATAACTTTCTTAATGCAACGAAAAGTTCATGTCACACCATACCTTTTTATATCAAACATTGTTAAACACAACTCAAAACACATTTTTCTTACACAGATGTTATACATAAGAGGACAGCGAGAAAGGCTTATATTTCCCCGAAAAAAACTATTATACTATTTATTAATCTATTTTGGTACTCCTATTATACTTTTATAGAATATAGACTTATTTCTAAAAATAAGAAATAAAATGAAGGCTAGATGGAATTCTTCTATACGTGAAAAAAGTATCCTATTGCCAAACTTTGCTTTCAAAAAATTTGTGAAATAAGACTTAACGTAAGAATGGTGTATTTTCGAAATACAATAATTATGTCAATAGCTAAAGCAATAATTATAAAGTTTGATAAGTATTGTGAAGTATTTAATGACATGTTGCATTGGTTGCTCCACTTTTGGATCTAAGGAGAAAGTTTGAATGCGTGTCTTTTTATTTCGATTTTCTTGTGAGAAGAGACTGTTAGAGGATTAATCTTTAATCATTTATGTATTTATTATGTTTATTCAAGAAACTTAAATCATTTTTTTGAGAAGTAAAATAAATAAGTTGGAGATACAAATATTTTTCAAGATAATAATGACTAATTATTAGATATACACTAGATAAATACCCGTGCCATGCGCAAAGATCAAAAAAAAATTTTGAGTTAATTTTTATACTTGTATAGTATATGTATAATATTCTAAATATATGTTTTATAGAAAATGCTACAAAAAGTTTAAATTATATGTCTTCCCACAAAGATGATGTTATTGTAATTATTTTATGGCTGGTAAATCAATTCAAAAAATCACACTGGTTTATAAATTTAAGAATAATATTATTCTACAACATTTAAATAAAGTTGAAAAATAATTTTGCTGTATCAAAATATTATTTTCTTTTATTTTAGAAATCATATTGGAAAATGATATGATTCACATTTTAGTCACATTTCAGTTTGGAAATAATATAGGAATCATATTGGAAAATAATAAAGCTTACCAAATCTTATTCTGCACCTTAAACAAATTCTAGTATTTTAGAAAATGATTTTCAATATAGTAAATGAGAATTTGACATTTACCTGTCTCGTTTATTCATTTAGTCTTTATGGATTTGTTTGAAGTTTGAACATACTCCTTGACAAAGACGTGTTATCCAATTGTTAACATGTAACGGACGTAAGCAATCACCATGTTACAAGTGCCTCTCCATCTGTGTTTGGAAACATGAGATGATGCGTAATGCGTTAACGGCTCCATTTCCTACCGTTTTTTTTTTAAATTTAGTGTATGGGAGAATTTTTGTTTGGGTTTGTAATTTAAAAAATTTATAATTATATCATATTATATCATATAATAATTTAATAAAAAGCCGTCTAAATATTGGTTGGAAAATAATTACATAGAAGCTAACAAATAGATTTATAATTTAAGCATAAAAATATAAATTACAATATAGGAGTACTCTTTAATGCATTGTTAACTAAAATACTACAAGAGATAAAATAAAACTAAATTTAGAGATTTACTCAACAAAATATTTTAATCACAACAATGATACTCCTACTATCAATATATTTAATTGCTTAATTAAATAGTACAATATTGTTATATGGAGTGTATATGATAAGAGAGCAGTTACAATCATAGCCATCAATTCAATATCTCGTATAAAGTCAGGGTAATAATAAAGATAGCAGACATATCATGCATACTTGAACCCCTCCAAAGAGATGATAAAGAGGAATTTATGTAGCCAATTTAATCCCCAAAAAAAGAGCCTCGTAAAAAGAGAGATGAGTGACATCAAGACTCCATGAGAAAAGTTATATACAAATTTTAACACAAGTTGGGTTTGAGCAAAGCTAGAAATTTCAAAAACAGCTAGTCTTTTGAGAGATTGTCTTTTTAAGAGACATATCTCAAGTTCGATCCATTTAAGATTAATGCATGTTTATTGTTTGCTTAATGACTACTTACAATATCCTTAATGTCAACTTTCAATATCTTAAATGTCTACTTACATCATTCTTAATGTCTATTTACAATTTTCTTAAAAAACTCTATAATGGGTCGGCCCAAAAGAGATGGTCTTTCAAAAATATTGTCTCTCACAAAAATTTGTGTTATAAAGAAGTAATAAAAATAAATTAAGTAAATATATAATAACTTAATCAGTAAGTCTCATGGAAGACGGTCTATTCTATAGACGGAATACATAAAGCCCAGCCCAAAATATAACATAGTATATTTGGGGTTATAATAAATTATTTGGGGTTATAATAACTTATATTTGGGGTTATAGAATAGTATATTCGAGGTTATAATACCTTACATTTAGGATTATAACATAATATAATTGATATTATAATAAAAAAAATGGGCTGTTCCAATTTTGTGGTCTATCCTATAGACCGTCTCTTTTGAGATTTTGTGTAACTTAATAGGACAGAAGAGGTAAGTGAAAGGAAACAATCTATAGTCTAAGACGCAGCTTCAGCGCATCCAAACTATGTCCCTATCCCTGGTCAAGCTATAAGATAAAGATGCTTATCATATCATTCAAACATACTAATACATTTTTGGGAATAACCTGGACTTGACTTTTTCAGCAGTAAAAAATCCGCATGATGATCTCAAACTTTCAAGTTTTGAATTTGGTAAACAAAAGGTTTAATTTTTTGTTAAATTAAGTACTTATTTCGAATAGATTTTCGAAAAATATTCCCATAAAGGTGATCAAGACATTTGTTTTTATGAAACAAGTTGTTAAGATCATGAGTAATAATATAAATTTAACAAAAATCTTAACTTTTTTTGTCTACTATAAGTGTAAAAGTTGGAAGCTTGTGTTAGAGTATATAACATATCCTGAGGCCTTAACCATCAGCTTAAGCTTTTGGTTGAGTTGGTTCCTTGACATGGTATCAGAAGCCAGTGTGACAAGAGGTCACAGGTTGGAATCTCAACCACCCCTCATTTAAAAGTGGAATATTTAACATCAGGTATGAGGAGGGCCTGTGTTGTATCCACACTTCTAGCCCAAAGGGCTCTCGTAAGAGGGGGCGTGTTAGAGTATATAACATATCCTGAGGCCCCAACCATCAGCTTAAGCTTTTGGTTGAGTTGGTTCCTTGACAGCTTGAGATCACTATACGAACAAACGATTTGTCCACCACATGAAAAAGCCTAAAACTCAACGTCACCACATAAAAGTTCCATATAATTATTTAAGATGAGAAACAACATTTTTATTTATTTAATTGCAACATTATATAATTTTCTTCAAAAAATATCAACTTAAAATATATTAATACTAAGAAGTTCAAATTTGACGAAAGAACATTAACACACTAGAATAAATTTTGTACTTCAATATTATTGAAGTTTTCAATTGAAATTAATAAACTTTCAATTATAATTATCATAATATCATTTTCATAAAACTTTCACATGAATTTTAAAATTTGTGTAAAAGATTTCATTTTGTAATTATCATATTTTGATTCCCATAACTCACAAATTATTCAAATTTCAAACAATAAATGCTCTTAGAGAATTACATAAAATCACTTGAAAACAATTTTCAATGACAAAATATTATTATCAGAACTCCAAATTTTAGGTTTACAATCCAACTGTAATCAAAAGTTGAGAGTATTATTGTACTTTATCACGAAATATTATAATTGCCCATTTAATTTAAAAATGTCTAAAAACCCTAAACTCATTGGAAATTCCATGGATATTGCATTGATACTTGAAACGTAAAAGCAAGTATAATATTTTGGGTTTAAAGGTCGGGTTTAGGTCTATAAAACTTGGACTCGGACCTTAGCGTAGAAGTCTCATATTCAAAATAAATACTTTTTCGTTTCATTATACTTGCTACTAATATACTTCCTCCGTTCCATAATACTTGTTACATTTAACTTTTGTACGCAATCCAATGTATTATTTTGTTCATTTATATGTATGTCAAATCATACAGATTTAAAAACTATAAAAAGTTTATATTACGAAAGTATGCCGCAATATATAAAATAAGCTCAAATAATGAATAGTGTCCCAAAACGAAATGTAGCAAGTATTATGTAACGGAGAAAGTACTAACAGGAATATTTCTCGATTAAATATGTCACTTTCAGTTGCAAGTATTTAAAAACGTACGTAATAAAACCGTTGGTGTTGATATATGAGATGCTTAGTCATTTTTTTGAGTGTACAGTGTACAGTTGCTGTATTTTTCTTGGTTTTTTGTATTTTAGCCTTGACATTAATTTATTCTACCAATAAAGTCCAAGTCTTGATGGTGTTATTGTCAAATGTCATCCTTTGCTGACTTTGCCACACTCTTTTGTAGTGGATCTTGCCGTGTGAATTTCGGTTGATTAGAAAAATTACTCTTACTTGGAATAGTCAACATCTCATATTGCTTTATTCAAATCTTTTAATAAAGTTTTTTAAAAAAAATATGTTTATTTTATAATCATCATTATTAGTGTATCTCGTTCGTAGACAAACTATGGTAAAGGTCTGGGAAGGGGATAGATGTTAGCTCATACCCACATAGAAGAGTCCGGTCAGAGAGTCTCTCGGCTTTAAAGGGTCTTTGAAGGAGATGATCCTGCAACTATCTGAAAGTCTGCAACTTATACCCACGTTAGCCATGCATAGTAATCAATTAACTGAAAATACACAATAAATAGATTTATTTCATAAATTTAATTTACTGCCTCTTTTACATGTATCGTTTATAAATTTTTAAATGATCCCTATGCTTGGCTAACGTGGGAATAAGATGCAGGTTTTCAGATATTTGCAGGTCCTATCCTTGAAAACTTCTCTAGAGCCGAAGGACTCTTATGACCGCCCTTTTCTTATGGGTATGAGACGCCGTCGACCTTCCTTCCCCGGACCTGACCATAGATTTATATATGTGCGGGAACACTGGTTATGATGATGATGATTGGGTATTTTGGTTTGACACTGCTTCACACCCCAAAAGAAGCGAGCGACGTCTGAGTTAAACTTGGAGGTGGAAGTCTTCTTTTGTTTCTCGGCGGTGAAGTAAAACCAAGCTCATGGGCTTATTATCCTAGGTCGGAACAAGTTGATAGGATTCCCTTTTTTGTGTCCATGTCCCCCCGTGTGGCGACATGGGGACGTAAAAAGGAAAGAGAGGGATGGGGTTTCCCTCGCTTTTGGCATAGTGGGCCCCCCGCTGGGGGCCCGCACGACGGGCTATTAGCTCAGTGGTAGAGCGCGCCCCTGATAATTGCGTCGTTGTGCCTGGGCTGTGAGGGCTCTCAACCACATGGATAGTTCAATGTGCCCATCAGCGCCTGACCTTGAGATGTGGATCATCCATCATCATCCTACCCAGTATATCCCGCTCATAGAAAACTATGGGCAGGGTTTGGGGAAAGAAGGACGGCGGTAACTCATACCCGTGAAGGAGAGCACGGCCAAAAGGGGATGATGATGATGGTGAGATTTATTTTATAACTAAAGTTAACAAATTTTTTTAATTAACTTTTTCATATACGGAAGAAAGAGGGGACGTTGTGCGGTTGATCACCTCGCATACCCTTAAAAGAACCCTATCTTATATCATACTTGAAATGAAAATAATATTTTACAAAAGAAATTTAATCAAGTGAAATTTAGGAATCAATATTCAAAAAAAAAAAAGTGAAATTTAGGAATCAAATCTAATACGACCTGTTTGGTTATTTGTGTATTATGTATAGAAAAACTACTTGATAAGATTCAGTTATAATTAGTGACAAACTTTAATGAAAAATAAAAGGAGTGGTAATGTATAACTTACCTTAAGTGCTTTAATAGATAGTATTGTTGAGCTTTGTAATGGTTTTGTTGGTTTTAAATGTAGTTTTGTGCGCCCCCATGGCAACACTGTAGTCTATATGATTGCCCGGTGGGATACCGACAATGCTATGGAGAAAATATGTATGGAACCTTTTCCACCAAGTCTCCAAACTTTGGTGGACCTTGATTTGCAATAATAAGCTGCAGGTGATATTAAAAAAAAAAAAAGTACTGGTATTAATAAACAATAGATAGTACCCGTGCTGTACTCAGAGATTGAAAAAAAATTTAGAGTTAATTTTATACTTGTATAATATTTATTTTAAAGACTATTTACTTCAAAAAATTATAAAGAAGGCTATTTATTAGTATTTATTTTTTTTGAATACAATTTATTAGTATTTAAAATATACATATATACATACATACATACATACATATATATATATATATATATATATATATATATATATATATATATATATATATATATATATATATATATATATATATATATATATATATATATATATATATATATATATATATATATATATATATATATATATATATATATATATATATATATATATATATATATATATATATATATATTCGAATGATTGATAAATTAATATAAATTTATTTTTTTATAATAATGCTTAATTTTTTTGAATGATTGAATGATTTTTAAAATTTTATTAAAAAGAGTCAAAAATATTACAAATTTGGTTTTATTTCAAAGATATTATATTGATCCGTATAATTTTTTTATAAAATTTATTTATAGATGAATGAGTTAACTCTACGTCTCTGTATCATTGATTGTTAAACCCTAGTTTATTTTGCATATCTTTTAATTATTGCATTCAATAAATCCCTTTTTTATCTGACTAATCCACAAAGAAAATTGCATACCATTGCTCCTTGTGTACGACCCGTATGTGCTACAACACCGTGCACTTGCGGTAACTCACATGTAGAGATAAATTTGTACGAACAGAGAACATAGTATTTGGAACCTGGAGGTAAATATTAAGAGAAAAATAAAATTTAAACTATGTAAAGTAAATTTATATTTATGAAAAGAAAGTTGAATGAAATAAGAAAAAAAATTATAGGAGGAAAAATAGAAATGATAAAGTTATTACCTGAAGGAAAATATTTTTCTTCCAATCTCACTTAACACTATTTTAAGAGTTAAAGTTATCAATCTAATATTTTACACAAATCAGAGATCAAAGAGAAGGAGGGTGAACAAATCGATCATACCTGTGCCCCTTCAAAAGAGTGGGTATACATAGGCGAAGCCACACTGGGGGCCGGCGGAGGCGCTCGACCCCCTTGTCAAAAATGCGATCCATTGTAATTTTGGCTTTGGCCTCCCTTACTAATATATTATATTATATAATTAAAATAGTGCATAGTTGTAACAAAAATTACTATAGGTCACTGATTGGGATAACATATTTGTAATTTAAGGTTAATGGATCAAATCCAAATTTGAAATGCATTTTAAGTAGATTAATTAATTAATACTATAATGTCATTAATATTTATCTTTCATAATTTCACATTCATCCTTTTTTTAGTATGTGTGCTTATAATTGCTATCTTAATTTAAGTACACTACAACATAATTTGCTTTTAGTGTCATATATTTAGCGACATTTAATTTAAATGTCGCAATTTCTAATTTCTTATAGTGTATGCATAGGATTTAGTGACATTTATTAGACCCTTTAGCAGCATATAAAAAAGTCACACTAAAGCTTTTAGCGACATAGGATCTAGTGACATTTCTCACAAATGCCACTATAGACTATAGTGACAATTACATATGCCACTAAAGACTATATTAAATGTCGCTAAAACACTTTTATGGTGGAATTTAAAATAAAAACTAATAATTATTATAC
The DNA here is from genome assembly GCA_019776075.1 of Amaranthus palmeri. Classification (NCBI taxonomy): domain Eukaryota; kingdom Viridiplantae; phylum Streptophyta; class Magnoliopsida; order Caryophyllales; family Amaranthaceae; genus Amaranthus; species Amaranthus palmeri. Next base: position 696,649 of record JAAKBH010000042.1, read on the forward strand.
TAAAAATATGAATTAGTGGCATTTTTTAAATGTCACTAAATCCAATGTCGCAAAAAGCTAAATTTGTTGTAGTGGTAGTGTTTTTCTTAAAAAAAAAAAAACTTAGAAGACAAATATATAGAGTCAAAAACACATTTTTCTTAAAATGAGTAATTATAGGAAAGCTTCAACTATATTTGTTCAATACTCCTATAATTTTTGCTATATATGATTCAAGTTCATTTTAGTCTATATAATTTAAATTTTCATAGTTTAACTAGTTTTATATAGGAAAAATTGACATTAATAATCCAACCTTTCACTTATCCGCTATGAATAATCACACCTTTTGATTATTTTCTAATAATCCAACTTTTGTGATAAATTTGTCTACAACATACTTTATTATCAATAATGAGTAATAATAGGGTATGTTGCAAAACTAAAAAAAATGTTGGATTATTCACAGCGAACTAAGGTCAAACGTTGGATTATTAGAAAATAATCAAAAGGTTGGATTATTCACAACGGATAAACAAAAGGTTAGATTATTAATATCAATTTTTCCTTTTATATATAATAAATAATTTGCTACTATATATCGACAATTTGATTCCCTTAATTCAAAATTTTGACTTTCTGTTAACTATATAAAATATAAATACTTATTAATATGGGTACGTAAAAATAATGCAAGTCTTGGAGGGAGTCTCGCAAGTGAGTCAAAAATGTTGAGTCTTATATTATAAATAATAAAGTCGTGGAAAATAAAACTCGTTTTTAGATTCTTGAGGTGAGAGAATTTTATGATTTTTTTTTCTAGGTCTATTAATAACATGCTAACTGATTTTTTTCTTTGGTCCAATAAAAATGAGCTTGAAATGAATATGAGGATAATTTATTTTGTTTAATTACTAACAGCCATTCCTAAGCCTGAATGATAATAATGTAGATAAAAATTAGTAAAAATTATATTGTGACAGATTATGAAGATTTTTGAATTAAAATTGAAAAACTATTTCTTACATTCTCCTTCTTCGGCACTTTTTAATTATTTCTATTAAGGAACCATCTCAACCAAAAGCTTAAGTTGATGGTTGAGGCCTCAGAATATATTATATACTCTAACACGCCCCTTACACGAGAGCCCTTTGGGCTAGAAGTGTGGATGCGACACAGACTCTCCTCATACCTGGTGCTAAATATTTTACTTAAATGAGGGGTGGTCGAGATTCGAACCTGTGACCTCTTGTCACATTGGCTCTGATACTATATTAAGGAACCATCTCAACCAAAAGCTTAAGCTGATGGTTGAAGCCCCATAATATGTTATATACTCTAATAATTTCTTTCCTTTACAACAATCTTATTCTCTTAATTAAATACTTTTTTTTTGAAGAACTCTTAATTAAATACTTTAATAGAGCGTCTAGTTAATAGTGATAATGAAAATGACTTTTAATCTTAGTTTTAATAAAGAAAAATTGACATTAATAATCCAACTTTTCACTCATCCGCTATGAATAATCCCATTTTTGAATTAATTTTTAATAATACAACCTTTGTGATAAATTTGCCCACAACATACGGTATTACTAATAATAGGGATCAATCCCCAACAACAGCCACCAACTTTAGTCATTTTCATTTAAACAGCCGCGAACTTCGTTTATCCCCAACAACAGCCACCAACTTACAAAATGTGACATCGAAACAGCCACTTTACCGGATGACCTGCTAATTGACCCTTGACCATGCCTAATGACCTTTGACTTTACCTTAATTTCACTAATTAAACCTAATTACCCAATTATCCCTAATTAAACCCTTCTTCCCCAACCTTTTTCTAACCCACCTCAATCACCTCCATTTCTCCCCTTCACCACCACCACCACCACCATTAAACCCCTCGATGGGTAAGAGTTTCAACCACCACCACCACCACCACTACCACCACCTCAATCACATCAACCATTCAATTACTAGCAAGTAACAACACAAATAATCACTTCAAGGTTTCAGCTTTTAAAATCCAAAATCACCCATTCATTCAACCCAATTCAAAGATTTCAACACAACAATGAAAGTAATACCTGCAGTAGTTGACTTGCCAACTCCACCTTTACCTGAAGCTACTGCTACAATATCCTTAACCCCATCAATTTGTAGACCTTTGGTCTTTCCAGGTAATGCAGAAAACTCCCTAAAACCCCCAAATTTTTGCAACATTCAATTAATTTAAATTTACAGAAAAGAGAATTAACTCAATGCCCACAAAAGGAAAATATTAATACATTTCATTACTTGAAAAAAGTAACAAAACCCAGAATTCTTAGTTACCCATTTGTTAAAAATAACATTAAATTTGAATGCTCCTTTCATGGGTTTTCTATGAAACCAAGCTTCAAACCCAGAAATTTTTAGACCTCTGGATTTTCGTTTTACACCCAATTAATATTACTAAAAACCCAAAAATTTTTATCAATTATATCATTAAGCAAGTAGAAGATTGGAATTTTAGTGAAATCTTACTAAAGACCAAAAAAGACCAACCTTGAAAATCCAACCCAAAGCCTCGATACGAACACTTAAGTCTAATTCCCCACATCTTAATCTATTTAAGTAATCATTTTGGGGAAAGTATTCATTTTCTTTTTCTAACATGAAATTAAAAAGTTCATCACTTTGTTGAGGAAAATGAATTGACGGTTGTGATTGAATCTCACTAAAAATGGAAGTGGTGAAGAAGATTCATGGAGGTCAAAAATGTCGGCCATTAGATAAACCTGAAACACTTTTCTAAAACCCAGATAGAGTTTTAATGGTGGTGGTGGTGGTGGTAGTGGTGGTGAAGGGGAGAAATGGAGGTGATTGAGGTGGGTTAGAGAAAGGTTGGGGAAGAAGGGTTTAATTAGGGATAATTGGGTAATTAGGTTTAATTAGTGAAATTAAGGTAAAGTCAAAGGTCATTAGGCATGGTCAAGGGTTAATTAGCAGGTCATCCGGTAAAGTGGCTGTTTCGATGTCACATTTTGTAAGTTGGTGGCTGTTGTTGGGGATAAACGAAGTTCGCGGCTGTTTAAAGGAAAATGACTAAAGTTGGTGGTTGTTGTTGGAGATTGATCCCTAATAATAGGTAATAATACTAACAAACTAAATTAAAGGTCAGATTATTCATAGCGAACTAAGGGCAAACGTCGAATTATTAGAAAATAATTCAAAGATAGAATTATTCATAGCGGATGAGTGAAAGATTGGATTATTAATGTCAATTTTTCCTAATAATAATGCGTTGTCACATTTCCCATGGTAGATGGTACCAATAATTAATAAAGCTTTCTTCCACAAACTTGTGGTTATCTTCACAATTGTTCATTACCATCTAATATTATATTTTCAACTGGTAATGCAAGAGAATAAATTTTACTGATAAACAAATAATTAAATTAAAACAATCATAATAATTATAACAATTAGTGGATATTTCATTAGCAAAAGTTCAAATATTTAACCTCATATTTTTTACTTGGATCATAACTTTAACTCTCTCAAACTTATGATAATAATCCGTCAACGTCAAGCTTTATGAGTATGAGTTATCGTTTCTTTTCTCTTTTTAAACGTCAAGCTTGAGAGATTGTCTTTTGTAAAGACGACTCTCAAAAGTCCAGCCCAAATCTATATTTAGAGTTGTAACAAACTAACAATATATATTTAGAATTAGACTAAGCTTTTGAGAGCCGTCTTTACAAAAAACGGTCTCAAGTAAAAAAAAAAACGATATTGGGGCCAAGTGGGTCTCTCTCTATCTGCATGTTCCTTTAAATTACTTAGTATACGGGTCTTTCTAGTCTTTCTCTCTTTTTCTCTACGCAAGTTTATAAAACTTCGTAACCAAGAAACTCGACTTTAATTTTTACTATAATTAGAAAAAGGAGGACAGGTCTTGTTTAGTTCTTTAAGGCATGCATTTTGACCGAATAATTTCTTTTAACTTGCATTCTAATTTTGTAAATTTATTCCTTTAATTTGCTTATAATATTTATTTTTTTGATAAAATATTAATTTTAGTTGATTTTTGACAAGGGAATAAAAAACAAAAACAAGTACTAATTAATAATGTATGTGTAGATGAAAAGTAGGATTAAAAACGTGTAAATTAAATCAAAAGATTGTTTTTTATAATCATTATTTGAAACATTTCAACATAAATACAAACTAAATTCAATGTCTAAAGTTGGAAGTCAATGATAATTTGAGATTAATGTCGGTAAAACATTTTTTCGTAATGATCTAATAATAACATAGTTTTGGGAAAAAAATTGAAGTAATGATCTAATAATAACATAGTTCGATTTTGAATTAAAATTAATAAAAAATTGAATATGATAAATTGATAATAATACATGTTTGTAAGTTGTAATGAACTCAAAATCTTTAGAAATTTATGACATTTACTTCAAATTGAATTAAAATCATAGGTAGCACCAACATGTTGAATTAAAATTAATAAAAAAATTCGATAATTTTGTTTGTAAAGTGAACAACCCAAATTTTTTTTATTATTTCAAATTTAAATGTACAAGTAAAATATTGCAATACTAATCTCATCTCATAGCTACTATAAAATGGGGCGATAAATATCATTTTCACCGCATCGTATAAAGTTACAAAATGCAGGTTACAGCGAAATCAATGTTTGACTTAGTATACTTCCTTTGGTCTGAAATACTCGCTACACTACGGTGATTGAGACAATTCATCGTTTAAGCTTATACTTTATATATCATGGCTTATATGTAAGAAAAAATATAGGAAAGTGAGATCATGTTTGAATCATCTAGCTGCATACTTTCATAAAATTAAGTTTTTATAACTTTTAAATGTGCATATTTCAATATATGAATAATTAAAATAATATATTTGATTGCGTAAAAAAATCAAATATAGCCAATATATAACACAGAGAAAGTACAAGTTAAAAAAAGAAAATTATTTTTTTTTCAAAAAAACATGGGTAGTCTATGCTAATTGCTACCCATGGTCATAGTGTGCATCCGCCTATGAATTTAATACTCCAACCAGACACCAATATTAATGGTAAGATTATTGTATAAGGCTGAAGTTCATTATTTTACGAAATAAAGGACTTAAAAGACTCGTTTTACGAAATAAAGGACTCATAAATCATAATTATCTATTTAAATCTTAAAATTTAACTTCAAATATATATTAAATCATTTTTCCAATCACTAAACTAGTGTATTGAATAGCAAATTTGATAATTATTTTGAATTTAACAGAAATATCTATTCTATATAGGACATTTTATAATGTTTATTAGAAAATATTTAAAAAGAAGTTTCGATTTTTATCCTGTAAACCTAAGACGCTTATACACATGGTGCATACTAATACTAAATTATATTTCTTGTGCCTCAGTTTATTTGTTACTACATTTGAGTATTTGAAAACATTTGTGAGTAAAATATATGTTTAAGAATTTTTGTATATCATGGAGTATAAATTATTGGAGTATAAGAATTTAATTATTTCAATTGAAAAGTATGTACCAGAAAAAATCAATCAATTCAATTCTAATCTAGCAGAGAAAATTATTGAATTGTTAGAAAATAAAATCTTTAGAAATTTATGACTTTTACTTGATATACACATAAATAAATGATGCATACTAGATACTACTACGACAACGTACGTAATACTAGTCTATTATCAGAATTCAGAACAACAAATTACAAGTTTATAAACATGAATGAAATTACTTCAAAAAAAAAAAAAAAAACATGAATGAAATTACTTCAAAAAAAAAAAACATGAATGAAAATTTTCCTCAAAACATATGATTCAGATGAATGGTAATGGCTCATTTATATATAAATGATAAATTAATAGAAGTAGATAGAAATTAGGATAAGTTCATGTGCGTGATAATTCAAACAATAGTATAATGACATGAATGTTGAAATTATAGCCGAAAATTTCTAGAATAAGCTAAGAATTAATTTATTTAGAATAAAACAACAGCACTCAAATTTCGTGACAGTTTCTTCTTATCTTATATATATTACACTAATTAAACAAACCAAAAAACAAAATTACCCAACATTTAACTAATTACAAATTAAAGCATAACTTACAGTACTTAATTCATTATTTTCCAATTCCTATCATCAAGATCATCATCATCAACACTCAATAGGCTTGGTAACACTATACATTTCAACAATCGATCGATACTTCCTAATTTTAAATCGCCGATTCAAATCAATAACTTCATCCTCATCATCTTCTAATTCTCCTGCTACAGGACCAAACGATGTCGTCGAATACCTAGACGAAATCACTATCTCCTTAGTATAATTAGTATCATCATCCTTGAAATTACCGCTATTAATGACATGATTTTTTCTTCTTTTCATCATTTTCTTCTTCGAATCGTCCGTATTTTCACCATTGATGCAATCAAAGGCGAAGAAAATGGAATTACAGCTTCCAGAACTACTGGTTGTCGGAGTTGATGATGTCGATTCGCCTTCGCTTAACTGCACCAGTTGCCGCGCTGCATCCATGTCTAAGTCTGTGATTTCTTCCATTGATTGTTGTGTTTTTCTGGAGAGTTAGGGTTTGATTTAAAACGGTGTGAGAGATTGAAGAAAAGGAAGTAGCGTAGAAAATACAAGGAAGAAAACGGGAAGGATGGGGATGGAAGAATAGAATGTTATATTTATATAGAAGGACTAATTAAGAAGAGAGAGGTAGAATAATATTAGGGGATTTTACACGCAATTTTTAACGTATATTTCTTGGCCTAATTAAATATTGGTTGTGAACACGTCAAGTTTATTGTTCTATGATCATCTTAAGAAAGATTATCCAAATTAATCTAATTTTATTAATTTTTGTAATAATTTAAATTTTAAATTAATCATAAAAAATTTTAATTTCGGGTTAATTACTTACCGGTTACCCAAGAACATTTTTGCCCAAATGGTAAATGGCAGCTAGTCCCTTGAGAGACCGTCTCTTTTGAAAGACGTCTTTCGGGCCCAGTCCATTAAAATTTAATGCCTACCTACTTTATTATTAATGTCTACTAACTATGTCCTAATTTATGCCGACTCACAATATCTTAAATGCTTACTTATATTATCTCAAATAAAAAAAAATGCTTACTTATATTATTTTTAATGCTTTTTAAAAAATATATATTGGATCGGACCAATTAGAGATGGTCTCTCAAAGAGACCGTCTCGCACAAGAAATGGTAAATGGTAATCGGTTTTTGTAGATTAATTTATAGAAAAAGAAAAAATATCAAAAATTAGAAGTTACAATATTAAAAACAAATTTACTTGATTTTTCTTTTTAATGTTTTAAATTTTTTCATACTTTTAACTTCAATAAATTAATTTTGTATTTACGTTATATTTTCCTATTTAGGTAAGAGGTTACCTATGTGCATTCTTAGAAAGCACCCGTTATAGTTGGAAACTTTAAATTATTCATGTTTAATCAAAAATTTAAATTATTGTAGTTTAATTAGTAGAAAAAAAATTGATTACTCCGGGTAATTTATTTTATACGTACAGAAAATCTCTACAAACAAGAAAGAGCGGATTTTAATTTTTTTTTTCCATAGATCATGATGAAATTTAAACTTCTATTAGGAATAGTGGGTTGCTAAATTGTTGAAGATTTTATCTAGTTACCTTCATATTCTAAAGAAGGTGGCAGTAAATAAATATCACGTTTTTTAAAATAAAATTATTTAAGATTTCAAAATAAACTATAAAAAATAATATAATTAATACTTACTTTCACCAAATATTTTTACATGGTACTAAACGGTGGTAATGGGAATGATTTATAGTGTAAAATTTCATCAAAACTTTCATGTCATTCCCATGGTAATGAAACTTTGATCACAAAAAAGTTTTTTTGTTCACAAATTTCCATTACCTCCTAATACCACATCTCTCATTGGTAATGCATTGGAATGAATTTTGTGAACAAAATGAGATGATTGAAGGTTGTCAAGCATGGCCATCAAGATAGCCAAAAGATTTTTTAACCAAAATTACACTAATTTTTCATTCCCATTGCCACGATTTATTACCAGCTACCAAACGGGCCGTTAGTTTTATAATAGTGACACACAAAAGGTTATATATACATGTATAACATTACCCACAATTTATTCCTTTCTAGGTTTTTTTTAATCAGAGCCGAGCATAATGAAATAAGTGAAGAACATTGTGAAATTTCACACGAATAATTTGCACTTTTTTACAATGGCCTTACAGGTAAATAAAGGGACATTAAAAGAATAATTAAAGTTTACATGTGGAAAAACATTACTTAGATTTTGTTTATTCATTTGAAAAAATTTTCATTCTAGAGGAGATAATTGTAAATAAGATTTTTGAATAATATATTAAAGTCTGAAGATTAATTATATGTATGTGAGATCTTGTTAGATTCGTCTTAAATCTTAATGTATAATGTATGAGAAACTGAAACGAGATTAACAGGCGCCACATCGCTCGTTGGGATCAGAGGCTCGATTTCATGACCCAAGGTGCGCCAATCAATGTTGTTGGCGCATCTACTACAACAGATTACATGCCGTGGTTGCTCTCCATCACAAGTCGGTGGATGACACATCGAGGCATCATTGATATAGCCTGTAGCGCAATATGCTCCTGTTGTGCCTACGATGACCCATTTTGTACATCTATATCTAATTGTTTAAACTCTAAGTTACGTAATATAATGCTCCCTCCGTTCCTTTTTGATGTTGTTATTTGGGTTTTTCAACAATATTAAGAAAAATGGAATCTTTGGTGGTAGTGGTATTATTTTAATTATGTAGTAATGGGGAGTAATGATTGTATTAGAAGTATGAGAGAAAAAAATAATTAAATAATAGTGTAATGTAATGATTGTATTGGAAGTATAAGAGAGAAAATAATTAAATATTAGTGTGAAGTAACGAAAGTGGGGTTTTAAGGGGTAAAAGTAGGATGAAAACTTTTCCAAAAATGGAAAGTATTCTAAAGTGGAAAAACTTATGCAACTACCCGTTTTAGTAAGGTGGAAAAACAAAAAGAAACGGAGGGAGTATTACTTTAGCTAACTATTGATTGCAAGCACAAGGTGTGGCGGTCGTGATCCTCTCTAGCCATGAGGTATTGGTCCAGGAGATCGCACATGACATGCTCCTCACCTCGGCACACAGTTGCAGCACTTCATTTTTGAAGTTACTCGGTAGACGTCACTAGTTTTGACTGACATGCAGGTCTCATCTCCTCCTCATCACGTTGATTTGAAGGAGATGGACTTGTAATACCAGTGATGTTGCGAGGACCTCACAAATTGGGCCATCCCAGCCATCCCAGTACCAGTCCCCTCCCCTACCAAAGCGACACACGAATGTCTCTTACTACCGTAGGATAAGAAAGGGTGGATGAGTGTCAACGTTAAATGTATTCTTATTGACTTATGTATATATTGCACGTTTGTAACGTATTAAACATTTGTATATATTTTGTTGTATATAGATATATGCTTATTTAGTTTGTCATAGTCTCCATGCTTTGACTTATGAATGCTGGGAGTTTTGGCGATGAATCATTCCCGCCTGGTTTAAACATTTATATTATATGAGTTGTAAAAGCTTAGTATATGCCTTTATTGAAAACATATCAAACAAAAACGACTTGCCAAATTAGGGCAAATGATGTTGAAAATTTCACATAATTTCATAAATAATGATTACAAATACATAGTTCATTCATGACCTACAACCATTACAACCTAGGATTGTTTTTAAAACTTTTTCAATATCCTCTTGGTTACTTCACTCCCACGCGCCTTATCAATTGCTTTCCTTCTCAAGTTATCTATTTCGTTTCTAAGCTCCCTATTCTCTTTATCGAGCTTAATACTGATGTGTTTTTGCCATTCGGTTCCCTTTGGATCAACGGTCAACCCACCTAAAGTAGGTGCATCCCAACCCTTCATCTTAGAAAAGTAAACAAGTAATATATTGACGACTAGGATCAAAATTGCTCCAATCACGATCGTATTTGATTTCATGGCCACTATGACATTGCTCTTCCATTGATTGAGGCTTTGAGATATACTAATGAAATAACATAAAAAATTTAGTTAGAATCATTAAGTAAATTTCAATAATAAAATTTACAAATTAAAGATAAATTTAATAATAACATTATAAAATCAACTTGAGTTATGAAAAGTCCCTTACCTTTGGATGCTACTTTGATTGAATTTGGATGGAATGAAATAAGTTACAAGGTTCTAATATATATAGAGGCTTTATCAAACGACTAGTTCGACCACACGCCACAAGAAAAAGTCAAATAAAAGTTAAGGGGTGAAGGGGTTATTCGCAGTTAGTAACTGCGAACAAGGGTTTGACCCTGTTTGACTAGGGGTTCCTTTGTTCGCAGTTACTTATTGCGAATAGCCCCTTGACTTTTTTTGACCATTGCTCTTTGTTCGCAGTTAGTAAGTGTGAACTAAATCAAACCTAACTTTGGGGAATCAGACGCTTACTTTTGGAAATAAGTTTCCCCCGATCTTATTGTATGTTTTTTTTGTTGATTTTACCTATCTATTTCAAATTTTCAATTTTAGCATATCGCACTAGTGGAAAAAAAGCTATTGGCTGCTGCTTATTGGCTGCGGTTGTTAGGAAAACGCAGCCCATATGAATAATATTAAAGTTGGAAAAAAGAAAATTACTAAGGGGCTGCGGTTTTTGCAATTGACCGCAGCCCTTAACCCCTTAAAAATTTCATCAGAAAAAAAACACTAAAGGGGCTGCGGTTTTATGGATGTCCGCAGCCCTTAATTATTCCAAATTATATAAAGAAAATAAAAAAAAAAAATTTAAAGCAAAGGGGCTGCGGTTTCAATCCTTGTCCGCAGCCCTTATCAATTTCTTAAAAAAAAAAATTAAAATGGAGAAAGGGGCTGCGGTTTTTAAGGCCTGTCCGCAGCCCTTATCAATTTCTTAAAAAAAAAAAATTAAAACCGCCAACAAATATAACGTTCATTTGGCTCCAAACCCTTCGAATTCTTAATCTTCTTCACTTTCATTTTCTTGCCATTTCATTTTCTTTTCTTCTTCCTCCTAATTTACTCAAACTTCATTTTCTTGTCGTTTCATTGCACTAAAAAAGCTTCGAGAGGGGTCGACATTTTCTTCTTCCTCCTAATTTACTCAAACAGTACAAGTTTGTTGTTTCATCTTCAAACTTCAAGAGGGGTCGACATTTTCAGTTTAAATTTTCACCATTGTTGGGTATTTTTTATCTTCAAGCTTCGAATTTTCTCAAACCATTGTTGTTTGCTGTTTCATCTTAAAGCTTCAAGAGGGTCGACATTTTCAGTTTCTCAAACCATATATACTTGGGTATTGTTTCATCTTCATGTACTGTTTCATCTCGAACTTTAGGCTTTATTTTAACATTTTATTGTAAAAACTGTTGTGAACTAATATCTATATATTACTCCATTGTAGGTAACTAATCTTCACTTTGTGGGCATATTAGTAAACTTCCGATTGGTTTTCATCTTCTTTCGAAATTCTTCAAGGTATTCCTACAAGTTTTTTTTTTTTTTTTTTTTTTGAAATTAGGGGATTATTAGTAAACTTATTGTTGAAAATTAGGATGAAATGTGGTAGAAATGTTGGACATTATTAATAAATTTGGATGAAATGTGGTAGAAATGTTGGACATTATTAATAAATTGTGTTGTAAACTTATTGTTTTGTGATACTTTGTGAAATTTTGAAAGTAGTTAATTTTTATTTTGAAAATTTATATTCTACCTATTTTTATTATAGTATGAATGTTTAAATAATTTGTTAATTAATTGTTTACTTATATTATGTACTTAGTTTGTTAATTAATTTAGTATATATAAATGTGTTGAAGTTGTTAGAATTGATAATTGGTTTCATATGCTTGAAATTAAGGGTCAAGTTGCGTTTTTTAACGGTTTTGAATGAATTTTGTCATTTTCGGGCGTAAAGTAGCTTAAACGTTGTTTGTTATGAATGAAACTTGACACACACCACTATTTAGTATATATAAATGTGTTGAAGTTGTTAGAATTGATAATTGGTTTCATATGCTTGAAATTAAGGGTCAAGTTGCGTTTTTTAACGGTTTTGAATGAATTTTGTCGTTTTCGGGCGTAAAGTAGCTTAAACCTTGTTTGTTATGAATGAAACTTGACACACAACACTATTTGGTATATATAAATGTGTTGAAGTTGTTAGAATTGAAAATAGTTGTCATTTGTTCAAAATTAAGGGTCAAGTTGCGTTTTTTAAGGTTTTGAATGAATTTTGGCATTTTCGAGCGTAAAGTAGCTTAAACCTTGTTTGTTATGCATGAAACTTGGCACACAACACTATTTGGTATATATAAATGTGTTGAAGTTTTTAGAATTGAAAATAGTTGTCATTTGCTCAAAATTAAGGGTCAAGTTGCGTTTTTTAACGCTTTTAATGAATTTTGGCATTTTCGAGCGTAAAGTAGCTTAAACCTTGTTTGTTATGCATGAAACTTGGCACACAACATTATTTGGTATATATAATTGTGTTAAAGTTGTTAGAATCGAAAATAATTGTCATTTGCTCAAAATTAAGTGTTAAGTTGCGTTTTTAACGGTTTTGAAGCATTTTTTATTTGGCACTAATATATAATATTTTTTTTTCTTAGTGTTTTCAACAACAAAATTCCATTCATTGCGGCTACTACGTTATTAAGTTTATGGATGATCTCATCGAAGCCGTCAAGAATGTCGGGGTTCAAAATATTGATTCCGTAAGTATTTTATTTAATTAGTTATTATATATGTTTTTTAAATTATTTATTTATAATATATATATTAATTATATTATATAATGTACGACTAACTTTTTAATAATAATAATTGATTTTAATTCGTAGATTATTGACTCTCCAAGACCAACACGCGAATTGACGGATATTGAACTACGCAAAGTCAAGGACAAAGTCGCGGTGTTTATTTCTAATTTATTAAGTTGGTAGCTAGATTATTATATATATATATGTATATATCGTGTAGCTAGAGTACTTTAATTTATATGTATCGATTTATTTCTAATTATATGCGGTTGTATATATACTTTATGTATATAATATTATATATATAATATATATTATAATTGAGTGATATTTTGGTATTTATCGACGGTTTAGTATTGTGAAATATTTATTATTTAATATTTATGCTAATAATTATTATTTATTATACAAATATTACGAAAACAAAAAAAAAAATTAAAAAAAAAATGGGAAAGGGGCTGCGGTTTTAAACACTGTCCGCAGCCCTTGAGTATTCAACAGCACAGCCCATATAACATTAGGGGCTGCGGTTTTTAGTATATGTCCGCAGCCCTTGATTATTCACACAGGACAGCCCATATTACTTAAGGGCTGCGGTTTTTGTCCATGTCCGCAGCCCTTTACGTTTTTTGTGGCTGCGTATTTTGACCGCAACCCTTTAATATTATTTGTTGCTGCTACAATAATGGCTGGGGTCAAAAAACGCAGCCCAAAGGGGCTAAAAAACCGCAGCCCTTAAGCTTTTTTCCACTAGTGTCGGCACCTTGTTTCACCAATTGTTGTTAGAGACTGAGACGATATTTCTGAGAAACGCATTAGATATTTGGGCTAAATAACCCTACTAATTCATACTATAGAGAAAATAAAAATATAACTTTCTTGTTTTAAAGTCGTTTCTTTAAGAGACGGTCTCTCGCAATAATAGCTGGTCCTTGTGTTGTGGTTGTAAAAATGATCTCTCAAAACGAAGTCCATTTATATAAATTGGGCTGGACTCAAATGAGGACATACCACTAAGCCCAATAAAAACCGCGAGCCCAATAAAAAGAACTGAAGAACCAGCCATAATCCCCAATATAAATTCCCTTTTCGTCTAGGGTTTTAGTCTCTCTTCCTGCAATCGATTTTCAGCAGTCGCCAGGTTCTCTACCTCTAGCCTTCACATTTCTTTCTTGTTTCTTCTTTCTGTTTAATCTGATTGTGTTAATGGTGTTTAACTTGCTGATTGAAGCTTTCATTTCATAGATTGTTTCATCGGGTGATAATGTTCATCATCTGTTTATTTTTTTCAGGATCTGTTATTGCTTGAAATTTTTATTGTCTTTTTTCTGTCGATTTTAATTGTAATTTTCAGTACATTTTAGAAATGCTCAATTGTTTCTCCATCAAATTGTAAGTTTTGGCTTATTTAACTAAAAAAATTAACTTTCTGCGTGGTGATTTATGCAAATTAGATTTTGCCAAAGTTTCTGAAAACAAATTTATTTGTTGGTTCAACCCTACACTTTGATGGGTATTCTTCATTTATTTGATGATTTTTTGGGTTTTGAAAAACGCATAAATTCAACCAAAATTAGCTGAGTATAAGACATTTATATATTGGTTTAATCTTAGTCTTTGATGGATATTCATCATTTGTTTGATGATTTTTTTTGTTTTGAATATGGTATACATTAAGCTATATTAGTTGAGTAACAAGAAATTAATATATATTGATATAATCTAGTTTTATTCTCCATTATTGTGAGATTTTTTTGAATAACCCATATATTCAGATATGTTGTTTGTCTAAAAGAAATTCTTATATTGTTATAATCCTTGATTTTTATGTGTATCTTCCATTTTTTGATGATTATTTTTGTTTTGGATGATGAATAATTTTAGCTAAAATTTAGTGAGTAATATTGTGATAGCATAACTGATCTGGATTTATTTGGTTACTGTATTTGAAGGTAAGAGAAAAGGATGTCGCACAGAAAGTTTGAGCACCCAAGGCACGGTTCCCTTGGATTTCTTCCAAGGAAGAGGGCTTCTCGCCACAGAGGAAAAGGTAAAATTATTCACCAATCTCGGATATTTGCTGTTATTGTTTTGGTTTAGGTTAGATATTAATAGTAATGGATGTAGTTTTGATTGTTTGGTTAAAGGTCTTAGGCCTAGTAATTCTTAGCTATGTGAGTTCTCATTAAATTTTATAATTCAAACTTTGTTTGCTGTCTGGTGATAATGAAATGTTCAATTTTTGCTGGCAGTCATTTGCTCAATGATTTTTAAATTTTTTGGATCCATATAGCTTAATGAGAAATTATGTGTTGTAGTCTAGATTGCATTTTTTGTTCATATTAATTATTAATGGATGTGTGAGTGTGCTTTGGTTCAGAAATTATTATGGCCTATTGTTTTCTGGTTTTATGCATATGAATGTTTTACGTTAGGGAGTTATCTATAATAGATTACTTGAAAATATGGTAAAAGAAATTTCCACCCAAGATTTAATTGTCGGTTAAATCCACTGTGCTGGGATAAAAACAAAAACTTATACGGATAGGTTATTACCAAGAAATTCTAGGATGCTCATTTGTTGTGTTCACTTTTTTGGTATCATGCAGTGAAGGCTTTCCCCAAGGATGATCCAAGCAAGCCACCACATCTTACTGCTTTCTTGGGTAACAAGGCTGGAATGACTCACATTGTTAGAGAGGTCGAAAAGCCTGGATCAAGTATGTGTATCATTATAACTTTAGGATTTTGTTGACTGTATACAGAATCTTTGATATTCTGCAATTGTGAGCTGCTTATTTTGATTCTATGGCTCATTCATGTCTTGTGTTGATCTTACAATGTAGAACTTCACAAGAAGGAGACTTGTGAGGCTGTGACCATCATTGAGACCCCTCCCATGGTGGTTGTCGGTGTTGTTGGCTACATTAAGACTCCTCGTGGTCTTCGTTCATTGAACACTGTCTGGGCCCAACATTTGAGTGAAGAGCTCAGGAGGAGGTTCTACAAGAACTGGTGCAAGTCTAAGAAGAAGGCTTTCACCAAATACTCCAAGAAGTATGAGAGCGAAGAGGGAAAGAAAGATATTCAGGCTCAGCTTGAAAAATTGAAGAAGTATGCAACTGTTATCAGAGTTTTGGCCCACAACCAGGTAAATTTGCTTTGTATTTGGTTGCTGATTTTTTTATTTTGTTTCTTTCTCATGGTTTGGAGTTTGAACCTTGAAAGTCGATTTGTAAACATATCCTAAACTGTCTATGAAAGTAAATAAATTTATGATGTAATATGTAAAAGAGTAATGTTTGATTTTTGTTCATTTTGTGCTCATTTCCATATTTGGAACCCTTGCTCAAGATTTCTATACTAAAATTTTTGTTTTTCAAAATCTCAGATTAGGAAGATGAAGGGCTTGAAGCAAAAGAAAGCTCATCTTATGGAAATTCAGGTCAATGGGGGCACTATTGCCCAAAAGGTTGACTATGCCTATGGTTTCTTTGAGAAACAAATTCCAATTGATGCCGTCTTCCAAAAGGATGAAATGATTGATATTATTGGTGTGACTAAGGGTAAGGGTTACGAAGGTGTTGTTACTCGTTGGGGAGTTACCCGTCTTCCCCGCAAGACTCACAGGGGTCTGCGAAAGGTTGCTTGTATTGGCGCTTGGCATCCTGCCAGAGTTTCATACACAGTTGCCAGAGCCGGTCAGAATGGTTACCACCATCGTACTGAGATGAACAAGAAGATTTACAAGCTCGGAAAGAGTGGTCAGGAATCTCACTCTGCAATGACTGAGTATGACAGGTTAGAAAGTTTAACAGCTGCGCTTTAGCTTTCATTTTATGTTTTGATCGGAGAACCTTGAATATCATTCTTGTACTTTTATGTTAGTAAATATATTGCTTTTTTGATTGATAAACCAGGACTGAGAAGGACATAACTCCAATGGGTGGATTCCCTCATTATGGTTTAGTGAAGGACGACTATATCATGATTAAGGGCTGCTGCGTTGGACCTAAGAAGAGAGTGGTGACCCTGAGGCAATCCCTCCTAAAGCAGACATCCCGTCTTGCCCTCGAAGAGATCAAAATCAAGTTCATCGATACATCCTCCAAGTTTGGTCATGGTCGCTTCCAAACTGAAGAAGAGAAACAAAAGTACTATAACAAGGCACCTGTTAAGGCTTAAGTTTGTAGTATCAGTCATGCGTTGCAGCTTGTAGCTCCTCTAGTATTCAGAACGTGTCGTCTCTACCGTTTTGTACCAGTTAATTTTGCTGAATCATCAAGATAATCTGTCATCTATACATTTGTTTTTAAGAGTTATATTTTTGCTACTGACATTGAAAGTTTTGCTGGCAATTAATGGTTTACATGATAGTATTCTGTTCTCCCAATATTTTACATGCCATTTTCAGTTCTTCTGACATTTGAGAGATTATGGTTAAGATTTTGACGTAGCAAAAGGTTTCTGTGCGTAATTGCAGATGTTGGGAATGTGCGAGGGTCTTTGAGGATGTGCGAGGTTTCTTGAATCAATCGAGTGATGATAATATTGGTGTGAGGATGTGCGAGGGTCTTTGAGGATGTGCGAGGGTCTTTGAGGATGTGCGAGGTGATTGACTGTAAAGGGTTTTTTTTTTTTTTTTGCCATGTATGAAAAGGTTAAAAAAAATGTAAGTTTATTAATAAAATATATATTTATTATAAATAAGACGCAAAATGAATGTTTAGTACAGGGCCTTAAATTTTCCAAGATGGCTCTATAACCTAGTGCGTGGCTCTTTGTTTGGAGATCGATACTAGGGTTGATGGCATGAGGTTGTAAACTTGTATTAAATGAAGAACAAGAAATACTCTGAGGAATTGAATGACAATATAATATTTAGACTTGAATTTAATTGGGTTAATAATGATAATTCCATTGGCTAATCTGCACATATCAACAGATGTTAGAAGGTCTAAAGAGTCTCTAGGAATCAACTTTGATGCTCAATTCAGTATCAGTCCTTGTGGGCTATCTATATTAGTCCAATTTCAAGTGTAATGTGACTCTCAACTTGGAATTATAATACTAGGGTTTATTTATGGCGTGAGACTATAATAGAAGAAAAATAATAATTGATCTAATGAACTGAATGACAATATTATATTTAGAGAATGTTTGTACTTATGTTATTAATGTGTATAATAATTGTGTACCTGTTGAGCAGACTTGGTATTTATAATAGCAAATACCGTAGGGTTATTGTTGTCTATGATGTCACTCCACCAGATTTCCTATTTCCTTGCCTATTCATGACTTTTCATCGTTAGTTGATGATAGATATCATGTGGGATAATAAGAAGTGTTGTTTGACTGAATATGCATACTCTAACTTAGTATTTACAATAGCAAATACCTTAGGTTATTATTCCAATAGATACGTGGCACTTCTCTTCTTTTCTCATTTAATTAATGTCCTCATAAACTCTCAAGGTTTCTAATTTTCTCTCTTTTTCTTTACCATTAAAGAAACCCCTTTCTTCAAGAACATCAAAAACTTTTTTCTTTTCTTTTTTCCAAACTCATACATTGGTAAGACCGTAAGAGCAAAACTATTCAATGTTACTAATGTGGACATGATCAGCACATGTTATTTTTATCGTAAGATCTATACATTTCCATTGGCTTCATAACTTGAATCCCTTTTACCTAAATCCCCACCGCAGTTGGATCAGATGCAAATTTCTTAATCTTTTCACTCGAAAGGGGATGAAAACATTTATGGTAGCCAAGGAGATTGAAAGGGCCAACATTGTCGGCTTTGAGGGTGGTTCTTATTCGGTAGCAACCCCAGATGAAAAGCTTAAGGATTCAAGACTCAAGAAAGTAGATCGTGACACTATGGGGGTGTTTGGTATATGGCGTTTGACTTATCTTTTTGGTTGGTTTTGGCTTTTAACTTGTTGGTTGGTTGAACAGGCAAAAAAGTGTTTAGTAATGACTTTTAAAGCTGCTTGAAAAGCTGCTCCAACTAACTTTTTGGGTTGATTTTTGGCTTGTTGGCCCACTTTTTCTCTAATAAACAGCCAACAACCATTATTCAAATTTACCAAACATCTCCACAAACAGCTAGTTTTTTAAGCTAGCTTAAAACCAACAAAAACAGCTAACACTTCCAGCTGGTCAAACAAGCCAACCGCCAATTGCCGAACACCACTATGATTGCGTTTAAAGCACAATTTGTATTGCAAGATAAATGTTATATTGACAACTACTTTAGGATTAGAGAAGAGCAAATCGATATATATGAGTACATTATCAACTAGGACAAAATTCAAAAAAATTCATACCAACATATTTTGTGCCATTATAATATGATTATGAACCAACTGGTAGGCACCAAGAAAATTATGTATTTCATTTGGACATGTAAATATATGAATTTCCCACCAACTTTGAGGCTCTTTATGGTGGCGTTCAAACTACATGCCTAGAAGGAAAAACCCTTGTGTAACTTTGTTCCCAAACCTTCTAGGTTGGTCGCCTATCTTGGCATGAAGGACCTTAATTGAAATACATAAAACTATCTGGGTCATGGCGTTCAAATCAACAACTTATTAATTCACAGCAGATAGATGAAATGTTGATAGCAAGGTCCAACTCTTAGTGAGGCTGATGTATGAAACAATTTCCATTAATTCACAGCAGATAGGTGAAAGGTTGAATTATTAATTTCAATTTCTCTAATTATTTTCTCAATAATTGTTAGAACGACTAACATTGTCAGTAATTAAAAAAATATAACTACTAAAATGCCAATTTTAAGCTCGGGTGAAAAATAAGGAGATTATTTGTGCTAGTTGGGGGATGTGTTGTTTTATTTTTTCTAATTTATTTTCTTTTATTTCATGCAACTTGATAGCATGTAGCTATTTTAGTAAATCCAGAGAAAAACTATATTTGGTTTATGCATAAAGTGATTGTTAAAACCCCTATCCCATGATAATAATTCTAATACTAGATCCCCTTTTTTTTTTAATAATACCTGATTCATTAATAAAGAGTCATACGACATATACATCAGAGATAAAAATTAGCGAATACATAACAACTTTAACCAACAATAATTCAAAATTAACAAAACTACGATTGTTGTGTATGAGATCTGACAATTCTGAATATCCTCTTCCACATCGCTGTTTGATACAGCCTTCTACGAGGGGGTCTTTCGATCTGTTGTAGTCTTGAGATAGAATTGAAATTGATGTAGTTGATAGTAATTGCAATTTTTGCGTCTGTTGTATTATCCCATTAAGCTCTACCAATAAATCAACTAAAGACCAAAATACATAACTCCAAACTCTCACGAGGAGAGAAAATTAAAACCCAATATATGGGTAGAATAAACCCAATAAATGGGTAGAACAACCCTCCTATAGGGAGAGGACACAAAATTATTCTAATCATATTTAAAAAGCTTAAAACAGAGAAATGAGGGGCTTACCCGATTAGAGGTGTTCTTGAGAAAAGTTAAGAAGTAGAAGATGAATCAAGGAGAAAAAGGAAAAGGAAGGAGAGAGAGGGAGTTATTTCTAAAGTCATTAATTCATGATGAATTATGACTGTAAAAAAATTAATACTAGATCCCCTTCCTAATCCTACCACAAAAAAGACACAAATTTTATGTGAGACAGTCTCACCATGAGACGTTCTCCATACATGAGATGAAATACCCAACTAGCACAACTATTAGCATCTTGTTTTAAGGCCGTCTCACCGAGAGACAGTCTCTCACAAGAGTAACTTGTTATAAGTTCGAGTTGTAAAAGGAACATTTGGCCAAACAAACATTCAATAATATCTCCTTCCCAAGGATCCATTTGGTACACAAGTGCTGTTTTGAACACCTACATAGCCACATCTATGTATGTTACAAGAAAGTCACCCAACGTAAGCTCTATCGTAAAACATGATGTATTATGTGAGGCTCTCACCAGGCGAAACAAAAAATGAGAAAGTTCAACAAAAAAGTTTAACTCGTACAAGGTCATAAATAACACAAAACCTTCTTCCCAGAGGTCGAATTCTTTCAAGTGCTCTGGGATTGAGAGAATGAGATGCGGATTATAGACCCGCCAATAGAAGTAGCATGCTTGCAAACAAGAGCCTCGGTTGCCTGTTCTTCGTTCTCAAATAAAACTAAGGCTTGCTTTTTCCCGTTTGCTTCGAAAAGCTTGGTGCTCACCACCTCCCCGTGTTCCTCCAAGAGCTCTATAATCTCCTCCTTAGTCACATCTTCGGGGACACTGGATAGATGAATCATTTTTGTGGGAGAACAACAATACTTATAGTGCTTTGCTGCGTTATGGTTGAAGCGATTCAAGTTTGAATTATGGTAGTCTCGGGTATCTGGAGATGGTGTTATGTTCGAGTACTTGGAAAAGTTCACCTCTATCTGTTTCCCAAACAGCATTGCTCCCTACATCAGGTGAAAAGCGAAGGAAAATGTTCAGCCATAATACATTTTGTGAACTTTAGTTCTTGAACATAACAACTTATTGCAATAATCGTAAGCAGAAGACCGTAATCAAATGTAATTCCATTCCAAACAAAATGTATTTAGCAGTAATGCTGTAACGAGTAACGAAAAACTACTCAAAACGATGATTATTAATATCATGAAGGCACACTAGTTTTAAATAAATGTCACAACTTACAGTGCATATGCATTGCCTTTTAAGAGTATGGGGTCAACAAAAACATACTCTAACTGTCTCATAGACATTGAGATTACTACATTTCTCCTCAAAAACTTATACGACAATGTGTGCAGAGGTGTTCATTTGGGTCATCGGATCGATTTCGAGTCAAATATTTTGGGTCGGTTCAAAATCTGGTCTTGTGTCCATGTTGGTATTTACATAATTGTTAGTCCATTTTCAAGTCGGGTTAAATCGGGTCGGTTATAGAGTCAAATAAGTGTCGGATCGTCGAGTCTGTTTTGAACACTTCTAAATGTGCGTAATGTAGCAATCTAAGAGGGACATAAGAGTCCAAGGCAAATATGCTTTCAACTTCACACTAGCTTCCCAAAAAAGTTGCATATATAACACCATAAACAAGTGTATTGATATAAAACCACTAGCCCATATTCAAAACAAACCTTTAAGAAGTGAACAGCCAATTCAGCCTGAAAACCATCAGACATTTCAACAAGGGCGTGATCTGGTTTGCCTCGGAGAAGCTTGATCCTTACAATGTTGCCATACAGCGAAAACAAATTAAACAACTTGTCTTCATCTATATTCTGAAAAACAAAATTTAACATACCATCAGGAAAACCAGAACTAAATTAGCAAAATAATAATGATGAAAAATGAACATAGAAAGGAAGCATTTCCACTTACATCGGGGTTTAGATTAGATACGATGACAGTACATCTGTCATTGGTCCCACTAATACCAGGAGGCAGGCCACCAGGAAAGGCTGCCATGGCCGCAGCATGCCCCATCTGCAAAGGCAAAAAGAGAGTTCAATAATGGAAAAAACGGAAGAACATTAAACTACTCAGCGGTGAACCTTGTGATACAAAAAACATAATGGCGCCCCAGTTTCACACCCACAAAAACCTAAGTAAACTATACAAAATAGCAAATATAATACAATCCAGGAACATCAAGGCAAGAAAAGGATGAACCGATCAACATATCCACTACTATATAACCTTTTTAACATGACTATTACATTTCAAACTGCAATGCAATGGTTGTAAATAGTACAAGGAAACTCACAGAATAAAATGACCAAGTTTTGAAAAAAAAAGGGAAAAACTTTAACATTCATTTTATTAGTACATAAAATTGTTCATTTAATTTTACCGATAACAGAAATAACTAAGAAAGAGGAAACGTAGTACTCACAAAGTATGTGAAAGCTTTTTGGTCAAACTAGAGTGTTTGCAAGACATACTCACATCAGAGTTAGAAGGGCTTTCACAATAAGTGCAAGTTTGGTTAGCCAAATATTGAGTGGAAATGGAATCAAAAGTAAAATCAATCACCGGTTGTTTGTTACCTCTCCTATAACACCGGTGACAATTGATCTTTCTCCTCCCTTTGTTTTTCATTGTGTCCCTCCCCTCCATACCATTCCATTTCTCAAGTGTTTACAAACATTGAATATTATCAACTATTCTTATCACTGACGTTTTCATTTTTCAAGTGTTTCCATTTCCACTTACAAAACGACCCCTAAGTCTTAATGATTATTAGCCCAAATGATAAGTTATTGATATGTTTAGAGGGCACAAGTTTGAATCTTAAATGAAGACCTAAACATTTAAAATGATGAAGAAAAAGGTTGGAGATGGCATGAATTTAAATGAGGTGGTTTTACAAACTTTTCTTAGCTTCTTTTTCAAAAGGGAAGTTAAATGGGAATATTTTTTATATTGCTCCATTTTCACAGCTTATTCACACGATGTTTCACGCGTCTAATGAAGAACTTAATAGTGGTGTCTAAGAAATTGAATCAAATTTGCACAATTAACTTATCTAGTAAGTAGTATTTGAAACCAACAAATAACAAGGAATAGCAAGTAGAAATTCAAGTAGACAAAAAGATTCGCAATCGTTCACTGTATGAGTACAAGTAACCATGATGTCATTGAATTCTAAAGCAAAAATTAGCACATAAACAGAAACTACAGGCATACAATTTGGCCTCCAAAGCTTACTAACTTAGGCCATCAATAAATTAAAAACGTCTTTCGCTAAGAGATTTATCAGAATAGTTCTTTCTTAAGATAATAGCATATAATCCATCAGGCCCTATGAGTTTGCCAACATATTTCTATATTGGTCCGTTCCTTTTACTTTTTAACATTTCTATTTTGGTAATGTCTCACCACTTTCTATAATCCTTATCCATACACTCATTTTCTCCATGGGCATCGGTAGCATTGTAAAGGTTTTTGAAAAAAGCGAACTGACATTTCCCGTGTAGTAAAGGGGTAAAAAAATGAGTTTGAACCGTATCAAGTGATATCTCATGCTTTTGACCAAAATTTTGTTATGATAATCGCATCACCTATTCGTTACCGCATCGCGACCGTTATTGTAAAGCTTTCTCTCACTTTTAATCTCATCCACACAATCTCCATCATGTTCTTAATAATCGTGCAATAGTGTGTTTGTCGCAAATTCTTCGGAACAAGGAGAATTAGCCAAAGGCCCAAAATCATATCAACAGCAAAAATCTTAAAATATTACTTTACTTTAAGTCAAGGAATTCAATAATGATCAAGCAACTCAAATATCCAACTTATCAATGTAGCAACTCCACTTAAGCGCAAGAAACACAAACCTGTCCATACGGAACTGCAACAAAAAGAATAAACGCCTAATTAGGATCGATTCTAGAAAAAAAATATCATAAATAGATCCAAATATTATATACTATTATGCACCTGCACCGCTTCCAGTAGCTGGGAATGGATACATTCCTGCTGCATCCCCATAACCAGACTGTTGCAAACAAAACCATTCCCAATTAGCAATACATTAACTTGAGCATCATTCCGGTCAATGACCCATAACAAAATAAACCAAACAAGAAACATGCAAAAGAAATACATACTTGTGAACCTCTGCCTCCTCTCTGATCAGAAGGAAGATTTGGGTTTGTAAAATCTCTGCCCATTCGAGAAAGCAAAATGTTAGCCCAAACAATCAAATTAAATTACCTTAATGCAGAAAGCACATTGTACGTTATTTAGGATAAAAAAATAAGCATATTATAAGGGTTCTGACTTCTACAAATCAATTACATCCAATTCATATATTATTTTCATTCATTTACTTTCCTATTCTCCTTTTTTACGTGCTCTTCTACCTTAACGTATACTTCTATTCATCTATGCAAAAAAATTAATAACTACAACATAAGCCAAGTCGACACATTTCAACTTAACTAAAAAATTAGTTTTAGTGTAATAAAGTACTATAAAATCTTGTGTTTAGTGAAGTATTATCATATTTAAATAAATTTAGCACCTTAAAAAATTAAAAATTTTAAGTATTTACATCATTTAGATAGTGTTCCATCAATTATGTTATAATAAAACAATTTTAAACATTTTTGCAGTATTTTTCAAGAACATGTATTTGCATTCATCTTTTCAATAGAAAGATTCAATCTTCAATATGTCATAGTTATGTTATGATGCATTTAGTAGTATTTCAAAACATATTTTGTGTATAATTAAACACTAATAAATGTATGATCATTAAAACTAATTTATATAGAAAGTTCAAATTCGAAACCTTGCATACCACGAGAATTCATCTAGTACATTTATAAAAATAGATGCACAGAAAAATATTTTAATAGTTTACGTTCAAAAAGGGTTTGCCTTACAATGTTGACCCACATTGCTATTTCGGTAGATAGTAAGTGTCTGAAAAATACAAAGGTATGCAAGCCTATGGGAATCTTAGATATTTACTTTAATAAACCACAAATCTCAACTAGTGAATTTTTCAAGAATTAGTTGAACAAACCTTGATCGATCATTATTGAAGTTCACTTGTAACTCCGTAAGGCTGCAACATATAAAAACAATATATATCAAATTATATCTTAGACAGATTTTCATGTAATGTGTATTCAGCAATCAGAATTTACGAGGGTAAGGGTGAAAATTTACTTTGAGTATTGTACATCTAGCTGACAACAACCATCATATATATTCCGTCCCTGCAAACCCGCAAAATCAGAGAATTAAAAAGATATGCAGATAATTTATCGAGTATTTATTAATCATTCAGAGATAACGGACATGAAGGGCACTCATTGCGGAAGTAGCACTTTGGCGTGATTGGTACTGGATGAGAGCTTGAAAACCTTCAGAATAGTGCGGGAAGGCAAAACATGTCAAGTGAAGAAGTAATCAATGAAACTACATCATGAAAGCATAAAGAACTAACCAGCTGACTTCTGGAATGTAACAATTTTTTCCACAAACCCATGTGGAGAGAAAACTTGATTGAGAACCTCAACTGTCATAGGATAAATGACATGATGTATGCTGACCAAAAGAATGCGATTCGGCTGCCCATCCTGCCATGATTTGCGTATGATAAATCTAAATTTTCAGGCAAAATTTGTCATGGGAAAATAGTTTCCCATTTTTGCTAAAGGAATAAAAATTATCTTTAACCCAAGAAGAAAGCACCAACAGGGAAGAAGCAAGCAACCCACATGATCAAGAAGCATCCTAAGGGGACCTAAACTCTTCATTTTCGCACAAACAAGAGGGCATAATATAAAAATTATTAACATCATAATTGTGTCGAGCATCAAACCTAAGCATCAAGATGCTAACTTTGTTTTCATTGATCCAATTCTGTTTTTCACTCGAACATAAATAAGTTTTTGGCATTATCACTCACCCAACAGAAGGTAAAGTCAAATCAAATAAATGGAAAGGTAAAATGAAAGCAAAGATCACAAGAAGCGAAGAAGAGGATGAGATACTAGCTATTAGCCTATTACATGAACAAGACGTCAACATTTGTGCTTTTACAGGTCTTGAATTTTTTCCTACCTTTTCTTAACCAAATACTTTACAGCACTTTTCAATCCCCTGATTTTCTTAGATTCTCTGGCGATACTTGTGCTACCATAATGAGTTAATTCCTCTAGAAGTGTGGTGGGCTTAGTTGAGGAGATAAGAAATGCAAGGAATATGGTGATAAAGGACAAGTAAAAAGAAATAATATTACAAACATTACAACAAATGTTGGTAAAACAGTGAAGTGATCCACAAGCAAAGAGCAACTAAAATGTACTACAAAGAAATGTAAAAGACAATTAAACATTGTTTAAATACACTTTTTTTCACAAGCCTAACAAAAACAGTCTTCAAATAATCAAAAAATGCTAACTATAAGCAAGCAGAAGCCAGAGTAACTTGCCACAACAATTATATCTGACTAAATTTTGTGTAAGGTACAAACCGTATCACTTTTACGCCCTTGAGTTTGATCTGTTGTCAGTTCTTGATGGGAAGAGAACTGCATGTAAACATTCCGGCCCCTAAGAAAACATCATAAGGTCAAAATTTAGACTCCAAAAGGAAGCAAAAACAAAAAAAAGATGGACACTTTCATTCTGAAACATAGAAGACTCTAACAACAGTAAATAGTTGCGCTCTAACTTTATTATAAAATTTTGTTCATAAGACTTTTTAAAGAACTACATTTGACTTCTTAAAATCAAAAGGGTGGACAAAGGGATTCAAACTAGTGCTAAGGATCTAGCAATATTGGACAAGATTGTAATGGACTTCCAATGAGATTTGAGAAAGTATGAAAATTAAGAAGGTAACCAGGAATAGAAAATGGAAGAAGAATATAATTACAAGCCATTCAGAGACTCCCAAATGTGTAAAAATTCAATCGAAAATTCAGTCATATAAATCAGCATACACATTAACTCGGAATAAGAGCTAGGGAGGCCTATTTCATAAAAAATCACAAGGGACGAAGGACACAGCACAACAGAAAATGCCTCGCTATTGCAAAACAAGAACATTAGCAGCAACTTGAAGAATAGACGAAGAAAAAGATAATTTTTTGAAGCACATCTATCATAATACAAGTCTATTATTATGATGGACTCAATGCAACCAACTACTAGAAATGTAAGATGCCTAGTGATGATGATCGCCAATATGCATTTCTATGCACGAATAATGAGCCATCAGATATTACATTAAACACCTCAAGAACTGAACAAAGATAGTATACAAGAAAAACATAATGAAAAAAAAAACAGATGGCAACAGAAAACATACCGCACATTGGCCTGATTAGTTGTATAGTAATCCACCAAGTCAATTGCTGCTGCCACATCTTGCAGTTGCAAAAGTGCCTACAACACAACAGCAAACTTCAAAAACTAGATAGTTCTAAACCTTGAAGGGATTATCTTTATCACCAATAGCAGTTACCTAAAGAGAACAGATCACAAGTTTACTTTGTTATGAAGGCTGCAAGAAAAACTATTTAGAACCGCTACTCTCAGTAGCAGTTTTACATGAAGTATTGCTCTGCTAATAGTTGTTTACAAGGAGCATAAGTCGCTACCAATAGTAGCGCAAAACCACTATTAATAGTTTTCTTAGCTTCGACAAAGACTTCATAAAAAAAAAACATGATACTCCACGGATGATGTACTAGGAAATAAAATTCATGTCACAGAATTTTGGGAATTTGAACGAAATGGGCATAATTTTAGGAAATTCCTTGCATACAAAGTACCAAAAAGCTACCTCACTCTTTCTTAAATAAGAGCCCTTTTCTCATTTAGGACTACCCCATGTACTACAGATATGTTCCCTATGTCCTTTAACACTGCCATATCTTTTTTAGTCCATTCCTTTTATGGAAATCCCCGGTTTCTTTAATTCACATCCAAATATTTGTTCTTTCTTTCAAAACAAACACACAATTCTTCAAACGTCCATACCACTCCCTAATCTGTGAGCCAACAACTCTTGTTGCGATTACAAAAGGACATAAGTACTCAAATTGTCAAGAAAAAGGTGTCCTAAAGTTCATTTGTAAGCATTTATGATTAATTTAACCATTATAACCTTGATATATCAAAACTTACAGAAAGCATGAGAATCATCCAACATACACATAATTTTATGGGATTTTTTTTTTTTTTTGAGAGAAAGGAAAAGCTAAGATTCAGATAAATGCAAATCAGAATACAGAATTTTATGGGATATAAGAGGTGAAATATTAGCTGAAAATTCCATTGATATGATAATAACTCATCTGATTAGAGTTTCCCACAAAGAATAATAATACTTTATAAGAGAATAACCTGGTTCTTGGTACGTAACATCACAAGCTTGGTGACTGACCCAAATGGCTGGACCAATTGAAGTAAATCATTCTGTAAATTACATTCAATCATAAATACAAGTCATTTCCAAACTAAATGACCCACAAATCCACAAACCCACATTCAGAAAAGTTCTTCCCCCTCAAAAAAATGAATGTTACCTCTGAGATTTCATGGCCCACATTGCGGACATGAATGACTTTGGAAGTTTCAGACATCCTATACAGAAACTGTTATAGCCTACAATCACAACAGCCATCAGTTTCAGACAAATTTGGAAAAACCCATTAAAAGATTCAATCTTATTTCATGCTACGCATCAAATTCGTTACTCATAATCACTGAAACATCTAACATCAAAAACCCACAAACAGAAAATACATCAAAATCATTTGCAATAAACACAGAAACATAAAGATGATTGTTTCAATCGATAGAATGAAAACCCAGAAAAAGAAATGAGCTAAAGTATTCCTATTCACCAATGA
Organism: Amaranthus palmeri; assembly: GCA_019776075.1. Classification (NCBI taxonomy): domain Eukaryota; kingdom Viridiplantae; phylum Streptophyta; class Magnoliopsida; order Caryophyllales; family Amaranthaceae; genus Amaranthus; species Amaranthus palmeri. Next base: position 725,949 of record JAAKBH010000042.1, read on the forward strand.
AATCAAGACTAAGGGGGAAAAAAGAGAAAGAAGAACTTACAGTGAAGGGGAGTTTAGGTATTCGTTTGATTTGTAGATTGAAAAAAAATTGAATTAAAAGAATAGATTGCAAACTTATTTATTTAAGATAGAAAGAAAATAAAGTAATACTCCTCTAAAGTTGAAGATGATGGAATAAAAAGCCCTATGAAATCATGTAATGTTGTATAATGAGAGTGAAAAAAAGGGCAATGAATCAATGAATGAACACTTAAATTAGATTCATTCAAAAAAAAAATACTTAAATTAGATTCATATAAAGGATATATCTTGTATATTTATAGTTGTTGTTGTTATTATTATTATTATTATTATTATTATTATTATTATTATTATTATTATTATTATTATTATTACTATTATTGTGAAAATTCTACGTGGTAGCATCGAATTTTCATGGAATGCGAGTGGTAGTATTTTTATAAGATTTTTCCACATTGAAGCATTTAGTTCATGAAACGCGAACGGTAGTATTTTTGTAAGATTTTTCCATGTTGTAGTATCTAATTTATGCACTATCGAATTGACGTAGCATTTTCCATTAAATTCTTGCCTATTTTCGTTAAATTCACTTTTTTGACGTTTTTAGCCTTACTAAGTGCTTTTTGTTGTCTTTATAGTTTGCCCTAAATCATTTTTATGTGGTAACACCACTGGTTTTCTTGCCTAAACGATTTTTCCACCATTTTCACAACCTTCAAACACCGTATTCTTTCTTGACATTAGTGGTACCCAAATCTTTAACTAACACTCGAGTGAAAGCTACAGAGGTAGAAATTGAAGTCATCAACGCTCACAATTACTATAACAATTTATTTTCATTCAAATTGTTGGCATTTCTGACAAAGGATGCCTTAAGCACTATTACATAAGTTATAAAGTTCACTTAACGTACTTAACTAAGATCATAAAGTTCAAAAGCAAGTATTCACATTACATTTAAGATGCATTTCAAGCACTAATACATAATTATACAAATTCAAGCAATACACATAATTCCTTATCAAAACTACATGTAAGATGCTTTACAAATCATACAATCTGTTAATTTCAAGCAATTATACATCCAATCATCTTTTGTGTAATTGTGTATTAATTGAAGTCGTCATCATCTTAAATGTAGTCTTGATTAGGAACTATATATTAACCGTTTAAAATGCACCTTTTGTATAATTATGCATTAGTGCTGAAAATGATCTTAAATGTAATGTGTATACATGCTCTTGAACATTATAAATCCTAGTTAACTACATTAAATGAACATTATGGCTAATGTAATAGTGCTTAAGACATCTTTTGTTAGAAATGCCAACAATTAAAGGAAAATAAAATTGTTACAACATTTGAGAGTATTGAGGACTTTAATTTCTACCGTTGTAGCTTTCACTAGAGTGTTAATTGAAGACTCGGGCATCATTAATGTCAATTAATAATATAGTGTTTGAAAATGGTGGAAAAATCGTTTAGGAAGAAAGCTAGTTGTGTTGCTACACAAAAATGATTTAGGGCAAATTATAAAGACAACAATCAACGCTTAATAGGGTAGAAACGTCAAAATGGTGAATTAAACAGATTTTAGCAAGAAATTAATTGATAATACTACGTCAATTGGATAGTACATAAATTAGATGCTATTATGTGGAAAAGTCTTACAAAAAATTTTACCACTCACGTTTCATGAAAGTTCGATACGACTTTGTAGAATTTCCCTTTATATTATGGACCAATAAAATCAATATTTGTCCTCATATCACTTATAGAGCTTCTACATAAGTCTTTTTAGTACAAGTTAAAGTGAAAATTAAAATTTATTTGGTACTAAATACTGAAATTGTTTAACATAATGGGTCAATTTTACCCAAAAACAATATTGACTACTTATAATCCAACCAAATGACTGCAAGCAAGAAATTTAATGAACCTGAAACTAATACTCAAAAAAATAATTTTATTTGGTGAACTTGAATTTTTTTTGTTTTTTCACAAATGTATTTTGAAATTTGTATGGTGACCTTAAGCTTCGAACTTTTTTATGTGGTAAATAAAATGTTAAACTTTTGGTTAAATAAAGTATTTATTTCAACTGGATTTCAAATATGTGGTGAATTAAGGTGATCACGAGATTTTTTTTTTTTGAAAAAGAATCATTACGCCGGGTAAAAAATGACGTAAAAGTTAATAAAAAAAAACTAATTCTTCTTGTCTAATATGTGAAAACGTTGAAAGGTCAATGTCATCATGATATAGTCTTTGTTGGCAAGGACATTTTAGTCTTTTGGTTATGTTAGTTACGTTTGTTAGTTGTTTCCAGCTGTTTTGTTTGATGTTTAGCCTTTTGTTTTCTGTCTATATAAGTAGTGATATTCATGTAAATGTTTCTTAAGTAATAAAATACATCTTTCCCTTCTTCTCATATTCTGCTTCTCATCTCCCTCTCATTTCTCAATACTTTTCTCAAGTTTCATCATCAAGATCTTTCTTGATCATTCAAAAATTGCACTAAGTGTAGCTGGCTAACCCTGACCCCGCTATCATTGGTATCAGAGCTTGTAGCTCCTGTGGACTCACGCTAAACAATCACACAAGATCAGTAGCTTTTTCTTTGAGAGATTATTCTGATCAGTGCCAATAAGAAATTATTTCCTTGGTTTCCTTCTCTTCAGAGTATTAACAACTGGCGACATCCACACGCTCTCAAAGAATTGCAACAATGGAAGCGCAAATGAAGGACATGCAAGATCAAATGGACTCCCACAAATTGGAATTAAGCAACAAGTTTGATTTGATAATGGCAAAGCTGAATGAAAGGCCTGCAACACCCACCCTACAGCCATCAAGAACCATCAACGAGGAGAGTAATGCCAAATTTCTTTCTTTTACTCCTAAATTCGAATTTCCAAAATTTAATGGTGAAAACCTAAATGAATGGATAAGAAATTGTAGTAAATACTTTGAGTTGTGTAAAGTTGTAACACCCCGATATTTTCCCGATATATTTAATGATTTAATAGTAATATTATTTTATATAAATAATGTTTTTATTTATTTATTTTGGGCTTGACCATGTATTTTCAGTCCTTTTTAACAATTTAGCTTTTTCGAGCCCAGAACCTTTAACCCATTTCTTATTTCAAATTTTTAAAAGAAAAAAAAAATAAAATGGAGGGAATATGATAGGTTGGCCAGCCCATTAGGGTTTTGGCTTGGGTTGTAACTCCCATTAGAGTGAAATGAAAGATCACTCAATAATGACCCATTATTCTTATTCCTTAATTCTTTATTTGCTTAATGTCCTTAATTCCTTAATTCATTTGCATTCTACTTACAATTCCTAGAAAACTTAAGAAAAACTCCCACAAAACCTATCTAATTCCACACGCCTAGAACCATTTGCAACCGTGCATTTTTGGTGTTTTTCATATAATTGTAAGTATAAATCTCCATTTATTTTTATATTAAGTTTAAATTTAATTATGTGATTTGTGAATTTTGATCCATGACCATTTCTTCCTTGATTTAACAAAATGATGTAAATTTTCTATATAGTTATCACATGATAGTGTAGGATGTTTTGCTTTAGAATTTATCTTTATATGAGCATGTTAAATTAAGGTGATGGAGAATGGATAAAAATAATAACAATAATAATAATAATAATAATAATAATAATAATAATAATAATAATAATAATAATAATAATAATAATAATAATAATAATAATAATAATAATAATAATAATAATATATTTAAATTAGGATTTTTATGGAGAAATTGTATTGTAGTATAAGGATTTGTTTTGTTATGGTATGAAGATCTTAAGTACTGATGAATGATTTGTTTATGAAGATTTGTATTTTGTAAGAAATTAATTATTTGAGAATTTTGAAAATGATTTTCTTGTGGACATGAGTTTATGATTTTATGGTATAGATTTCCTAGGGAAATGTGGAAATTGGAATTTTGTATGTATTTTAATGAAATTGGCAAAATCCCGTAGGTTTGTTAAATTGTGGGAAAAAGGTGTTTTTGGAGCATTTTTGACTTTGAAATTAGGTTAAAAATACTTATACTATGTTATAAATCATGAAAATTGGTACCCGGGGGTTTTGATGCCTTCCGGACGCAACGGTGAAGTCGGATTTCCTGTTTGACAGTGTTAAGACAGGTTTCTGGACAGATTTTATATGCTGTTTTTTTTTAGTATTTAATATGTCTTAGAGATGTGGTACGGTGTATGATTCATGATATGTGTATGTGTTTTATGTGTGATGGTAGTCGTATGTATGTGTTATGGTTGCTGTGAGGAAGATGTGAATGTGTGCTTATTTCCCGAATACGGTTGAACCTTGTAGGAAGCCGATTCGTAACGGGGAATTGATTAGGACATTTGTGAATTGTTTGCTTGGTCAAGGTACGTACACACAGCATAGAATTATAATATATGTTACGTACCATATGTTGTGGTAACAAAGGTAAAGTATGGGCATGTAATGTGTACATTGTTACGCTTCCGAACGAATAATTTATTATATTATAACTTTTAATAAGCAGAGGTAGTATGACCTCACTAACTTGAAAGTGGACGTAGTATGACGTCAATTGGTGGAATGATTTACTCGCGGCCTTTGGAGCCTATGTGCCACCGCGGGGGTATGCATACTTGACCATAGACACCGAAGTAGGACGTGTGTCTATGGTAGAGACTTGCTTAGGGGTTAGCTCCCCCTAATGTATTGTCTCGCCTATGGAGTTTGAAGTGGTACCAGCAGTATGGCTGGAATAGATACAGCAGTATGGCTGAAAAAGATACAGCAGTATGGCTGACTAACTGGAACATGGAATTATTTAAGTTAATATCTTTACTTTGTTGTACTCGATTAGTTGAATTGTGATTTCTTGCTGACGTGTACTTTTTGATCTTAACGATCCTGCGATGATGTCGTTTCCTCTTCGGATAATGACGAGCAGTAAGTTAATTGCAGGTGGGGAGTGAGGACTATTCTGTGAGAAATAAAACGTTATAATCAGAACTTATTATGAACCTAAGTTTCCGTATTTTCTTTTGATGTTGGTTTAAGAGGCGTGAACGCTCTCGAGTTGTAATAAATAGAATTAATTTTGCAAACTTACTTGCTGCTTCGTCTTTATGTCTGGTAGATTATATTAGCACTATTAGAACTCGATCCTCATGTTTTATTTCGCTTGAACCATTTTAACTAACCGTTTAACGCCCCGGTTTGACTCGAACTATATTTGGTTACTCAAAAAGTCTATTTCTCTTTTAAAACGACACGAGTTAAACTACGGGATGTTACAATTGGTATCAGAGCGGGAGTTCTATTTAGTGTTATTTATCTAAACAGAAAGACTAATAATGAATAAATGATGACGAGAGTAATGGGTAGACATTAAGGGGAAATTATGTCTTTTGTTTAGTGTCATTAAGTATGTTGTCATACATAAGTTTTAATGTGTGTATGGTAGAAGTTATGTTTATACATTTGTAGTATTCTGTTTATATCTATCTTTGTCTTATCTTAGAAATGGATTGTCTCGTTTGCTTTATTTCTAAGTCAGAAAGTTCGATTATTGTTTTTCTGTCTTATCTTAGAAAGAGACCTGCTGAAGAGGGAATTGGTACCCTAGAAGAACCCTGGAGAGTGCACTAGCTTGGACAGAGATTGAGGCTTTATGAAATTGGGATAGAAAAGAGGATGAAAGTGACCTAGACTATACACGTAGTATGGAAATGATTTACAAGAAATCTAAACAAGTATATAAGAGTATAATAGATGAGGAGTTGGCTGAACTGAATGAGAGAATTGAACAGTTTGATCGAGAAATCGGCAGAAGGGTTAGAGTAGTAGAGACTATGGGTCGGGACGGAATTGACATTTCGAAGTCTAGTGGGGTAAGGGCTGACATTATTGAGGAGGTTGTTCCCGTAGTTGACCTAAACTCAGCGTTACTGATAAACTTTGATGAGTTTGATTTTGAAGAGGACCTAGATGAGGATTCCGATAAGGATCCAGAAGAGGAACCCGAGGAGGATTTTGAGGAAGATCCTGAAGAGGAACAGAAGGATTATATGGAGGAAGATTCCTTAGGAGAGGTCGTAGAACCCTATGAGGATAATGTGGGAGACGGTTATGATGCTGATATGGAGAGAGAAATAGTTGATAGAAATGATACTATGAGCGATAGTGATAGAGACATAGTCATTTTAGGGGGTTGGTCGGTGAGGCGAGAAGATCCTATGAGTGAGGAAGAAAGTGAAATCATTATGTGGGAGGAAAGACCACCTGAACTAGTAATTGTAGAACTTTCTGATTCCACAGAGCGACTGTCTTTGAGTGATTCCTTATCTGTAGGAACTCTTTCTGATTCTGATAGCACGTCTAGCGATGACTCTAGTGATGCTGATTTTGACCTTGATCGATACATGGACGATCAGGACCATTTGGATGTGTCACCTTTATTTGCCTGATTGTTTCTACTTCATCTGAGTATGCATGCGTACAAGTTCGTATGTCAAGTTCCATAGTAGTAATAAATCGTGAACAATTTTGTTAGTTGAACGATCAGGTTATTTATTTTCAGACTTTTGTAATAGTCAAACAGTGGATATGTGGGGTTTTATACCCAAGTAGTTTTGGATTGGAATAATATGGCATTACTGATTTGAATTTGAATGTCGGTCATCTTTGTGATATTTTTTTTATTTTTGTGTTATTTCTCGTGTTTTTCGTCCTCGTGAGATGGAAAGTGAAATTTACATAATGTGTTTATAAAAGTTTGAACATTAGTAGGTAGAATCGGTTAGGTATTGTATTTTGGAAAAGTGGGAGGATTCGATTATTAGACTCTAGTATACTTGTCAATATGCCACCTTTCTTGAAAACGCCCGAACAAAGAGGAAACTCTGATCGTGTGCTTCAAAACCTAATGAAGGCCCTAGCTGGCGCAAGGAATCCTAGACAGAAATCCCTGGAGGAAAGAGCTTCATCGATTAGTAAGAGGATAGTCTAGAGTAAACCCTCGAATTATAGTGGGAAAGGTGAACCTCCTATGCTGGAACACTAGCTGAGAGAATTTGATAAACTCTTCAGTATGGTGAGATGTTCCGCTGAGTTTATGGTTGACTAAGCCGCGTTTTTCCTAATGGAAGACATTGACTATTGGTGGACCCATAGTAAGACAAGGTTAATAGCTGAAAACGATGGTGACTTAAGCTGGGAGATTTAAGGGAGCGTTAAGGATCAATTCTATCCGCTTCATGTGTAAAAGGACAATACAAATGAGTTTGCTAGGTTTGAGATGGGGAATTTGACAGTGGATGACTATTACCAGAAATTATGGAACACTTGAAATTTTGCCCTGAGGATGTCCCAACTGAGGGAAAGAAAATTCAGCGCTTCGAATTAGGTCTATCGTATGAGATTCAAAAACACATTGAGACTGATAGATACGATACTTTAGACCAACTATACAAGAGAGCAGCACAGATTGGAAATGTTATTAGGAAGGAACAAGAGAAGATGGGTCATTGTGGAGAAAAGAGGAAGGAACCCATGCTTCAGAATGCAATGAATGAGAGTAATCACGTTCATAACCAATTCAAGAAGCATAAGCCGTTTGGAGGCTTCCAAGAAAAAGGCTTCCATACAGGCCAGAACATCAAGAGTAAAGGGGATTCGACCCTAGAGGTTATGATGCAGAAGCCTTTATATGACCGCAATGGGAGGGAAAGAATTTATAACTGTAGACTATGCTAGAAAAAAATCACCCAGGAAGGGACTGCCGGGGTATGTTTGTGGACTGTTCTAACTATGGTAAACCGGGCCATAAAATGTATGAGTGTTAATACTCGTTTGGAACAACAAGAGCTTCAAGGGGGAAATCATCGAGACTTTCAATAACAATGTTTCGGTGACGAACGATGTGGTAATAACGAAGCTGGAAAGGGAAACCACAATGGTGGTAATTTTGGTCAACACTTGGTGGGTGCCACAAACCTTAGGTTTTAAGGGAATCACTCCGGTGTTCAGCAACCACAGGGGAATTCTAAAAACGAGAATTTTTCAGGTCAATGTGGTAATCAAGGTGGTGCTACCACTGCTACTCAGAATATGACAGACTTTCAGCAGTTAACTTAAGAGAATCAACGCAGGCGTCGGATGTGGTCACTGGTACGTTCTGCATCAATACAAAGTGTGTTAAAGCACTTATTGATTCTGGTGCATCGTACTCGTTCGTTTTCAAAATCTAGAGTTAAGGAATTAAGTTTGGAAAAAAAAAACCCAAGGAAACATCTCTTTCAGTCGCTATTGCTTTTGGAGAGACTTTTCATTGTAGCATGTTGTTTCGTGAAGTATTGATTAAGATAGGAAAAGTAAAATTTTCCAGTGATTTATTTCCTCTAGAAATGGATGATCTAGATGTAATACTTGGGATGGATTGGCTGAATATATATAAAGCGATAATAGATTGTGAAGAACAGTTTGTGACTCTTAGTGGACCTAGGGGGAGAAGGTTAAATATAGGAGTCTTTCTAAGGGACCAAAGGTAAAAATCGTGTCGTTATTGAAAGTCATAAAACTAATCAAGCAAGGGTAACCGTGGTTTTTGTGCAGTATAAGTAAGGTGAAGGAGCGGAAGGTGCGTCTTGAGGACATTCCGGTGGTCAAGGACGTTAAGGATGTTTTTCCAGAAGAACTTCCTAGTATGCCACTAAGAAGGGACGTGGACATTTCGATCGAATTACTACTTGGGATAGGGCCAATGTCAAAAGCTCCTTACCAAATAGCCCCAAAGGAGATGGAGGAATTGAAGGTTCAATTAGAGGAGTTGTTAAAAAGGGTTATATACGACCTAGTGTTTCTCCCTGAGGAGCCCGGTGTTATTTGTGAGGAAAAAGGACGAACTAGGTGTCTCTGTATTGATTACAGAGAACTGAATAAGGTCACTGTTAAGAATAGTACTAGTTACCACGGATCGTTGATCTTTTTGATCAGCTTTAAGGAGCTAGAGTCTTTTCAAAGATCGATCTGCAGTCAGGGTACCATCAGTTACGTATTAAAGAGCAGGATATCAGTAAAACAGCTTTTAGAACGAGGTACGGACACTTCGAATTAACCGTGATGCCTTTTGGGTTGACGAATGCACCAGTAGCTTTTATGGGATTGAGGAATCGGGTTTTAATGCATATCTCGATAAGTGTGTGGTAGTGTTCATTAATGACATTTTGGTATACTCTAATATTCAAGAAGAACACCGAGAACATCTAAAGTTAGTCTTGCAGATTCTACGGGAAAATCAGTTGTATGCGAAATTTTTGAAGTGTGAGTTTTGGTTAGAACAGGTGGCCTTCCTAGGTCATCTCATCTCTAAGGATGGTATTTCAGTCGATGAGACGAAAGTGGAGGCCGTCCGAGACTGGTCTACACCTCGAAATGTTACGTAAGTTCGGAGTTTCTTGGGTTTAGCCGGGTATTATCGTCGTTTTGTAAAGGACTTCTCCCGTATTGCTCGCCCACTTACATCCTTGATGAAGAAGGAGAAGAAGTTTGAGTGGACCGAAGACTGTGAGAGAGCCTTTTAATTGTTGAAGGAAAAAAATTAACCACTACTCCAGTATTGGTCTTACCTGATCCTTCTTTGGAGTACTCCGTGTATAGCGATGCTTCCAAACATGGTTTTGGTTGTGTCTTGATGCAAGATAGGAAGGAAGTAGCTTATGCTTCGCGACAATTGAAGACTCACGAAGTGAACTATCCAACGCATGACTTAGAGTTAGCGGCTGTGGTTTTTGCGTTGAAGATCTGGCGTCATTATCTGTATGGAGTGAAATGTACGATCTTCATAGATCACCAAAGTTTACAATTCTTGTTTTCACAACCCGAGCTTAATTTGCAACAACGACGTTGGTTGGAATTAATCAGTGATTACGATTTGGAGATTTCTTATCACGAGGGTCGCGCAAATGTGGTTGGTGATGCCTTGAGTAGGAAATCAAAATACTCGGTTGCAACATTGATTACTTCTGAGGAGTTAAGTGAGGAGTTTGAGAGAATGAATTTAGAGATAATCAAAGAAGGGGAGCTAGAGGCCAAGTTGGGGGCTTTATTTGTTCGACCTACGTTCTTTAAGGATTTTATGGCTAAACAATTGGATGACTCCAAGTTTGTTAAGCTTCGTGAGCAGGTCAGTGAAGGTAAAGCTGAAGGTTTTACAATTCATGAGGATGGTCACGTTTGTTTTAAAGGACGATGATGTGAACCGGATGGGTGCGACTCTTTAAAGGAGAGATTGTTGAATGAAGCGCATAACTCTAAGTACTCTATTCGCCCTGGTGGGGACCAGATGTATCAAGATTTAAAGGGCATGTTTTGGAGGTCGGGAATGAAGAAGAATATTGCAAAAGTTGTTTCCAAGAGTTTAACGTGTCTAAAGGTTAAGAGTAAACATCGAAGACCAGTTGGGTTACTGCAACCTTTAGAAGTTCTGGTATGGAAGTGGGACGACATTTCTATGGATTTCGTGTTACGTTTGACATGAACTAGGGCTGGTAATGATACTCTTTGGGTTATTGTGGATAGTCTTACTAAGTCTGCAAGGTTTATTCGGATGAACTGTAAGTAGGATATGGAACAACTTGCTTGTGCTTCATTAAATACGTGGTTCGATTTCATGGGATACCTCGTACTTTTGTCTGGGATCGGGTTACTCGATACTTGTCACATTTCTGGAAATTGTTACAGCATGCTTTGGGAAACACTCTTCTCTATAGTACGTCTTTCCACCCTATGACGGATGGTCAAACTGAACGTGTTAATCAGGTGCTTGAGGACATGCTGAGAGCGATAGCCATGGAGTGGCAGAGTTCATTGGATGACCATTTGGATCTGGTGGAGTTCTCTTATAATAACAGTTATCAGGCCACAAGTCAAATGGCTCCGTTTGAGGCACTTTATGGTCGCAAGTGCCGTAGCCCGGTGTCTTGGGATGATTTCACTGAATCTATCACCTTCGGAACGGATATGTTAGTTCAGATGACTGAACAAGTTAAGCTAATTCGCGAGAAAGTGAAGGCAGCCCAAGATCGATAGAATTCATACGCCGATCTTCGCTGCCAGCTTGATGAGTATGTAGTAGGCGACAAAGTCTACTCCGTGTGTCTCTAATGAAAGGCGTGATTCGTTTTGGTGCTCGTGGCAAGTTAAGCCCACGTTTCATTGGTCCCTATAATATTGTGGAAAGGATAAAGAAGTTAGCTTACCAGTTAGGGTTGCCTAATGCGCTGGGTAAGGTTCACGACGTTTTTCATATCTCCCAGTTAAAACTTTATGTTACGGTTTCTTCGCATGTCTTAGACCCAGAGCCGTTAGATCTTGATGAGAACCTCACCTATGAAGAGCAACCTTTTAAGAGTTTAGATTGAAAGGTTCGCAGTACTCGGCGAAATGATGTTGCAATGGTTAAGATTCTATGGTCATATCATCGGTCACACGAGGCAACCTAGGAAACAAAAGCTTCCATGCAAGAGAAGTATCCACACCTTTTCTCTCAGGTTAGTGAGTTACGGGGACGTAACTTTTTAAGGGGGGTAGAAGGCGATAGGAATTTCGCGCGTTGAGTTATTTCGACCTATTTTCTTTTGTTATGTGCTTGTTTTGTGGTTTGTGTGTGTGCTTGTTTTATGTTTTTTGTGTTTGTAAGTTATGGTTTTGGGGTCAAAACCTTTTTAAGGGGGGTAGTCTGTAACACCCCGATATTTTCCCGATATATTTAATGATTTAATAGTAATATTATTTTATATAAATAATGTTTTTATTTATTTATTTTGGGCTTGACCATGTATTTTCAGTCCTTTTTAACAATTTAGCTTTTTCGAGCCCAGAACCTTTAACCCATTTCTTATTTCAAATTTTTAAAAGAAAAAAAAAATAAAATGGAGGGAATATGATAGGTTGGCCAGCCCATTAGGGTTTTGGCTTGGGTTGTAACTCCCATTAGAGTGAAATGAAAGATCACTCAATAATGACCCATTATTCTTATTCCTTAATTCTTTATTTGCTTAATGTCCTTAATTCCTTAATTCATTTGCATTCTACTTACAATTCCTAGAAAACTTAAGAAAAACTCCCACAAAACCTATCTAATTCCACACGCCTAGAACCATTTGCAACCGTGCATTTTTGGTGTTTTTCATATAATTGTAAGTATAAATCTCCATTTATTTTTATATTAAGTTTAAATTTAATTATGTGATTTGTGAATTTTGATCCATGACCATTTCTTCCTTGATTTAACAAAATGATGTAAATTTTCTATATAGTTATCACATGATAGTGTAGGATGTTTTGCTTTAGAATTTATCTTTATATGAGCATGTTAAATTAAGGTGATGGAGAATGGATAAAAATAATAACAATAATAATAATAATAATAATAATAATAATAATAATAATAATAATAATAATAATAATAATAATAATAATAATAATAATAATAATAATAATAATAATAATAATATATTTAAATTAGGATTTTTATGGAGAAATTGTATTGTAGTATAAGGATTTGTTTTGTTATGGTATGAAGATCTTAAGTACTGATGAATGATTTGTTTATGAAGATTTGTATTTTGTAAGAAATTAATTATTTGAGAATTTTGAAAATGATTTTCTTGTGGACATGAGTTTATGATTTTATGGTATAGATTTCCTAGGGAAATGTGGAAATTGGAATTTTGTATGTATTTTAATGAAATTGGCAAAATCCCGTAGGTTTGTTAAATTGTGGGAAAAAGGTGTTTTTGGAGCATTTTTGACTTTGAAATTAGGTTAAAAATACTTATACTATGTTATAAATCATGAAAATTGGTACCCGGGGGTTTTGATGCCTTCCGGACGCAACGGTGAAGTCGGATTTCCTGTTTGACAGTGTTAAGACAGGTTTCTGGACAGATTTTATATGCTGTTTTTTTTTAGTATTTAATATGTCTTAGAGATGTGGTACGGTGTATGATTCATGATATGTGTATGTGTTTTATGTGTGATGGTAGTCGTATGTATGTGTTATGGTTGCTGTGAGGAAGATGTGAATGTGTGCTTATTTCCCGAATACGGTTGAACCTTGTAGGAAGCCGATTCGTAACGGGGAATTGATTAGGACATTTGTGAATTGTTTGCTTGGTCAAGGTACGTACACACAGCATAGAATTATAATATATGTTACGTACCATATGTTGTGGTAACAAAGGTAAAGTATGGGCATGTAATGTGTACATTGTTACGCTTCCGAACGAATAATTTATTATATTATAACTTTTAATAAGCAGAGGTAGTATGACCTCACTAACTTGAAAGTGGACGTAGTATGACGTCAATTGGTGGAATGATTTACTCGCGGCCTTTGGAGCCTATGTGCCACCGCGGGGGTATGCATACTTGACCATAGACACCGAAGTAGGACGTGTGTCTATGGTAGAGACTTGCTTAGGGGTTAGCTCCCCCTAATGTATTGTCTCGCCTATGGAGTTTGAAGTGGTACCAGCAGTATGGCTGGAATAGATACAGCAGTATGGCTGAAAAAGATACAGCAGTATGGCTGACTAACTGGAACATGGAATTATTTAAGTTAATATCTTTACTTTGTTGTACTCGATTAGTTGAATTGTGATTTCTTGCTGACGTGTACTTTTTGATCTTAACGATCCTGCGATGATGTCGTTTCCTCTTCGGATAATGACGAGCAGTAAGTTAATTGCAGGTGGGGAGTGAGGACTATTCTGTGAGAAATAAAACGTTATAATCAGAACTTATTATGAACCTAAGTTTCCGTATTTTCTTTTGATGTTGGTTTAAGAGGCGTGAACGCTCTCGAGTTGTAATAAATAGAATTAATTTTGCAAACTTACTTGCTGCTTCGTCTTTATGTCTGGTAGATTATATTAGCACTATTAGAACTCGATCCTCATGTTTTATTTCGCTTGAACCATTTTAACTAACCGTTTAACGCCCCGGTTTGACTCGAACTATATTTGGTTACTCAAAAAGTCTATTTCTCTTTTAAAACGACACGAGTTAAACTACGGGATGTTACAAAAGTCCAAGAAGATCAAAAAGTAGATTTTGCATCCCTCTATATGACAAACAAGGCAACCTCATGGGTTGCAAGTTACTTGGCCCTTCAACCCATGGCTAGTTGGTTGAAATTTTGTGTGGCCATAAGGACAAGATTCATAGATAATTAACTCTTTAAATCAGGATGTAGAGAATTTTAATAGACTCACCCAAACAGGATCATTAAAAGATTACATTGATTCCTTTGAGAACAACAGAGCTTTGTTGGAATTGCATGCATATGAACTCTCTTCCAAATTTGTTCTTGATAGTTTTATAGGAGGATTAAAAGATTCAGTTAAACCCTTTGTAAGGGCATTCAATCCAGAAACTATTTCACATGCTATTCACTTTGCTAGGCTGCAACAAGAAATTTTAAATTCAATGCCATCTCTAAAGCAGTCAACACTATCACCTGTTTCATCAACTCAAAAACAACAAACCAAGCCACCAATTCTACCTACTCCTTCCATTGAATCCAGTAGCAATGTCAGATATCCAAACACCAGGAATTATAGATTCATTCCTGCAAAGGTTAGAGCCAAAAAGATAGCTAAAGGGCTTTGCTACTATTGTGATAAGCCCTATGACAAAGGGCATAAATGTGGTTTTAAGGAGCCACAACTCTTTACAGTGGAAATTTGGGAGAATTTGATGAGGAGCAAGGAGATATTTGGGGTTCTGATGATCAAGAAAACAACCTTGCAGCATGCATTTCGGTCCAAGCTTTATCAGGATGTAAAGGTTATCAAACCATGAGGATAGTAGGCCTTGCACAGAGAAAACCTTTACACATATTAATGGATACTGGAAGCACTCATAACTTCCTGGATTTGGACTATGCTAAATCTTTAGGATGCATCATGGAACCAATACAACCACAATCAGTCACAGTGGCAGATGGAAACAACATCCTTTGTCAGTTCACATGTGAAGATTTTGTTTGGTCAATTAATGGTCATGAATTCAGAATTAAAGTTTTACTCATTAATATTGGAAGTTGTGACATGGTGTTGGGGATAGAATGGTTCAAACAATAGGGTGAAATTAACTGGGATTTCAATAATATGACAATGAAATTCCATGTACACGGAAAACCCATATGCCTCAAGGGAATAACGTATAGCCATAATTCTTGATTTATGATGGCACTATGAATCAAAAAAGGCAACAAGATGCAATTTAGTTCTGTCTTATGCAAGTGTAGCATTATGAGGGGGAGAAGCCTTCTTTGTTGGGGATGGGAGAGCCTACACCTCCTACAACCCAGATAATCCACCAAACGCTCACTGATCTCAAACTAAAATATGGTTGTATTTTTCAAGAACCTCAAACCTTACCACCACAAAGAGGAATTTTTTATCATACAATTCCCCTATTACCATATTCCAAACAGTGAATATAAGACCCTACAGGTATACATTGAAGCAAAGGGATGTGATTGAAGAACTAGTGCACAAAATGGTAGACAAAGGGGTAGTACAACCAAGCAATAGCCCCTATGCTTCTCCAGCAGTCTTGGTAGGAAAGAAAGATGGTAGCTGGAGATTATGCATAGATTACAGGCAGCTGAACAACCAGACAGTAAAGTATAAGTTTCCCATTCCAGTGCTTGAGGAATTAGTTGATGAACTATCTGGAGCCTCAATCTTTAGCAAGATAGATCTGAGATCAGGTTATCACCAGCTGAGAATGGCTGCGGAAGATGTTTATAAAACAACTTTCAAGACACACACAGACCATTTTGAGTTCTTGGTTATGCCGTTTGGCTTGACAAATGCCCCAGCTACTTTTCAGTATTGGATGAATCAAGTTTTTAAACCTTTGTTAAGAAAGTGTGTACTAATCTTCTTTGATGATATACTAATTTACAGTCCAACTATTGAGAAGCATTGGAGTCACTTACAACAAGTTTTTGAGTTGATGCAACTGCATCAAATGTATGCTAAAGAATCCAAATGTGTTTTTGCTATCACCAAAATTGAGTATTTGGGGCACTTTATTTCAGAACAAGGAATTGAAACTGACCCAAGAAGATAGCAGCAGTTGCAGAATGGCCAATTCCTAAGACAGTTAAGGAATTAAGAAGTTTTCTAGGCTTATCAGGCTATCATAGAAAATTCATAAGGGGTTATGTATTGATTAGCAGACCTTTGACTGATCTTCTGAAAAAAGGGGCTTTTGAATGGATTGAATCAACTGACAAGACATTTACTTCTTTAAAAGAAGCTTTGATCTGTGCTCCTGTCCTAGCAATACCAAACTTTTCATTGCCTTTTGTAGTAGAAATAGATGCTTCTAAGGGAGGCATTGGTGCAGTACTCATGCAGAATCAACATCCCATAGCCTTTATCAGAAGGAATCTTGGTCCCAAATGGCAAACTTTATTAGTTTATGAGAAAGAGCTGCTAGCCTTGGTTTTTGTTGTCCAAAAGTGGGAGCAGTACTTGATGGGTGCTCATTTTATTGTGAAAACGGACTAAAAAAGCCTCAAGTGGCTTTTTTAACAAAAAATTTCAACATCTTTCCAACAATTTTGGTTGTCCAAGCTCATGGGATTTGACTATGAGATCCTGTACAAAAGTGGAAAAGAGAATGTGGCAGCAGATGCTCTTTCAAGGGTGCAAGGATCTGAGTTGCTTAGTATGGCTATCTCTATGGTTGCCTCAGACTTGGAGTCTAAAATTAAAACCAGCTATAAACTAGACCCTAAAATGATGGATAAACTTTCCAAACTACAGCAAGGGATGGTTATCACTCACTACACACAAGCTGGGGGACTGCTTAGAAGGAAGAACTGAATAGTTGTAGGGCCTGACCCACAACTAAGGACTTCTATCATTGCCTGGCACCATGGGAGCACAGAGGCTGGACATGTAGGAAGGGATGCAACAACTATGAGGGTGAAAAGATTATTTTACTGGAGAAGCATGGTTAAACACATCAGACAATACATCAGGAATTGCAATGTGTGTCAAGCAGCCAAGTATGAACCACTAGCATATCCTGGATTGCTGCACCCTCTTCCTATTCCTAATGAGGTATGGAAGGATATTTCTATTGATTTTATCACTGGCCTTTCTGTATCTGGAAAGATGGACACTTTTTTGTTGTAGTAGACAGATTCAGCAAAGCATCACATTTCATGGCACTTGCACATCCATACACAGCTGTCCAAGTTGCTCAAAGTTATCTTGATCATGTTTTTGAATTACATGGTTGGCCCAGGAGCATAGTTAGTGATCCAGATCCCATCTTCCTAAGTCACTTCTGGAAAGCTTTATTCCAATTACAAGGCACTAATTTTTGTCTATCCTCAGCATATCACCCTCAAAGTGATGGGCAAACTGAAGTGGTTAATAGGTGTTTAGAAATGTCCCTCAGATGCATGTGTGGAGATGAGCCAAAAGATTGGATTAAATGGCTACCACTTGCAGATTGGTGGTATAACACCCACTATCACTCCTTGAAAATGACTCCTTATGAAGTGGTGTACAATCAACCACCACCCATACATTTACCATATTTACCAGGAGAATCAATGAATGAGGAAGTTGATAGGAGCTTACAAAGAAGAGAGCAGATGATTAATAAGGTTAAGCAGGAGTTGCAAAGAGCTTAGAACAGAATGAAAGTGCAAGCTGATCAACACCGGACAGAAAGATCATTCCAGGTTGGTGACTGGGTGTGGCTCAAATTACAGCCATATAGGCAACACACAGTAAAGTCTAGGACAAATCAGAAACTTTCACAGAAATACTATGGTCCTTTTCAATAACTGCCATTATTGGTTTAGTTGCTTATAAGCTCAAACTACCTACTGAAGCTAAAATCCATGATGTTTTTCATGTATCACAACTCAAGCCCTTCTATGGACCGCTTCCTCAAGTCTTCCATATTCCTCAATGGCTGCAAGGTTCGACGGTACAAACAAAGCTTCCAGAAGAAATCCTAGATCGAAGGTTTGTCAAAGTTCACAATGGAGCACAAACTCAGTTCTTAGTGAAATGGATTGGTATGCCAGCTGAAGAAGCACAGTGGGTGTCAGCAGTTGATTTCCAGCTATCTTATCCTTATTTTGGTATTTGAAACTTGAGGACAAGTTTTCTTAAAGGGGGAGTATTGATGTAGTCTTTGTTAGCAAGGACATTTTAGTCTTTTGGTTATGTTAGTTAAGTTCGTTAGTTGTTTCCAGCTGTTTTGTTTGATGTTTAGCCTTTTGTTTTCTGTCTATATAAGTAGTGATATTCATATAAATGTTTCTCAAGTAATAAAATACATCTTTCCCTTTTTCTCATATTCTGTTTCTCATCGCCCTCTCATCTCTCAATACTTTTCTCAAGTTTCATCATCAAGATCTTTCTTGATCATTCAAGAACTGCACCAAGTGTAGCTGGCTAACCCTGACCCCGCTATCATATCATGTGGATTAAAAAATATTTGTCTACTACATGAAAAAAATCAGGGTTATCACATTAAATTTTTAATAAAAAAATATCTAGTACTGAGTAGAAAAAGGATGATTTGAATCGAATTTGTGATCTTATGTAGAGTAAATGTATATATTGTATTAAGATATTTGATTTTCATAAACTAATCATACAATCATTCGATGTGTTGGGGATCATAAATTCCAATTACGTGAAAGGTCCAGAATACCCTCGGTCAACATGTCAAAGGCCAAATAAAGTCAACATCATTAATTATGATTATACATGAAGATTGTAACTGAAGCAGCAGTTAACCGGTCAAGGACGATTCCACACATAACTTCTCTATGTCCCGGATAACCGCCCTCCACTATGTCCCTTACACTTCTGAAAACCGTAGCGGTTATCGACACGGAAATAACCGCTGGTACAGAAGTAACTTCTATGGATGTTTCCCCTTTAAAAGGAAGAATCGACTCTAATGATCAGGGTACGCAATCTTACTCTAAACACTTATTACATTCACCTTTTCCTGAATCTGACTTAAGCATCGGAGAGCCCTTCCGGGACATAGGCCCTCGGGTTAGCTTTCCTTGTGGTTGCAGGAACACCGCACGCGGAGGTCAGATCTTCCCACTTCCTTACAATTGAAGGTACTTCCCTTAAACTTCCCCTTTACAAATTTGACCGTTTCTTAACCGAAACACGATGTATAGCGAGTGACAATCTTAAAATAATTGTGTCATTTGTCATTTGTCATTGGTTTAAAAATATATTCATTACAATTTTTCGGTTAAAAAAATAATTAATAATTATATTCAATTTAATATTTACACAATTGGATCATATGTATCAGTACATGTGCCCGTACAAGAATATATACTTCCTCCGTAAACGGTTATTTGCAACTTTTACCTAAAATGGCCGTTTACTATTATTTACAACTTTCTTTTTTTTCCATTTATAGAAAGTTTTTTATTACTTTTTAATACTCTCTCTTACTTTTTAATACTCTCTCTCTTACTTTTTAATACTCTCTCTTACTTTTTAATATTATAATACTTTAATCCCACCCCACTTAACTTCATTAATCTATTTTAATACAATACTAAAAGTTTTGCCTAGGAGTCCGCGCAACCCTCTAAAGTTGCAAATAACCGTTTACGGAGGAAGTATTAATCTTTTGATTAAAACAAATTCAATTAAAAAGTTAAAAATTATACAAATTTTTAATGTATTACGTTGTAAATAACTTTAAAAATAAAAATTATTGTATTGTCATCTACAAACACAAAACCAACATATTAAATAATGATATCTAAATCCCTTCTTATGAATGTTTACTATGAATTTATATATTTAATCTATGTACAAAATTTTAGATATCACCATGAGTTTATATATCTAATTTATGTACAAAATTTTAAATTTCAATAAATAATTATTATTCAATTACACGTGTAATACGCTAGTTTTATCGAAACAAAAATATTAAATGATAAATGATTGATTTAAAAACTAAGCATATTTCAATATAAAAAACTTATTAATTAACTACATCATCATTAATTAACTACATCAATAATAACGTGTATTAAAATAATTTAGGTCATAGTTACTTATTTAGGTTACCAAAACAATGTGTATCATTTTTTTAGGAAAAATTACCGTGAATAATACGAACTTTCACTGATTTTCCAATAATAATACGAACTTTTGATTAACCCTGAATAATACCAACTTTGATGTAGATTTCCCTCTAACATCATTAACTTGTTGGTAACCTACGATTGTAGGTTAACTTGACAAAAAGAAGGAAAATACAAATAAAAAAAATTAAAAAATGTAATAAAAAAAGAAAAAATAAGTAAGAAAATTAATTCCCTACCCTCTCCTATTTTTTTAGTGCATTTTTATTTTTCTTACTTTTTTATTGCATTTTTAATTTTTTTTGTATATTTTTTGCCAAGTTAACCTACAATTGTGAGTTACCAAGAAATCAAGAATGCTATGGGGAAATTAACATCAAAGTTGGTATTATTAAGGGTTAATCAAAAGTTTATATTATTGTAGGGAAATCAGTGAAAGTTCATATTATTCACGATAATTTTTCCATTTTTATAATTGATATTGTTAATGCTATACTTGTTAAATTTATTTTACATCAATTTTATCACAAATTCTCGTAAGAGATCGCCTCTTTGAGACACTATCTCTAAATAGGCCGAGTCATTATTTTAAAACACGAGAGTTATAAGTTATTGATTTTTTTTTTGAACGAAATAAGTTATTGATTGATGCTCATATGTTTTTAGTTTAATTGATTTTTTTTTTATTATTTCAAATTGTCATTTTAATTACCTAATTCAAATAATAATCAAATTATATAAACTTACTTCTAATAATCTTTATATTATAATATATTCTCAACAATTAGAGTGGGTAGAGTCATCAAAATAATTGTGCATAATTTTTTAATCTTATTTTTCATCTTAATTTTATATAAAAATTAAGTCAAAATTTTTACTATATTTATTTCCCTTTCATTATTATTATATGTTTCAATTTATTCATTCTATACAATGATATTTTTTCAATTGTCATGTCTTTTCAAAGCATGCCGCTTAGAATTTTCCAACATCGATAGTATTGTATGATATAATGTGTTTGTATTACTAAACCTCAGAGTAAAAATGAAAACAAAAAAACCAATATTTAAAATCAATCAATTTAAAATATTTGTTAACTACACCTTGAATTTCTTCACTCTTTTATATTATCGAAAAGTTAACGTATTCTAAAATTATTTTATATATATATATATATATATATATATATATATATATATATATATATATATATATATATATATATATATATATATATATATATATATATATATATATATATTTGACAAATGATTTGTATTATATACCAACAGGAAGAATACAGATGCCCAGGGACGAAATTAACTCTCCCCGAGCCAACCAAAAATGCTAGTGCCCTTTACAAAAAGTAGGACACTAGCCCAAAAACACAAGCTAGCTACATAGATACAAGCAAACCATTCATTCTACTGTTTACTCTACCAGCTATCCTAAAGACTATACAGTCTATAACCTCCTTCTGTGTGAAGGTATGGTTATCAAAAATTTTCCTGTTTCGCTGCATCCATATGTTATAAATCATCTCTGTCCAGAGGCCTACAATCAGCTTGGCACGATCTGTCTTCTTCCTGTTGATTATGCTCATACTATGGATTTCATCTTGGAAATTCGTGTCGTCAAGCCCCCTGGAGAGGAAGTTGAAGACTTTGGACCTGATCACCTTCGCATTCGGACACTCAAAGAAAAGATGTTGGGCAGATTCGATACTATTGTTACACAGAACACAACTGTCATCTGGGATATCCGACCATTTCCCTATTCTGTCCCTGGTCGCTAACCTGTTTTGGATGGCAAGCCAAGCGATGAACCTGGCACTAGGACTAGCAACATTTCTGATCATAATATTCCCCCAGTCAACTTTTGGCTCGTCTGCAATAAGGTGCCCATAGACTCTACCTATGCGAAAGGATTCCCCTTTGGTAATGTTCTCCCATCCTCCCAATCTGTCAACTAGCTCCCTCTGTTTGATGATTTTCTTGAAGCTCCAAGAAGCGTGGATAGACGGTTTAACATCCTGGATTGCTGCATCTTTCACATAATAAGTATGGACCCATTTGACCCACAGATTCTCTTTCTTGCTCGCCAGATTCCAAAGATGCTTGAGGATCGCAGCTCGGTTCCACTGGTACATATCTCTCAGGTTTAGGCCCCCTTTAGAGTAAGGGAGCCCCATCTGCTTCCAGGAAACAGCAGCTTTCCTAGATAACCCCTCTTTACCTGTCCAGATGAACGACCTGCAAATGCTCTCAACCATTTTGAGGACCTTTTTAGGGATGCAGAAGATCTGAGCCCAGAAATTGTGAATACCTCCAATAACACTACGCACCAGCTGGATTCTACCTGCATAGGAGAGAAGCCTAGAAGACCAGAACCCAATTCTACCCACGATTTTATCAACAAGTGGCCTGCAATCTCGCGAGTTCAGCTTTTTTGAGTGCAATGGGACCCCTAGGTATCTGAAGGGGAAGGAGCCCTCTTCCATCTGAAGTTGAAGAAGAATACTCGCTTTGGTCTGATCATCCACCCCTGAAACATAGACGTTGCTTTTGTTTGTATTTGCCTCTAGCCCCGACGCCCTTGAAAAGGTATGGAAAGTAGTCATAATGCTTTGGACCGACGGAACATCAGCTCTACAGAACAGTAGGAGATCATCAGCAAACAAAAGATGAGTGATGCGGGTGAGCTTACACCTGGGGTGGTAGCGGAACTCTGTGGAGCTACTCTGCTTTTGCATCAACCTAGAGAGGTAATCCATGGCAATGGCGAACAGATACGGAGAGATAGGGTCTCCTTGGCGAAGACCTTTCTTTACTGCAAAGGGCTTCAGGGGGGGTACCATTAACCAACACGGAGAAAGACACGGTGGAGACACAAAGCCTGATCCAATCAACAAATTTAGGAGGAAAAAAAAAATATATATATATATATATATATATATATATATATATATATATATATATATATATATATATATATATATATATATATATATATATATATATATATATATATATATATATATATATATATATATATATATATATATAAACTATGAAATTTTTTGACCATTAAACAACGTTACGTTTTCTCTAGTGGCTCTTCCATATCACTTTTGGTAACACGAAAAAAAGTTATTAATATAATATTTTTTTATAGTAATTCGTACTTCTACCCATTCTCGGTAATACATTTAACCTAAAAGTCATAAATCCACATTTGACACATATAGTTACATATATTAAGCTTAACTTGCTTCAATATTTAATATTACTATACTGGTAAAGAACAAACAAGTGGATGCAATTCTCATTCTAACTCATTTTGTAGTTTCTCTATTATAATGAACAAACAAATGAAAAAACAGTTGAGTTGAAACTCAACATCAAAGAGAGGTTACATATTTTGGACTCCTCAAATGGATGCAATTCTCACTTAAACATTAATTGACCAAATAAATGAGGGGAATAAAGGTGGATGTGATTTCAAGCCTCAAGCTTATTAAGTTGTATATCTATTATAATGGATCATGTAAAAAATAGGATTAAGGTTTAGAAGAAACATCATGCAATCATCACCAACATGCAAATTTACATTAAGTTTACGTGGAATATGAGAAAAAGATGTTTGAGATTGGTATGAATGATTTTGCCCAGTGGAACAAATATTGTGAAAGGATATGCCCCGACGTCTAAAGCCAACATGAATATGAATCAAACAGAGGCATAACCACAAATGAAGTAAGAAAATCCTTCAAAAAAGTGCCCAGAACACATTCCGATCGAGTTATAGAGATGTTTAGGACAAGAAGGCATCTAATGGCTAAAGCCTTTTCAATGTTATATGAAGGACATATAAAATGTTCGAAGAATGGTGGAGCAGTACACTTATCTCAAATCCCCAATATACAAAAACAAAGGTGATACACAAGTATGTAGGAATTACAGAGGGATTAAACTCTTTAGCCACACAATGAAATTATGGAAAATAGTGATAAAAAAGAGAATTAGAAAAAAGGTGGTTATTAGGAAAACCAATTTGGTTTCATGTCAGAACATCAACCATTGATGCTGTACATGCGTTAAGAAGACTGATGGAATAATATAGGGAAAGAAAAAAGGACATGCATATGGTGTTTATAGATTTAAAGAAGCCCTATGATAACATTCCACGATATATGCACCAAATTAAATGCGTTCTTGCACCCTTTAATTTGCCCAAGTTTGATAACTAAATGTAGGACAATGATGATTTGAACGACTCCACAATAATGCCTAGAAATCAACTTCAAGAATCTAATTCTTGTCTCTTCGGCTGATGGACAACCTACCTATGGGCTCTTGTGACCAGTGGGATATGAAACAATTGCAACTCAAGGGGTGACTACCTTGTAGTGTGCAATGTGATCTTGAATTTGTGTGACTAACAAATTCAATGACCCGAATGTATGACTAACATTCAATCCACAAAACTCAATGTTTTAAAGAAAAAAACCACAAAAGTGTTTATTTATGAAAATATCAAAAACTGAGTTTACAAAGTCTTAGGCCTTCTATATATAGATGAAGAGACCTTCTAAACTAAGCAAAGGCTAATAACAACTCAGCCAACCAAAAGAAAAGGGCTAAAAAACATGTGACAAGCATGTGTGTTTTTTTAAGCACAAAAATCAGAAAACAGAAGGCTATTTTTTCTGTCAAAACAGCTGAACACATGACCTTCAACCGCATTTTTCATGCACTTCTTGTGACTTTTTGAATGGAGTTTGGGTTATGAAAAAAAGATTCTAGTATGAATATTCCAATTTTCCCCTTCATGTCCCAAAATGGCTTTCCATCTGATCTATACAAGTGCTGCAAGGTCCCCTGGTCAGTGGGTGTGCTACCGTAGCTGCTGTCAGCTTTATTGCATTTATTTGTTGAACCTATGACCTTTAGCTCGATTTCTGGATGTTCTCCTAAGGTTTTTGGGGGTGGTCTTGGACCTTGATAGTAAGAGTCATGTATAGAGATACCATATCTTCCCTTAGTGTCTCCAAAGGTGCACATGTTAGCTCGGAACAATGTCTGCAAGGTGGGCTGCTCAAATGAAGTTCATGGCTGTTCAATTTGCGTGTTTGCTATTGTTTCTTGTACGAATTTGTTATGAAGCTGCGTATTATCACTTAGCTCAATGTTTTCCTCCCATGTTGATGATTCTTCTTTACTTGAACCATGTGTGCCTTGCATACTTGGTTCAATATATCATTTGGGATAGTTTAGCTACTAATGGAGTCTGCGGAGCCATATTGAAGCAATAAGAGATATGTACAATGGGGTATCAACTAACATACAGACACATGTTGGGATTACAATATCTTTTCCAGTTGGAGTAGGCTTTATCAGAGATCAGCATTAAGCCCCTTCCTTTTCGCAATCATCTTAGATGAACTTTCAAAGTCTATATGAGAAACGGTGCCATGGTGCATGCCTTTTGCGGACGATATAGTGTTGGTTGCAGAAACTAGTGAAGAGGCTAATGCAAAATTAGAAGAATGAAGGACAGTTTTAGAAGGCAAAGGGTTGCACATAAGCCGTACAAAAACTGAATATTTGAAATGCAACTTTAGTGATAACGAGCAACATGATGAGCCAGAGGTGATCATTGGAAAAGATGTGGTTGCAAGTACAAATGAGTTCAAGTATCTAGAGTCTTTTATCCAGAGCAATTGGGAGATTGATAGAGATGTTACACATCGTATACAAGCTGGGTGGCTTAAGAGGCAAGCAGCCATTAAATTGGAGTGTTATGTGATAGAAAGGTCTTAGATAGACTAAAAGGTAAATTCAACAGAATGACCATTAGACCAGCTTTGTTGTATACTTGTATGGGACAAAGTGTTGGCCCGTTAAGAAGATTTATGAACAAAAGATGGAAGTAGCAGAGATGCGGATGCTGAGGTGGATGTGTGGTAACACAAAAATGGATAGAATCAAGAACTATGAATTTAGAAAGAAACTAGGTGTTGCTCCTTTATTTGCGAAAATGCGTGAAAATAGGTTAAGATGGTTTGGACATATACAAAGAAAGACAATCGACTCCCCTGTTAGAAGGGTAGAAAGCATCATAGTGGAGGGTAAGAGAAGTCGAGAAAGACCTAAGAAAACGTGGGTAGAGTAAATTAAGAACGATTTGAGTGAGATGCACCTCTCCGCGGACCTAACTAGGGATAGGAATAGTTGGAGACGTCATATCCATGTTATGGAATGCTAGTAGGCTTTTTTCGGCCATACTCATCCTTTTTTAGTCTATCTTTTATTCTTTTTAGCTTTGTTTCTTTTTTTTCTTTAGTTTTCTTTTGTCTTTGGATAACATTGTCAGTCGTCA
Organism: Amaranthus palmeri; assembly: GCA_019776075.1. NCBI lineage: Eukaryota > Viridiplantae > Streptophyta > Magnoliopsida > Caryophyllales > Amaranthaceae > Amaranthus > Amaranthus palmeri. Next base: position 752,574 of record JAAKBH010000042.1, read on the forward strand.
CTCTTTTTCCTCTAATGCAGGGCTCATATCCTTTTGGGGGTAAAATTAGACCATTTTCCTCTAGTCCTCCCTTAAAAGGAGTACGGGTATGGATTGTTTGTGACATTACCTCACTCAGACCTTGCCTTTGAGTGGGATATTGAGTATGATGATGATGATGGAACGAATATTATAAGTTATGCTTTTATGATTGTCAATCAAACACATCCTTATGTTAGACACTTTGTGCTCTTACCCTTAATGAATTAAATGTGAATTATCGTGATAATGTTGTGTTATAATGGATTAACTATATATGATTAATGTTTGCATCTTTCTTTTTCAATGTTATGTAGGATAATCTAAATGCCTCAGTATGTATGAACAAAATGATTGAGAATTGGGATGACATTTGTGCTTTGGTTACAATGGATAGAGCGATTGGTGAGGGTGCTGAGCAACACGAAGAGTCAGTTACTGCTTTGGAGACTGAAAATCAAGGTGTTCTTCAAGCAAGAAATTAAAGAGGGATCGTCTTTCTGATGTTGTTACTAGTTTTGCGGAATCATTTAAGAAGTATATGAAATCAAGAAATCATCCAAAGCCCGATTCTAAAGAGGTCTACAATGTTGTTTCAACAGTTGTCGGACTTGATCGACAGAAAGTGTTGAAGGCAGTGAAGCGAAGTTTGAACAATATCGAAGAGTTTGAAATGCTTAAGACTTTACCTAAACTTGAAAAGTTAGATTGGATAATAATATTATCTAGGAATTTTAGTTTAATAGTAGACATTAGTAGTATTGTAGTCTATTAGTCTTTTCATCTAGATTTTAAAGTAAAATAGTTGTAAAGGAATGAATTTGTGGGGCCAATTATGGGCAATCTCTTAGGGTGATCACATACTTAATTTTTGAGTACAATCGGTGTGTTGGTATTATATTTTACCTGTCATGTACTTCATATATTAGGGGATTTTGCAAGGTTGACTATTTTGTAATTGCAATTGCATATTTTTACCAAAGAGTGTTAGATTTTGAAATCAATGATTTGTAATTACAAAGATTGCCAAACCACCTTTGAAATTTGAAATTTTTGATTTGGAAATTCTAATATTTCCCAAAAGCTAAATTTGAATTTGAAATTCATGTTTTTGAATTTCTAATAATGTATTTCAAAATTTCAAATGAAATACTGGTTCTCAAACACTACCTAATTGAAATCTACATTTTTGAAAATAATTATTTGTTCATAAGCACAACTAGTGAAATATTATACCTTGTCATTTACTCCCATTGGTTTCACTTTTTTATTTGATCGACTATAAGTATTTGGTGACAAGTGTCACTTTATAATTTATTTGCAGGCCTATTGTGCCAAATGTTACACTTACAATGCAATTTTTAGGTCACCCCTCCATCTTCTATGCCGCAAGGCTAATTATTAAAAATTAGTAATGTATTATAAAGTGATGAAATAAAAAAAATTAGTGATGAAATAAAAAAATTAGTGATGAAATAAACTCCACAAATTCACATTAATGTTAATATAAATTATTAAAAATAAATATTAATAATGTTTATACTAACCCATAAATAATTTAAGACTTATTAATCTTAGGTAATAATTTTTTAACCCATCTTTTCATGTTGTCTAAAGCAATGTATTATAAAGTGAGAATTTATTAGAGAAGGTGATTAGTTTGAGAAATAGAGTTAGAATAATACATCGAAATAGTAACTCATGCAATTTTATCTTATATTATAAATTCACAACTGAAGAGTTATTAAAGATACCTTTTTAGTACTCATCAGTCCAATTTGATTTGCATCATATAGAAAGTGAGTAAGTTTTAAGAAAGTGCTAATAAATTAAGCAGGAGAATGAAGTGTGTATGAAATTAAAAGAGAGTTAAAATATATGGATTAGATTAAAAAAGTGGTAGGTCATTGTCCAAAAAAATAATGCAAACTAAGTGGAACGTACTAAAAAGTAATGCCAAATACAATGGGACAGAGGGAGTATGTATTACACACAAAAAAACACACATGGAAGAAGTATGTAACTACATCATACGGTACGATTGAACATTTTTCAATTGCTACTACTTTCAATGGTCATTAAGAACATTGAGTTCACTAATTTTAGTACTTCTTTCGAAAATTTTATTTTAGCGTCTAGTTATGAGGGAATATATAATCATAATATCTATTCAAGTGTATCACTATAATAACTTCATTAGCACTTTGAGTGTTATGATGTATTATAATTATATTAGTATAAATTTGCTAATGGTTACTTGATAATTTAGCAAACATATCCGAGAAGTGGTAAAAAGTTTTTTTATGATGAATTTGCTAAATTTTTGTCAAAATTCCTTCATAATATACACCCGAACAATTTGTAAAAAACAAAAGTATGAACCGTGCATGACACGAGTATAATCCTATATATATTTAAAAGGCTGACAACTGATCTAGTCTCACCTATCCTATTCAAATGCCGCCTTTAGTTTTTTACACACTTGCGATGCACTATTTCAATATTAAATCTCTCATTGTGATTGGCTAAAAACCAAAAAATATTTATATTAATTAAATTTATATTGAAACGACTTTAACAATCACACATGATTGGTTTAATTATGAAGAGAGAATAAAATACAAACTATGAGAGTTATTGGATTTAGTATCTTAAGACAAATGAGACAATTTATAAGAATATAGGGCTTATTTCATATAGGGTACCCTACTTCCATGCCTCAAATATATAATATAAACGTAAAATATAATATTGAAACGCTGGGAATAATATTATATTTTATGAAATTTCAAAACCAAAACTCATATCTATTGTAATCATTTAGTATCAATAATCAAACTGTTAGCTTTTTTTTATTCAAAACACTATCAACTATAAATAGTAAATTATTTGTTTTTTGTTCCTTTCCTTGTATAATTTAGATTTTAGAGTCATATTTTAACTATAAAATTTAATTGAATAGATTTATTCTAATGTATATTTTAAATATCAATTTTTTAAAACAAATTCACAATTCAAATATTTGAGTTTTTTTCTTTCAAAAAAAAAAAAAATTGAGTTTTGATTTTGCATGGAAGTTTTTAAAAGTTGAAAATAATATATTGTCAATGAATTAGATACTTTACCATTGAAACTTGTCTAGTTTACATATTATATCAATTTTTTCAATGGTAAAAACTAAAAATGAAAATGATATATACATTCGTATGAGTTGTATAAAAGAATGAATCTTGAATGTTATTTATGTAGTTTAAGTATTTTTTTTGCTTAGGAAACACAACATATAATCAAACTTTATAATTAGTTTTATCATTTATTCTTTCTTGAAAATTTAAAATAATTATATAAAATGTTAATTGTTTTTAAAAATCTAAATCAGATTCTCTTGAAACGTTAAAATAATTGATAACAAAGAACATTCATTAAATATTACGCAGCCCTAAAGGCTGAAATAATCACTACCCATAAAAAAATAACAATCTCAAAATAAAATACATTTTATCTCAAAAAAACAACAGATGCTCTTAGATGAGACGTCCTAAAATGAGATTGTCAAGTTGGGCCGGCCCTATAAGCATGTGTTGTTACAAAATTGGAAAATTTGAAATAGATAAGATTCTTAATTCAAAAAAAAGCATACAATAAGATTCAAATTAAACTTATTGCAAATATAAGCGTCTGATACCCCAGAGCACAGGTTCGGGTCTGTTCGCACTTAGTAAGTGCGAACAGTAATAAACTGGTCAAAAAAATCAAGTGTCTGTTCGCACTTAATAACTGCGAACAGGTCAAACAGAGTCCACATTTTGATTTTAAGACAAGAAGCTGTTCGCATTTAGTAAGTGCGAACAGCTTGAAAAACTGAAACAGGCTGTTAGCACTTACTAAGTGCTAACAGCCTTTTTCAGTTTTTCAGCTTGAAAAACCTAAGGTTTGCGGATTACACGCTTAGTTTTAGAATAAGTTTGATTCTGATCTTATTGTATGCTTTTTTTTTGATAAATAATCTTATTTATTTCAAATTTTCACAAAATTGATAAATGCCCAGAAAATTAAAATATTGTTACACGCGCGAATTGAACCAACCCAAATTAACGGTTTAATACAATTACATTTTTTTTTTTGCAATTACATTTAATAATTGTATTTTCTTTTCATCTATTCTGAATATAGCAAATTTGAAGTTTCAAATGCCATTTAATTCGAAAAATTACCCAAAAGCCTAATTAACGAGCTTGACCCTACGTCTCTACCTGGCCAGTGGCCAAAACAAGTAAACTCATCAAACACATATTCATATCATATTCATCAAAAGAAGTAATACTAAACCCTAAAAATTCTGCTAAATTTCCCTATTACGAAGTTAGGGTTTGTAATTTTCTCAATAGGAGTATTTGTTTGCTATCGCATTGATTTCTTTCTTTCCATCAAACTCCAATGGATTTCGACGAGTATGAATACCTGGAGAAAACGGTGGAAGAAACTGAAGGTCAATTGAAGGAAAGCAATGGAGAGAAAAAAGAGAAGGGTTACAGAAAGAGGGATGAAGATTATAGAGAAAGAGAAGAAGATTATGGAAGAGATGAGGTTGAAGATGAACGGAGGAGGAAGAAATCCCGAAGTGAAGACGATAATGGAGGAGAGAGAAAGCGAGAAGACAGGGAAAAGAGAAGAGAGAAAGAGGACAGACATAGGGATAGGGATAGAGATGGAGAAAGGGAGAAGGATAGAGAGAGAAGGGATAGAGATGGAGAAAGGGAGAAGGATAGAGAGAGAAGGGATAGAGATAAGGAAAGAGAGAAAGAGAAGGAGAGGAGAGAAAGAGACAAGGAGAAGGAGAGGAGAGATAGGGACGGAGAAAAGGAGAAAGAGAGGGAGAAGGATAAGGAGAGGTCGCGCCGACACGATAGCCAGGAAAGGAGTGTGGAGAAGGAGAGGTCAAGGCGAAGCAGCAGTCGTTCGAGGCGGGAGAGAAGTGTGGAGAAGGAGAGGTCGGGGCGAAGCAGTAGTCGTTCGAGACGCGAGAGGAGTGTAGAGAAGGAGAGGTCAAGGCGAAGCAGAAGCCGTTCGAGGCGGGAGAGGAGTGCGGAGAAGGAAAGGTCAAGGCGAAGCAGAAGTCGTTCGAGGCTGGAGAGGGATAGAGAGTTAGAGTCTAGAGAAAGCAGGTAGTTTTATCATATTTGTTTTGTGATTGAATCATTATTTCAGCTCTATATTTTGTGGTTTAATTGATTTGGACAGTTGAAATTGAAATTAGACTTGATTTTGTTGATTTTGGTCTTGCTTTGATCCAATTTATGTAGATTGATTATACATATGTTTATCAACGTGTAAATACCTTTTACATAGCTATCTATTTATGCACGTATGCTGGTTTGCTTATTCATTTTCTCTATACTGTTTAGGTTGTCTTAAAAGGAAGACTCAGAAAGTAATCTTAGTTGATTGAATTCCTAGATTTATGTGATTATTGAGCTTTGGTTAAAGGTTGTTAATAAAATTGGACTTAAGGAGTTCAGCCTTTTTCAATCTGAAAAATCGAACTAGTGTGCAAACTATTTCTGTTGTTACTTACTTGTGTAATGTGGAGCCATCCCTCAATTCAATTTTGAGAGGTTTTTGTTAGCTTTAGCTACATTGGTAGCATTGTTTATAGTTGTTATAGGTAATCTTTTCACGATGCTGTATTTAAGAGTTGCATATAATCGATATAGGCACTGCTGGTGTATAGATGGTATCAGTATCGTTGTTATAATGCTGCATTGTGTATAGTTGCTCATAGTTGTTATAGGTACTAATGGTATAGTTGGTTTAACAGTTGATCGCATGCACCCTTGCCAATATATTTTAATAAAGCTGCAGCTGCTAAATAAATATCCAAACATAGTTTTTTTTTTTTTTTTTTTTTTTTTTTTTTTTTTTGAAAAATAGTTTTTTTTTTTTATTTGGAAAAATGGCTGAGTTAAGTGGTTCTTTGAAACTAGTATTTCAAGTTAAATGATGATTCAGTGTCATTTGGCCTATGTTAGAGCTGGATTTTGGCGATCCTTAACACGGTACTCAACTTTTGGCTAAATTCATAGGATGTTGCTTAGTGTAAACTATGCAGAAATGTTCAAATTTTTCCCCAATCTTAAATTATGTATAACTAATTTGAAATGACGCATTTATCTGTTTGGTTTTAGAGGAAAGATGTTGTGTTTTGGATCTATGATGGGATCTGATTTATATATGTATTTGACGCTGTTTGCTGCTGGATCAAGTTAATTTTTGCATTGAAACTTTGTTCAGACCATCATAATATGCAGTCTTTACCGTTATTTTCTGTATCTCCTACTTGTTTATGTATCTTAACAGTTATGCATTTAATGATTTATAGGAGATCTAAAGCGAAACCAGAACCAATGGAGCCTGAAGCTGATCCAGAGAGGGATCAGAGAACTGTTTTTGCATACCAGGTTGCTGTTCTACTAATTTTCGATTCCTTATGTAGTACTGTTATGTGACATGCTCTTCAATATTTATATCTTTAACAATTTTTTCGTTTGTTGTACTGTCTTGTCTACAGATGCCTCTCAAGGCAACAGAAAGAGACGTTTATGAATTTTTTACAAAAGCTGGCAAGGTTGGTGCTGTTCACTCTTTGTTTGCATCTGATGTTTAATACTTCTTATCTGCAGCAGTATAGATGCTGTATTATTCCACGTTTTCTGCTTTCTTTTCACGCTTTGTAGAGCAGTAGATAACGGATTAGCATGTGACATTTTACTTGTGTGAAGTGTGAACTAATTACTAGAGAGGCCAATGAATATATGGTTATTTTCTATGAATCATAAAAAACCATCAAAAAATATTTTCTAAGAGAAATGTTAAGATTTAGGAAACATATGAATAAAAGATGATTTAAGAGTTTTACAACAACCTCTCATCAAGCATGCGCTGATACAAAAGTTTTTAGTTTATGAGGTGAACCCATGGAATGAAAATGAGGATGTTCGTTACATAATTTTCGCTTTATACCATATTTTGAACTTATCGAACCGCAAAACCCATAATTTAACCCATGGTTTTAAATCGTGGAACAACAACTATAATAAATATACTTTTGAGTAAACTTGAACAATGATAAGAATGATTTTTTTTTTGTCAAGCTAAACAATTCATTTTGCAATGTCCCCTGAAATGAGTCGTAACACCACGAGATGCCACGTCTGCGACATCGCGACTGTTACCGTAATCGCAATGACATCCGTGATTTTTTTATATGGGTGCACATGGCATAATTTTTGTAAAATTTCTTGCGCAGGTGAGGGATGTTAGGCTAATCATGGACAGAAATTCAAGGCGTTCAAAAGGGGTTGGGTATGTCTCTATCATTTGTCACTAAAGTTGGGTGCATGCATTGTGATAGTAGTTAGTAGTATGACGTTTTAAGATGTAAGCTTAACATTATTCTTAAATGAAATAGCAATGCGATAAAGATTTCCATGATGAGGGATGATGGGAATACCTTGCTCTCATGTTTAATCAATTCATGCAGCATATTGAAGGTAGATGACATGAACCTGAGCCTATTCTTTATTTTCTTCTACATTAGTCTCTAAGGACTTAGATCATTGGTCTAATCGTTTATAAAATTGTATTTATTATGCTTCGTTTCTGATTGGGAGTTGTTTTAATTTAGGTAAGTTTTATTTTGGATACATCCTTGTAAAGGTGGGTTCGCAGAAGAAACGTCATTCTAAGATGGTAAAGTCAAGGTTTTTGAGGATTAAGAGGCTAGGTGTCCTTGTAATTTTAGCTGCTACATTTAGATATTGCGGAATTTACCATCCAAGCCCTGATTATTGCATTGTGCGATTTATCTACCAGTACAATTGAAGTTTTATACAGTTTGAGTACTTTTTTCTTAAATGTGTGTTAGAACCGGTAAAGTGCTATGACAAAGAAATAATTCATATCGATGCACGTTTATGATATACTTAATTAATAATGCTTACATGTTCAATGATGTACTTAAGTGCTATGACATAGAAATAGTTCATATCGATGTAGATTTATGATGTACTTAATTAATTAAGTGCACATGTTAAATGATAAAACTAAATGGAATATTCACAGTGCGAGGTGGTAAGGGCAGGTTCTAAAACACTGTCTCTGTGGTCAGTCTTGTATTACGAGCTTGTTTGGCAGTTGGCTGAAGCCAAAAGCCAACAAAAAAGCTACTGGGAGTGAGTTTTTGGTTTCGACTTATAAGCTAGCCATTTAGCAAGTTTAAAATACATTAACAAAATACTTTGTTGGTTGTTTGACCAAAAAGTCAAAAGTCCAATGCCAACCAAAAAGCTAATAATAAAGCTAATTGCTAAACACCCCCTACATCTTAAACTTCTTTTAATGAAACATATTGAAAGAGGGAGATCATGAGAGGATGTTGCATATGTTGAGAAATATTGGAAGCCATGTACTTGTGGACAGGAGACTAAGAGGAAGAAAATTGGGTTTTGTCTTTTGTGCTATCTTTTTTAGATATCATAATGCTGTCGGAACTTTTGCTGACCCGTGGACCCATCACCCATGGGCCATGGCGTATCTGATTATGCTACAGGATGTTTAAATGTAACTTCTGCAATTAATTTTGAGAATTTTGTTATTGTTTGTTTTGGGATATTATCTAACTCTCTTCTATTTGAGAAATCAGATTCTCCAAATGAAACTCGCTTCAGCTTTCTCTTTGGATGTTGTTGACCACAATTTTATCTGAACTTCGTAAGTGTTGCCATGTTTTTCTGCATGTTCTTATTTGGAAATTGACTGCGAGCGCTCGTCATGAGATGCAGGTATATTGAATTCTATGATGTGATGTCTGTCCCTATGGCGATTGCTCTGTCTGGCCAGCTGCTCCTTGGGCAGCCTGTGATGGTCAAACCGTCAGAGGCTGAAAAGAACCTTGTCCAATCTACAGCTTCTAGCGGTTCAAGTGTTACTGGACCTCATGGACCTTCTGATAGAAAGTTGTACGTTGGTAACCTGCACTTCAATATGACAGAACAGCAACTTCGTCAGGTTGGCCACTTGTATTTTTCATGTTCACTCTTTCCTGATGCTACCCAACTGTATGGTGGCAATCCTAGCTGGAAATATTGCTATTTACTATTTTGGCATGAATTATATTTAACAATGATGATGAAAGAGTTACTTTAGTCTCCACTGCAGTGTATCATGGATTAAGGGGAAATGTTATGGTTAATTTGAGAGTCGGATATAAGTTGATACATGCTTCCTTAGATACCTTTTCGAAGTGGATGGATAAAGTATCCTGTTCTTTTATTTTTCTAATTGTGAGTATGTGACACTTTTAGCTGTGAGTCTGTAACGATTGTTTGTCTTGTTGTGAGCTGTGACTATAGGCTCTCTTTGTGCATGTGTATTAGCTTCTAGGCAGGACTGTGGAGTGCTCTCCCTCCCTCGGTCTTTAAGGTTATTGTTAGGGAACCGGAGTCTGAAAGCATCTTATAAGCTGATTAAAGTTATAACAGTAATATGATGGGTGTAGCTGGACATCATGATGTGATAGTTTTAATTAGCTGATTTGGGTAGAGGAGTCTAATATTGGTTCTACACTAGAATTTCACAGATTATGTTGGTTGTGGCTACTGGTAATAACCAGTCAAGGATCAATTCAACTGTTCTCAGTTTGGGAAGGGGGAAATTGAATATTTTGACTGGAGCACTACAAAGCTCCAAGTGTTGGTGCTTAATGTAGGAAATTTTGTTGGGGCATTTTGTCTATCAGTGTTAAAGTTGTTGATCTCACTCTTGATGTGCATGATCATTATAATTAGTCTTTCATTTTGGGACACGTTTATGTATCACTTTTCCTCTGTTTGAAGACAACTCTTTGATATTATTTAGTTATTTTTTACTTGTTGGTCTTTACTGAGCTGTAATGGAGCTTTGGGTGTTGTACACTCCTAGTGATTCATGCTCTTTGTTTCTTGTGGACAGATCTTTGAACCATTTGGTCCTGTGGAATTAGTGCAGCTTCCTCTTGATCTTGAAACTGGACACTGTAAAGGTTTTGGGTTTGTTCAGGTTAGTTAAGTGTTGTCTTTGTCTTTGATTCTCATTTGGTATCTCTTAGAGGATGGCTTTATTCTTTGGCTGATTTTGTGCTTAATTGGTACCTGGCAGTTTGCTCAAGTTGAACATGCCAAGGCTGCTCAAAGTTTGAATGGGAAATTAGAAATTGCTGGCAGATATATCAAGGTACATTGTTGCTCTAATTAATTCACATTGATTTGACCTTATAATTAATACTTATATATATTTTTTTGATGTCCTATTATAGATATAGGTTGCTCCTAATATCTATTTGAATACTGCAGGTTTCATGTGTCACTGAGCATGTTGGTGGACAAGATGCTGGAACTACTGCTGCGGACTTCGATGATGATGAGGGCGGTGTGGTAATAAATGTTTATTTCTCAATATTGGAATGTGTTATGCCTATGTTATGATGTAGTAATTGCTTAGCAATAGTGACTATATAAAAACTCGTTAAACAATAAAAGTTTTAAAATCATGTAGGCTGAAATGAACTTGAATTATAGCAAAAATTATATTCAGCAAATGGAGTTGAAGCTTCCCTTAAATTATCCCTTTTGAAAAAAAAAGTGTTTTTAACTCGATATATTTGCCTAATAAGTCTAAAAAAGCACTATTACAATAATTAAGATTGCAAAAATATAAACACGAATGCTAAATTTATTAAAAAGAGTAAGGACATTATAATATAAATTTATTTGTTTATTAAAAAATTTTAGTCTAAATTAGGATTTGATCCTTTAACATTCGGTTAAAAATGTGTTACACCAACCATTGAGCTATATTAATTCTTGTCATATTTTTGCACTCTTTAAATTATATATCATATATTAGTAAGGGGACCAAAGCTTAAAATACAAAGGATCAAATTTTCGGCTAGGAGGACCGGGCCTCCCCTAGCCCCCATGTAGCTTCACCCCTGAGTACAACTTGACTGTGCTTCGTAACTATCTCCATATTTGGACGGCTTTTTTTCAATTTCCATTAGTAACACTAACAATGCCATTGACGATCAGCTGTTGGGTTTTTGTTAGAGATTCTGAAGTTTTTCGGAATCTGTCAAAATCTTTAAACAGTTTTGAATTGCAAAAAATGATATTAATAAGCTACTTGCTTATGAATGTCAACCGAAAAAAGAGCTACAAAAGAATTTTTACGAGAATTGCATCTCTTTTTTAAATTTTAGCTGCTTGATTTTATGTTCGCATGTCCATAAAAATTGATGATTTCGTTTTGTCATGCAGGCTTTAAATGCTAGGTCCAGATATATGCTAATGCAAAAGTTGGATCGAACTGGTACAACTTCAAGGTCAGCTATAAGTTAGTCTTTTTTCTTTTCTCGTTTCTTTCAGTTTCTCTTGGATTAATTGGCGTGGTATTTTCTGCAGCATTACAGGACCACTTGGGGTTCCTGTGCTAAACAGCACCGCTTCTGTTCAGCAACCTATCACCTTGCCCAACGGACAAATGGCTGCTGCTGCTCCAACACTTCCAGGCCAAATCCTCCCTTCCCCATCTACTGAAGCTGTAGGCACCCCTAGCGAGTGTCTGTTGTTGAAGAATTTGTTTGATCCAGCCACTGAGGTAAATCTTGAGCTCTGCCTGTTGGTTCTGTCCTCTTTCTGGTTTTTGCATGATCTCATTCTTGTTTTTGTTTTGCAGACTGATCCAGAGTTTGATTTGGACATTAAGGAAGATGTTGGAGAGGAATGCTCGAAGTTTGGTCGAGTCAGACATATCTATGTTGACAAGTATGTATCAACTTTTTGGTACAAGTATTTGTCTTCATGTTAAAGTGTAGTGGATGATTAAAAGATGATTGTACTATACTTCATTGGTCAATTTATTGTATTTGCTATTCTAAGAAGTTACTGTTGTGATGATTTTTATGACGCAATGTGATTGCAATCAAGCTCTGAACGGAATCAAACAGTTAAATCCGCTTAGATACTGATGTCTTCTGTGGATCCTGAGTGTTGTAGTAATTGTTGTTATGCTAAATTTCTAATGTTATTGATAGTTGGCCTAGGCATTACAGTAGGTAGTGGTATGCCTTTGAATAAGTTACTTGGGGTCTTGGGGACCAAAGTTGAAAACTGAAACTAGTTATTCAAAAACTTCTGCAACCTGGACATTTTCTATCTATTCATAGGAATGACATGAGAAACTGTTGTTCTATGTTAAAGATTTAATATTGATGGTCGCGCCTCATATAGTAAATTATATTGTCATCTTACTTTCTTTGTGCTCCGCTACTTATGGTTCTATTGAGTTATGTGACCTAAAATGTTTATTTTGGCTCGTAGACACAGTGCTGGTCATGTTTACTTGCGTTTTGACAACAAGGAAGCTGCAATTAAAGCTCAGCAAGGAATGCATATGAGATGGTTTGCTCGTAGGTTGATATCCGCCATCTTCATGGTAATGCATTTTAATTTGATGTTTGATTTCTGCTTTTTGTAGTGTCTTGTCAATTTTAGTGTTCGGTTCTTTAGATGAAGTGTTGCTGAGTTTCTCAATCTTATTTTTTATCTGACTGGAGTTTATCAACTTGAGATTTTAGTCTCCCTTGCTGTTGCATTGACCTTTAGGAATATGGAATTCTTTTCATGCTTAGAGTTCATCAACTTAAGCTTGTTATCGATTTATTTGACATGAGTTATGCCGATCTGGACTCGTTGAAAAAGTTGACTAAATCGTGTTCACTTTTATTATAACCATTTTTCTGAAAAATATATATTTACTTAATAAGCCAGATGGTTGAGGTCAATTATTGACCCTTTTAAGTTCCAATCTAGCATTGTGTATTATCGTTGAGGCAGACATTCCCAATCTTCCAGGCCCCACATTTTAACAGTAGAATGTGATTCAATTCATTTGGGCGACTTCCCCTCTTCCATTTATGTTTAAATACTGAGAAAACGTAGTTCTCTCCTTGTAATTGGTTTAAGTGATCTGTTCATTTCTACAGAATGTATTGTCATCACAAAAAGTTAAGTTGTATGTTTCGTGTGAACAATCGTCATTTTCGTTTTTATCAGTGGTTTTCTGAAGTTGGGAGCTGGGTATGTAGTCATCTTTGAGTCATGAGAAAAAGATAATAATTTCTAGTAAAACAACTGACAAATGCTGCTGTTGTTTTATGTCGTTCGGAGCAAGTTTAATTTGTCTCCTTGTGTTTATTACAGCAACCTCAAGATTATGAAGCCAAGTTTGGAGCTGGTGCTTGAAGAATCAAAATGTAGCCTTTTTTCTGCTGGATACAATCTAACTATCCAAGTGAAGCTATAATTTTTTTTGACTCGTCTTCATTAAAAGAATAACCGCTGTGTTTTTGTACTATTTGTCATGTCCCTGAGCATTCGCAAACTGCCATTTTGAGCTCGGTTTGGCATGAGTTGTCTGTCATCCTTGTAACCGTAATTTGGCGATTTTTCATGTGTGTACGTACTTATAAATTGGTAACATTAGTGTTGGTTGATGTGAATGTATACATATAGTGATTGTTGTCTCTAATAAGAGTGTGAAGAATCACTAATGACTTCAGCGGTTTACATAAAAATTGCTAAAATTACAAGTGGCATAAGGTAAAATTTGCCACTTATAAACGAATTGCTTCTTATTATTTGGTGGTTTATTTTGATTTTTAATGTAAATATAAATGAATACTATGGAAAAATCTGTGGAGCTAAGCAGGGAAAAATGATGTTAGAGAATGAAAAAGTGAAGGAAAATCATTCAATTTTGGAGTAAAAATATCTAATAAATAAAATACTCTTGCATCCTAATTTTCAATTTCAAATCCCTAGTCGGCTTAAATAATGAATTGGTGAATATATATTAAAAAAAATTCACAAATTGAACATTTTGCATTTATTAAGTGACTCAAAAAACTCAACTCGATTTTTTCTCGATAATATAAAAGGCAAAATTGATCTAAAGGTTTCATCATTTGCTTCTTTGCCTTTTAGAAGTTTTACTTTGTATTATTTGTTTGGGCATGTTTAGATTGGGTGTAAATATTTAAGGGGAAAATAAAGTCAAACTAATGAAATAAAAGCAAATAGAGATGCATTTAAAGTTGTTAAGATAGTTGTAATGAATGTAAAATGAGCATGAAATAAAAATAATGATGTAAAAAGAAGATGATTTCCCCTATTATGGAGGTATTACATTCCCTCACCCTCCCCTAGGGTAAATATTTATCCTACAAAATTTTGAGTTCCTTTGATTTTTCATTACTTTACGACCATTCTCTTACCTCTACAACAATCACATTTCACTAATTTCTCATTTAACAACCTTGTTTTCTTACTTTGACCTTTTTTACCCCTTTAATATTTACATTCAATCCAAGCATGCCCTTAAAGGTAATCTATTTTGCTCTAACCTATAATAACTAATAAGTGGTTACTAGACTTTAAAATAAAATAAATTGAATTCAAATTTAGTTTTACATTTTAGGATTCCATTGCTCTTTCTCCTTCATCATTTCTTCCATTTCTTCACCTATGATCTATTTCACCAATATCATTTTTGTTTTTTAGCGGATAAAATATATATAACTTAAAAACTTTTTTCGTGATGAATTTTTATATTTTATTGTTTAAACACAATATTAGTGGTTAATAATAAAACAATTCTAATACTATGTATGGAAATAATAATTTTAAAAATATAGATTTGACTCAAATTTAATATTTGACAAATAAAGAAAAATTTAAGTCGAATCTACCATTGTTATGAAATAGGTTAAAGATGAGGTTTTGAAAATCACCCCAAACCTTCTCATTCTCAAATTCTTTATTAATGATTTTTGAATTGAAATCTACAATTTGAATTGAAATATTTGTTTTCAACTTAAGCTAAACTAAGTTATAATACCATTTTTGAAGAGTTAGAGGAAGTTTCAGAAAATTCAAGAGCAATTCGATCAAACTTTACAAAGTGACAATACATATTTAATGCTTTTTCAAATTAAGATCGTAAGATTCTACCATCATTACGATCGTACCATAATTCGGATGACTCGCTTGTTTTTTTTATGTAAAATCGTTGGATCGTGAATCAAATTCGTAATTTTGATATTAATGGTTACAAGCTTATTTCCTTATAAGCCACAGTGAAGTCGTCGATAAATTAGCAATCAAGGAGAATCTTGGATGTTAGATCTATATAGTTCTTCATCTACAATAAGAGGTGGGATAGTCCATGATCCAAGAGAATATCCAGATATCTTTCCACCTGAAGCACCATATCATATGTACTTGCAACTTAAATGTAAATAAGGATTTAAGCAGTTGTTTTTAAATCATAGAAACAACGGAAAAACAACACTACCTTCTCTGGTAGCTTCTTCACATCGTTTTTGGTAACACGAGAAAAGTTGTGAATCCAATGCTTTTGACAATTTCTCGTACTTCTCCTCAGCCTCGGTAATACATTTAGCCTGGAAACACATAAATCCACATTTGAAACATATAACTACATATTAAGCGCTGTAACTACCAGAAGACATAGGAAACAATCAGAAATAATGGAGACATCAATATAAAATGAGTCGGACGGCACTCGTCCGAGTTGAAATCATTTAACGCAAGTCCTTGCCCCTAAACAAAAAAGCTCATGCTATTCTCTGGTGTTACCCAGTTCCCTAATTTTATTTTATTTTTGATAAGGTATGCAGTTCCCTATTTGAATTTGTAATTCGCCCACATTAGCCAAAACTATCCCAAAATGATCAGAATATGTTAATTCAATATTCACAGGGTGACACTGAACCGTTTCTAAATTTGTTACAACTTTTTTGACTGATTATAGCAATATGAACGCCATGACTAAACTCGAATTGCATATGGAAAACAAATAAAACAATAAGAGCATGTCATAACTCACTAGCATTGACGGCGCTGCTGAAGCTCCATATATTCTGACAAACATGCGTAATACATTGAAGTTATTCTCCAGTACATCCTCCTGGACAAAAAGAAACATTATAAGCACAGGTAACATCAAAAAGATTACGACTTTAGAAGACTTGCATAATAACAGACCTCATAGTCGAACCTGATGCATTATAATCTCCAGATCCATCAGCAGATATGACAAGCAAATAGTATGTAAACACTTGATTAGTTAAAACCAACCAAAAAATACACTTAATCGGAAGACATAGAAATAAAGAAAAAAAATCAAAGGGAATTCACTCACAGATCATCTGATATCTCTACTAGAAACTCTGAGACAGACAAGAATTCCATATGCAGCTCATTGACCTTCATTGATTTTCAAATAAACCCATTAGCATAGAAGGGAAAGTGATCTGTCATGATCATACTTTACAAAGAAGAATATTAAGCAAGCTACTTCAATTAACCAGTCATAACTCAAGCATACTGCACAATCAGCTCACAAGAGAAGCTGCGAATAAACTAAAAGAACAAGTAATTTACGGTGTTCCATTCACAATCTGATTCTTAGCTAGCAAGTCAACAGTCAACAGCAAACTGACACATGCCCAGACCTAGGTTGGAACTTGGAACACAAAATTTCAAACCGAGAAAAGAAAAAAATGATGTAAATAGAATATACCTCCACAAAATGACCACTTTTGAATACAATTACCTCCTAAATGGGATAAGCAAAGAGATGTTTGAAAGATTATTATTCAGATGAACATCCATAAGTTAAAGATCTTAGAATTTCACTCATAAATGAAGCCAAAAAAAAACATAGACACGAAAAAGATGACTGGAAAGAAGCAGACCAGGGTATTTAAGAGACGAGGCAGATAGATGAGCTAACATGCAAAAGAACTATGAACAACTTACAAACAAGAGCTTAAAGGCCTCATAAATGTGAGGTCAAAATGAAAAACCGAGCAACAGTATGCTCAAGAATCATATGTCTATGTCTATACTTCTTCACACAACAAAGAAACTCCATAAAGTTAGTTTCACGCCTAGAGAGCCAACAAAAGGAATACCTCTTCTCCTCGTAGCTGATACAAAAGAAGATTCAAAACTCGATAATCAAAAGACTTGAGATGAATAGCCTTCAAGATATCTTCTTTTAAAATCTGTATAGAAGTTCAAGAAACAAACCAATGCATAACATCAATAAAACAAATCTTCAGACATCTACAATGATTAGGATGCAATTACGTCAGCAAAGGAGTTGGACTAGTAACCTAGGTTACTTAGACTTTTTGTTTCACCTCAAGTAACCACGTAGAATCCTGACAATCCGACATTGATGTGACACCCTGACACTCCAATTTGGACCCATACTATTAAAATTATTCACAAAACAGCAGTGTCCGACACAAGTACTTAATTTTATGTAACACAACTTCTACTTAAGCAAAATAGAAATATAGACAATGTCTTAGATGTCAAACTCCACAGTCCACACAGTTGAGAGAGAACACCTTTATTTGCAAATTACGCCTCAACAAATCAGAGCACAATCTTAACTTACATGACATGGTTGCATAGACAAGGTTTAACGACAAGGACAAAATCAAAGAAAATCAGAAACATTTGATGAGTTCATATGAGTCAAAGATGTTCAAATTGGGCGGCAACTGCGGGAGTTCAAGTACCTCAATTTGTTCGGATGCACCACAAAGCTTCCTTTCTAAAGCCCAATACTCCTCTCCACATTTTAGTTCTTCTTTGATCCTGCACACTTAAGCAAATGAAAAACTGTTTAGTATGTCATTAACAATAGATTAATTCCAACATTAAACCTAAAGGAAAACAAAAACAAAAGCCAACCTCTCTGTCAACAATCCCTTACACTGAAGAAGAATCTTAAGTGGCTGAAATGGATCTGATATAAAACTTTTACCAAATCTTTGTGGAATAGTAGAACAGGCTTCCTGGATACAGGTAAGGCTTAGCAAAAGTCCTCTGGCTCATTTATCAATGTTCACGAAGAGCAGAAACAACCATATCTCAAGCTTACATAATTGGATCTTCCTTCTTGAACAGTTACTTTGTTAGTGGTTACAGTAACCATCTTCTCATTCAAAGTGTCCAACTGTATCACAAAAGCGGTCCTAAGGAACAATAACCAGACTCGGGGAAATAGGAATTCACAATTACAAAACAAGCCAAGCTACCCTTGTTTACTTTACTTATTACATGATTAATTCATCATGCTAACATTTGGTTGGACAATTTCTACGATGATTAGTGACAAGACAATTAATGAGCTTCGTACCTGGTAGATATAACTTTCGGTGAAAGAAAGCATAGGCAAGTATTTAAAAATGGATTCAGGCCTTGTCACATCCATCCTGTGGAACATAAAGTAAGATCTGCACTGCGAAACAGACAAACATATATCGTGATCATGAGCATACAACTTCCACATGTTTATTCTCATAACTAGATATGTTGAACAACTGACTGCGAAAAAAGTGGTTTAAGTGTGTAAGACATGTGTGGATGACTCAACTAGACTAGATAACGTAGACCCAAGAAAGATATAAATGCAAGTACAAGTGCAAGAGTTGGACACTTTGCGAAGATATGTGTGCTAGGAATACAAAAAGTAACTATCCAACAAAATCTTAAAGAGTACTATGGACTCGGAAGTACAACAAAAGTTTGGAGTACTACTTAAATGAAGAGTCCATGTAACATAGTTGTACAGCCTAATATAATATGGGAAGTCCCATGTCAATATCCATAGTACTTTCCTGCTCCAAACATTTCTTTTTCTTCATTAAATTTCATTACATCTATTACCTTTTGTAATAGTATTACTTGGCGCAGACGGAAACTTATGAAGAAAAACATATGATTGAGGATGACATTTCATCATCAAACATTTACAGGACACTTTCCATGTATTACACTAAAGCTCATTTGCAATAATCATCTGTATCATAACATTTACTAACTGAACTGGTAAAGAAAAAAGGTAAATTAAACTCGAGATACATAGACCTAATAATAATCTTGAATAAGATGCTAGGACTCCACTCATCAAAGTACAAACAACATCAGAACAAGTTTGTTCATTATGATCATATTCCATACTTCATCGAATAACAGGAATAGAAATCACTCACAAAGTCTTCAAGAGTGGAATTCGCACGCTGCATGGCATCAAGTCCAATTAAAGCCATGTCTTCACTTCCATAATTTGTTTCTAATCCAGGAACACCTTCAAGTTCATCAGTATTCACCTTAGCAGACAATGATTCATTAAAAACACCCGTTTCTTTCCCTGCAACAACAATCCTCCAACAAATTAAAGCCATAAACATCCTCTTGTGAAAAAAACCAGCTAAAACCAAAACGAGTTTTCTCACTAAACAATTATCAACAAAATTCTAATTTTACTTACCAGGCAGAACCACCAATGCTTTCTCAATGAAAGACGGAGAAATCTATTTAATAATAAATCAAGAAAGTAAATTGGTCAAGGAAGTGACTCAGAAACCCTAACGGCCCATTTGGTTAGTGGTACTAAATGTTGGTAATGAAAATGATTTATAGCGTAAAATTTCATCAAAAGTTCCATATCCGCCCATGGTAATAAAACTTTGATCACAAAAAATATTTTTGTTTACAAATTTCCATTACCACCTAATACTGGTAATGCATTGAAATTGAATTTTTACGAAGAAAAAGAGATGATTAGAGTTCAACAAGCATGGCCATCAAGATAGTCAATAGATTTTTGAACTAAAGTTACACTTAATTTTTCATTTTCATTACCGCCGTTTATTATTATCTACCAAACGGGCTATAAATGTATGAAATGTAGGTCAAATTGTTAACGAAAAAATTGTAAACGCAGCACAAATTGATTTAATCACCTTAAACAAATGATGGGAGATTAAATTGCATTTGTCGTGAATGCTCAGTTTGCCACAAGGTTCCCTCTATGCCATCAAATAATATATTTAACAAAAAATCATTAAATAATTGAATGAAAAATTGCATGAAATAAGAGCAGAGAATTATAAAATAAATTGGTACCAGAAAGAGAAGGAAATTGGCGAGAAAGCGGTGAGAATCAGAATGAGAAGAGGAAGAAGTGTGAGAAATAAAGTGATGAGATTCCATGAAATCGATCATACTCTGTATTTCTTCAAGTTGCTTCAGTTCCTCCATTTTTTTTGTTCTTTCCAGCTTAATTTGTTCCTTCAGTTCCTTCCGTTTCCCGGATTAAAACCTTAATTTGTTCTTTTCGGCTTAATTTGTTCCTCCCGTTTTCTTACCGGTCTCACGAGATACCGTCTTTTTGAGGGATGTGGCTTAACTAATGATGTATAACGATGAGCTTGTGGGAAACCATGTTTTGGGTGAGACGACCTTAAAAAAGAGTTTATGTTTTATGTTCTTAATAAAATATATATATTAGAAAAACTATTTTATTCATGTATAAGACTTGTTTCTTAATAAAGTATCTCATATATCAATTTGTATATGCAAATTAAGATATTATAGACATAAATAACCCTTTTAAGATGAGATTTAAATAAGCTTTAAAAATAAATATCTCATATATATAATTTTTTGACAGGTGATAGGAAAAATAAGATGCTCAATGGACATTGAGTATGTGGGTACACTCAAATGAGGAAGCAACCGTTTGAACGAGCAAATTGATTTGACTGTCCTTCCATTCCATGATAGAGAATAAATACAAGATTAATTTAAGAGTTGTAGGAAACTAGATAATTAACAAAATAAGATTTATAAGATATACATAATATATTATTTTATTACACCTCGCAGTCGAATTGAGAGGTTTTTGACGTTGAGACTGGATCGGAAATCATCAAAAAGAACTTGAGAGAGACCCTTGGTAAAAATATCGGCACTTTGATATCACGAACAAAATGAATGTCCATTTCTATATGCTTAGAGCGTGATGATGAACAGGATTGCCTGATAAATAAACAGTACTAACATTGTCACAATAGATACGAATGGTCGTAGGAATAGGACAATGAAGCTCAAAAAATAAGTTACGAATCCAACAAGTTTCGGAAACAACATTTGCAACACCACGATATTCAGCCTCGACCCTAGACTTAGAAGCCGTAGGCGCTTGGCAGACCAGAAGATCATATTGTCACAAAGATAAACACAGTGACTAGAAGTGGAACAATGGGTGTCAGGACACCCACCCCAATCAACATCAGTATATGATAATAGAGAAGAAACATACGACTTATAAAGTTGTATCCATGATCAAGAGTGCCTTGAATGTATCAAAGAATTTTATGAAGAACAATCATATGTTCAACTCGAGGACATGCATAAATAACTAAGCACACTTGTTGAAAAGTATAGGAGATATCCAGACGTGTGAAGTTAAGATACCGTAAGCCCCATCAAAGCTACAATACAAGGTACGATTATCACAAGGAAACCCAGCATCAACAGAGAGTTTGCTAGATGTGGTAACAGGAATAGGAGTAGGTTTGCATTGAGATATGCCGACTTTGTCCAGAATTTCAGCAACATATTTGTGTTGAGATAGAAAAAGACCTGCAGGAGTACGTGAAACAGCAATACCCAACAAATAAATGAGAGGACCCAAGTTCTTCATAGCAAATTCCAATCCTAATTTGGACATAATAGACAGAGGAGAGAATTAGAAGAAGCAATGAAAATAATATCATCTACATATGAAAGAAGACAAGCAATGTCGGAGCCATGACAGTGTACAAACAAAGCGTTATTAGAAATGCTATTAGGAAAACTAATATTAGGAAAGAAGGGTTTAACTGGGGGTAATTGAGTAAATTAGATTAGATTAATGAATTTTATTGAATGTTAAAGGTCATCAACATTGATCAACTTTAGTAGGTCATACGGTGAAATGGTTGTATGGATATGGTATTTGATAATTTAAAGGCTGTTGTTTGTAAAAAAAACCTCGAGACTTTTGTTTATAAAATGACTACACTTTAAGGATGTACTTGTAGATGTTATATGATCCTAAAATTTATGTACTTAATAAATTTAATCACAATAAAATATTTTTCATTATTCTTCAAACTTAAATTTTTATATATTACATGGAGTAATAAATTTATACATTGCAAGTTATATTTTTATACATTACATACCAATAAATTTATACATTGGAGGAGTTTCTATAATAATTTTTTACAAAACCCCGGTTTGACTCGGCTGGCTCGTTCATGGACATTCTTTCCCGTAACATTGGAGAGTGCAGGGTAGGGAACTTTTGAACTTTGCAGCACTCTACTCAGAATTCAGGTACCATAGAGAAGTACAATTCTACAACTGCAAAATCAGGAAGAAAATCTAACCTGCAACTTTCTGTATGGCCATTCCATCAACCCTCCTAACTCCCTCTTTTTCTGGAAACCCACCATTTCAACTTGGATATTCTACCAAATTCACTATCACCCATCAACCCAAACTCGCATTTTCTTACCGTTCATCAACTTCCCGCTTTTCCCATCATTCTCGGCGGTCAATTCATACTCCTAGATTAGTTCCTTTGGCATTTCTCAAGGTTTTTGTTAACAATTTTTGTGTTTATGTGTTTGCCCATCAAGTATTTGTCGAATTGCCTCAGTGAACTGTTTTTACTAAGTTTGAAGTTTTATGTGGTTGTTTTATTGTAGGATGGTTTTGTTAAAGTCAAGAAGAAATGGGATGATGTTACTAGTTTAAATAATTGGGTAGTGAAGGATTATTACCGGCTTGTTGATTCTGTTAATGCTCTTGAACCTCGAATACAATCTCTCTCTGATGACCAGGTTTGTGTTGATTATATGGTGGGCTGAACACTCATCTCTGTATCTGTGTTGAATGACTCTGCCACCATTTTTTTGTATTTAATGTTACACATTCAATATTAATAGGGTTTTCATAAGAAATGGCTCGTGCCTAGATTACCATAGCATGGGGATGATAACGTTTTATCATTTATTTATTTGTGGGAATATTTTTAAATTTTTGAATTTGTATGAAAACTTTAGTTAAAAGCTAAGACTGAGGAGTTCCGGTCCCGTCTGGCACTAGGAGAGAGCCTTGCTGACATACAAGCTGGTTAGTATAAATTCTGATTCGGTTTATGTTTTAGATTCTTAAGTGGTTTATTTATGACGTTATTTGATGTTGAATGTTGTAGAGGCATTTGCTGTTGTTCGTGAAGCAGCAAAACGAACACTTGGGATGCGTCATTTTGATGTTCAGGTATATATTTATCTGAGGTTAATCTGTAATTGAGTTACTGTATAAGGCGGTGTATCATGTGGTGTTTCTTGATTTTAGATTATTGGTGGAGCAGTGCTTCATGATGGATCAATCGCTGAAATGAAAACAGGTGAAGGGAAAACATTGGTCTCTACATTAGCAGCTTATCTCAATGCTTTGGCTGGAGAAGGTGTACATGGTATGCTGGTGTCTTAGCTTTTCATTTATTCAAGCCTTGTTCGATTATAAACTATTAGTGCTTGATTTTACTTTGAATTTTATCTACTTTTACTTGCTAAAGAACAATTTCTTGCACAATCCCTTTGACTGTTTCGCCTTCTATATAAAAAGAGAATTCTTCTTGAATGCATCATTTACTTTGATGTCAACCTGTGGAGTGCCTGTGATACCCCAGATTTAGATTGAAAAGGGATTGATAGACTACTCATATCAACAAGGTGCATCTTCTTTTCTAGGGAGCCCATTTGCTAAGAACTCCACAGTTAAGCGTGCTTGGTGGAGAGCAATCTTAGGATGGGTGACCTCCTGGGAAGTTTTCCTGGGTGCGCACGAGTGAGGCCAAAGTGCGCTGGAAAGACTTGTGTTGGTCTGTGGGGCTAGTCTATAGTCTCCATGAGTAGTCACCGGTGGTCCGTTGGGCCGGGGTTTTACAGTGCCTCTAGAGCTAATGTTGGACTTTTAGAAAGGACCACAAGAAGATGGTGACATGCAAATGCTTTGATGGATGAGCGGTTAGGAATTGCAAATATTGAGGTCGAGATGAAAAAGAGTTGTTTAAGATGGTTTATAATTAGGCATGTGCGAAGCTTGCGAATCGGTAAAAGAATAGAATATGAAACTTGTGGGACTTAAAAGAGGGTAAGGAAGACCAAAGATGACTTGAAGATAAGAGTAGAAAAGCGTATGAAAGATTTTGATTTACTGATTGAGATGGTAAAACTTTAAAATGAATGAGTAGAGTTTATGTGATGATCATTGGAATTGATCTATTGGTTCATGTAGTCGTACCCAATTTTTTGGGATTATGGTTTTGGCAATGTTGTTGTACCTCAATTTTAAAACATGTTGGGTTTTGCTCCGACCCCGTTTCAAGACCTGTATCGTTCCTTGGTTTTGCTAACACTGATCATAGGTATGTGGGATCAATTGTTTCTTCTCTCATCTTTTCATAATTTAAGCTATAGAAAAAGAGGAAGTAATTATGACACACCTCTTCAAACTGTACTCTCTAATTTTCTCTTTGACTGATGTGATGTGATTAGTTTTGGTATGAATTTATTAAGGTCTAGTCTAATATGAAGCAAATCTTTCTAGTGTGATGTGGTGGTCTAGGCGGTTTCTGGTTGTAGTGTTTATTTATATTTTCACCTCGCTTCATTTAACATATATTGGATGGAGTCAAGATTGGATCACTTGAGTCATAGTTGTACATTTGTGACTTCCATACTCCAACTTGAGGGGAGAGCATAAGAAATATAGATATATGATATTGTGCTTTTATTGCTTTTTTCTATACTATTTCTCAATGCCTTAAGCATTAAATCAGGTCGAGAACCTGCAAAGCCGCAACTCTTTTAAATTTGGGGATTTTTGGTATTGATTTGAACTTTTATGTTTTCAAAGGATATCTTATCCTATTGAGGTTTCACATTCCCTTCCCATTTTTCTTGTGAATTGTTCCAATGTTTGAGATGTATCTATTCCTACAAAATATATTTCTGGCATTAGCTGTGTTGTGTATTGATCCTAGCGAGGAGTTCTTCCTCTTTTAGCAGATGTTTTTATATAATGGCTTTAGATTATCTGTAGCAGTTCTCATCCTTCCAGTTAGTTCACATGGCTGATCTTGTGAACTTTTCTGTTGATAGTGGTAACTGTCAATGATTATCTTGCCCGTCGTGATGCTGAGTGGATGGGTAGTGTTCATCATTTCCTCGGTCTATCAGTTGGTCTCATTCAGGTAAAAATCAATATCTCCAATTTTGAACTTGATGTATGCTTGTCTTTTATATATTTCAACATAGTATTGGGCTATGGCTGCATATCGCCAATGGGATCATGTCTACTACCTGGTATAAATTGGGGATTGAAAATTCCTGCATTATTTCTGAAATCTGTTTCTCTTTGTTGCTCCGAATATTTATGAGTGAAGAAGGGAATGAAAGCTGAGGAGCGGAGGCGTAACTACCGATGCGATATAACTTACACCAACAATTCAGTATGTAGCTCTGTTTATATTTCCTTTTTCTGGTTTAGATAGATTTCTATACATATTTATCAGTTTGGATCTCAAAAGCTGTCACTGTCTCTTGTAGCAACTTGATGCGTCTTGTACAGCTTACCTATACATTGATCTTTATCATTTCAATCATATGCTTCCTATTTTATGAACTTCAGGAACTTGGTTTTGATTATCTTCGTGATAATCTATCTGGGACTAGTGGAGAGCTTGTAATGAGATGGTACATCTTTAAATATTATGTCTTCCGTAGAATTTTTCATTGTTTTCTGTAAGCAAGTTTAATCAAGATTTTGCAAACAGGCCAAAGCCATTTCATTTTGCAATTGTTGATGAGGTTGATTCTGTTCTTATTGATGAGGGAAGAAACCCTTTACTGATAAGTGGGCAGGTAAGTTACTTTCTGGATATCCTTCATTGATGTATAAGAAACATGTGAAGGTTTCAGGTCTCCATCAGCATTTCTCTGGAAGTCACATCTTTTTGTATCTTTTAGGCCAATGAAGATGCTGCTCGGTACCCAGTTGCAGCCAAAGTAGCTGAGTTGCTTGTGCGGGGTATGGTGAGTTGATAACCTTGACTCTCTGTAATTGGTAGAGTTTTTGGTTTGACTTTTAGTTTTGACCCATTGATATATCTAAGTTTTTAAATGTTTAACAGCATTATAATGTAGAGCTTAAGGACAATTCAGTGGAACTGACAGAAGAAGGTATTTCTTTGGCTGAGCTGGCTCTTGAAACCAACGATCTGTGGGATGAAAATGATCCGTGGGCCAGGTGAAAATTGTATATATTCCATGATGCTTTTAGAATTGAAAGAAAGTACTTTAGAAATAATAGAATAGAACATTTCCTTTAGAGGACATTTTAAGTGTGAAGAAGAACACCATCTTTTCTGTTTATGGTTTATAATTTATCTGACAACAGCCTGCCATTATCTCAATGTTAAATGGATCTTGTCTATGCGGTGTTTTGTGGGGGATGGGGGGTTTCGGATTTAAGCAACCTTACCCTTGTAAGAAAGAGGTTGTTTCCATCGGTTCTTGATTGCAAACCTATTTACCTCTAAGATTGAACATGTATCACCCTACAACATTGGAGAGCTTGCATATTGAGTAGCTGAACTGGATGTTATTTTTATCAAGAATTTCCTTGTATTGTTTTCATGACCTAACTACGATTTCGGTTGAGTCTTTCACAAGTTTTGATAGATTGCTTGATTGCTGTAAAAACCTCATTCATATCTCACCATTTCATATTAATTGGATTTATGCTGCAGTTCAATATTATCATTTAGTTCTTCCCTTGTTTTACTTTCAATTGACTATGCACCAATTGATCTTGCAGATTTGTAATAAATGCTTTGAAGGCTAAAGAGTTCTATCGACGAGATGTTCAATACATAGTTAGGAAAGGGAAGGCTCTTATAATCAATGAGGTAAAGATTCTTAAATATTACCATCATTGTTTTTGATAGCTTCCCTTTTGTTGTTTGCATACCTTGAATGATTGTTCTAGTATTGTCTTAATCTTTCTTAAATAATGAACTCTGGACAATAATGTGTTCTGCGGATGCATGTGATAAATGTTGTTGCTCGATTGCGGTATCTGTTCAGCCTTGCGATACATATTTATTTTTGCGAAGATCAGTTTCTACATATGATTTGGTTGCTATGTCATGATGTCTTCATTGTTTCAGTTGACAGGTAGAGTTGAAGAAAAAAGGAGATGGTCTGAGGGCATTCATCAAGCTGTGGAGGCAAAGGAAGGTTTAAAAATTCAGGTATCACACTATTCTTTTGGGGTATACATTCTATATGGCTTTGTGCATGTTACTGGAGATCTCTTTTAAATAATTGATCTTCCCTTTAATTTTCTTACAGGCTGATTCAGTTGTTGTGGCGCAAATCACCTACCAGTCACTGTTTAAGCTGTACCCCAAATTATCAGGGATGACTGGAACTGCAAAAACCGAAGTAATACATCATGATTAAAATGTATTCAAAACGGAGTGTTTTCAGTATAAAATAAATGTTTTACTCGGTGCAAATATTCCAATTTGTTTCGCAGGAAAAGGAGTTCCTCAAAATGTTTCACATGCCAGTTATTGAAGTCCCCACAAACCTTCCTAATATTCGAAAAGATTTACCTATCCAGGCTTTTGCTGTATGCTTCAATAACTTACTAAAATGTGTTCTGTTGGTAAAAAAAAGCAACAAATAGGTGTTTTTGTTAATAACTTTTCTTATCATACGTTCTTTCAGACTGCACGTGGAAAATGGGATCATGTCAGCGAGGAGGTTGAGTCTATGTTCAGATTGGGAAGACCAGTCCTTGTTGGCACAACTAGGTATATGGAAATATCATCGAGTGACTTCTCTGCATACATGGCTTTATGATAGTGATAACTTCCATCGTTTATAGTCAATTAGTACTTTTTCGGAGTGATTATAGATTTAGCTTAACTGCAATTCATGTTCATGTCATGAGCTGTATTACTTCCTTATACTGCAGTACTTTCCTTTGATTTATAATCAATTGAATACAACACAGATAAAAGCATTTTTATGATCATTATTAGACTTGAAAGAAAAACGAAAATAAATAAATAAAAAAATAAATAAAAGAATTAAGGATTGACCGCACTCATCCTCAAGGGCTCTGGCTTGATGTCATGTGTGTCCTTCAGACTTAATACACATGTTAATGCTTTGTGAGTCAAGCTGGTTAGTTGGGAAGAGTATAATGGACTCAATTAGTCATTGTTACAGAATATTAGTTTGTAGTTAAAACAGTAGCTAAATAGCAATAAACCGTATAATTGATGTGAATAAAGTGAGAATGTAAACGTAGATTATACTACTGTAATTTAAGAATTACAATCATGGATAGCAATACAAACATTCAAGAGGCTTGCATCTCTCCCATTATGAGTTTAGAACTCATCGTAATATGTGTACATTTTTCTAATATCTTTCTCTACCCACCCTTATTTATATTAGTTTTCTCCTTCCCTAAAATTACTTCTAGAATATACTATCGGACAAACTCATACTAAAATACCCAAGATAATTCCCCTCTATCCAATATATGACAATATATATGATTGAGTAATAGAGGTAGATCCGTTGATGAGGGAAAAGAATATGTATGCTTAAAGTCTAAGTAACCTATGCAACAACCAAGATGCCCACGTTTCAATCTCAAATATCCTCTGCAAATTGCTAAAAATCATTTAGGATTCCCCTGACAACGTCCCTATCTCTGGAAATAGAAAGGTATATTTCATCATCAAATTGCTGAAGGTGAATAGGAATTAGGAAGCCATGATCCTGAACTTTTACTGTATAATCTCTAATTATGGTCATGGCCGGCTAATAATCTACATTGGGTTTTAGTAGCAGTATCAGCTATGAAAAATGGTGGATTCTGAAGTTCTTGGTACAACAACTGAACAACATGCCATCACCCCAATGCCAAGTGTTCCCCAATAGTGGACTATGAGGCATAGTTAAAAAGGAGAGCCGAAACTCTTATGAAACAAGCACTCTACAGTATATTTCATACTTCATAGTGCTGAAGAGTCGGATTTTCTTAAAACTTAGAAATTTTCACTGCCATTATGTTGTACCGATTTGTAGTCCAGGAAGAAGTGTCTAGGCCTGAAAATTGGCTTTACTAATGTGTGTTTGTACGGTTTCAGTGTATTTGTTGTCTTCCTTACTGGTGAAATATGTGTATTAAGAATGGTTAAGTTTTTTCGATAATGGAAAATTTTGTTAATAAGAAACTTCAGCAGTACATTATAGGGATATGAGATCCTTGGAAAGTTCAGCTATTTAACTACATCAGTGAATTCCATTCTCCTCTACATAGCTCGTTTAAAGAACAATATTCAAAGAGGCCATTGGGCTTAGCCCATTACGAGACTAAAAAATTTCCTTATCCCAAATAATTTCAAGGAAAAAATTCATCTCTTAATAATTCACTTATTTCTTTCCAACCAAATAGATCATAACATATCCGCAATTTCTTGAGGCCTCTATTGTCACCACACCCACGAAAATTAGTAAATAGGAAATTCCCAATTCTCCTTGGAGCAACCCACTTTTCCCCACCAATCTTAAAAAGCCTAGTCCAAAGACCCTTTGCAAAACTGCAATGCATAAAAGGATGATCTTTATTTTCTCCATCCCTCAAACACATGAATCATAATGCATCTTTGTGGATAGAAAGACTTATTAGGTCTCTTAGTTTTTAAATTCCCAACATATTAAGCTTCCCTAAGACAACCAACCAAACAAATGCTCTAACTTTACAGGGGACTTTTCCAAATCAATTTGGTTGCTAAAAAGGAACATGTGGGAGAAGGGGAAACAAGGCATGAATTGAATGAGACACATTATGGTTAAGTTAGCATGTTGCTAAATAGCCTAAATTGCCAAGTTTCCTCACCACATTGAGATTTGTTGAGGTATCAATGGATTCTAGTTTTTTGTAACTTCATAAATGTAAAAATTGAGCAGTGAGCAGTTAAGTAGAGAAATGAGTGACAGATGCTAATGCTGGCTGTGAAAACTTGAATACTTGATTGCCTAACTAAATGGGGATCTTACATTGAAAATACTTTTTGTATTTTCTATGCTTTTTTTTTGAATTATGACCCTCTCTCCCATTTCATGTAATTTTGTACAACTTATCTTTTTCTATTTTTGAATATTTTGTTCATGATGTTTTGTGGAGATTGAGGATTGAATTCTACTAGTCCTAACTGATCTGCATGCATGGTGTAATGTGATGATAATCAGAATGATCTTGACATCTTATGTTGTAGATGACTGATTCTGTTTTATTTCCTTCCTATAAGAGGCTAAGAGCTCTAGGTTTTCCATCATATCTTGCAAGTATGCTAAACTATTCTGCTTGTAGTTTGGGGAAATTGAGTATGAATATTGGATGTGGATATTAAATTCACACTTTACTGGACCTCTGTGTAGTGATGAATGACTAATTGGATATCTTATCATCTCTATACAGTGTTGAAAATTCTGAACATCTATCTGATCTTTTAAAGGAGCGGAATATACCTCACAATGTGCTTAATGCACGACCCAAGGTAATATATCCACTGATTTAATTTATCTCTAATTTGCATATCATTCATTAGTATTTTCCTTATCGAATACTTTGCTTAATATTTTATTAATGTTTTCTCCTTAATTTACTTTCCAGTATGCTGCTAGAGAAGCTGAAATTGTTGCCCAGGCAGGCAGGGAACATGCTATTACAATTTCTACTAATATGGCTGGCAGAGGCACAGACATTATCTTAGGTGGAAATCCAAAAGTATGTGTTGAATTAGATCATATGAATGTGTTGAGTTCTATATCGAAAAGTAAAATGTGAAAATTGTTTTCGTAATGTCTACATCTTGTGAATAGTATAATGTAGCACCAACCTAAGCAAGTCTGCTGGTGCTTTTGAAATATGGCTTCATGCTCAAGCTGAATATCTGAATTGACATCCCTGGGAATATATTATATAAAATCCATAAAAGCAAAAACGGTGTACGAATGTTGAGAAGCAGAATCATAAATAACATTGGAAATCTGTACGTCGATATTGTGTTTGACCTTCAAATTCTGTTGATATGGAATGTACATTCAGAACTCATTTACTTAAAAGCAATAAAAGTATAATCAGAAGAAATGCTTGTGGAGAAAGTTCTTTCCCCTCGAAAACTCCTAGACTTCAAATAATTAAATTTAGGTAACAGAATAAATTTAAATAAATTTCAAAGAATATGATGCTTATAAGTTATATGGACTTAAAAAAAATTTTATCTACTCAACACATTATTACATAGACAACCTTGTCTATTAAAAAACTAATTTTCTCCCAAAATAGTTCAGTGCCCCATTCCCTCTAGGCTTATAAGCATGTGGGTGAATATATCTTCATGAATGAACACACACTAGGTGGTGGTTTATTGTCCGAGTATTATTCCACCCAGTTCCTTGGGCTTGCTAACCCTATCCCATGGCCTAGATAAATATTTCTCAAGAGTCTAGTTTTCACCACTTTAAGTGTTTTCACTTGATCCTACCCCTATATATATATATATATATATATATATATATATATATATATATATATATATATATATATATATATTCTTCCCCGAAAAAGCTTCTACCCGGAACAGTTTTTCAGGGAATCATGCTTATATAATTTATTAGCATAAATCTGAGGTACCCTTTTCCAAGTGATTGTCGTAAGGGAAGAAGTAATGACGTCATAAAAGAGTAAGATTCAATGATATTTCTGGGATCTGTTTTTTTCATTCTTTGTGTATGTGTTTTGTGGATTTAGAGAAACCTATTCTACCTAAATAAGCTATAGCTATATGCAAGCGAAAGGTCTTACTTAAGTGTTAGCAACATTCTGATGTATTTTCAATTTTTCCTGATCGTGCATTATGGATGTGGCTTGCTATCATCTTGTTCTTATTTAAACTTTTGGTGTTTGATTACTGATAAAAAGGTTTAGTTGCTGTGATTAGGAGTTTCATTCAAATTAGGGTACTTTCAGATGCTACCCCATGCCCTATTGTAGCTATCATTACAACTTGCTGGAGCTTTCTATTCCAGTTTCGCAGAAGTTTCATTATTTTTCAGTTGATACTAACCATACGATATTCATTCTTCTCAATGTTAAGATGCTTGCAAAAGGAATAATAGAGAAGAAGTTGCTACCATTTTTATCGCGAGAAGTTCCTGAATATGAGTTTGATGGTGAACCTAGTTCAGTAAAGGTAATGTAACATCTGGTAAGTGTTGAATAATAGCTTACTTATTATTTTATATCTAATGTACTTTTTTATTATTGTTATTATTTTAGGCAATGTCAAAAGTGGATCTTAGTCCTTCGACATCAGCATTACTTGAGAGAGCATCCTTGATTGGTTGGAATCTTTATGACCTTCATTTTCAACATGTTGAAATGTACACCTTATTTGTTCAGTTTTTACTCTGGTTATTCCATCTATAACATGTAGCTACACTGCAGCTAAATATGTAGGAAAAAGTGAGGGTCAGAGCTGGACACATCAGCAAGTGAAGTCTATAATTTCAGAGTCTGTCCAAATGAGTGAGTCAGTCGACTCAAGGGAGCTGCAGAGGCTTGCTGAAGAAGAGTCTGAGATGTATCCTCTTGGCCCTGCAGTAGCTCTTGCATATCAAGCAGTTCTGAATAATTGTCAAATACACTGCTTGAATGAAGGTACCAAGGTCAAACGGCTTGGTGGCCTTCATGTTATTGGAACATCTTTGCACGAATCTCGTAGAATTGATAACCAGGTGAGTGATAATATGATTCAGCCAACAGGTTTTCTATCTTCCAGTGTGCAAGGTGTTCTTGCAGAATTTTCTTTGGGTATATTGAATGATAGGGGATCTATTTTTTATTTGTTTTCTTCTCTCTCCCCGCTTTGTTACTAATATCCTATGCTAAACTTGAGGGGTGAATGTTACGAAATTGCGTTATTTATTCAGGGGCGGTTCAATCACCTTATTAGCTCTGCTATATATATTGACTTGATCGGTTGGGCCACATTATTAGGAACTTTATGAGAAGCCATATTTGGAGTCTTTGATCTCATGTGATTGCCTTTTGAGGTTATGAAAACAATTGAACGAATGGTTTGTGATTACATTGCTATCCAAAACTGTTACGAAATCTTGGTGTGATATTTTACATTGCTAAAGAGTGCGTGAGCTTTCTAAGTGACACATTCTATGGAATGAATGAGTTTAGTTTGTTGGTCTGATCAGATTGAATCGAGGGAGTACATCATAGTTATAATCTAAGCTAAATGAGACCTTTTAAATTGTCATCCTAGCAATATAAAGCAACCAAAAACAGTAAAACGGCCAAACCACACCAACAAACATCATGATCAGAAACAACTAACAAGCTCACATAATCTTGCCTATTTACACTCTTCTTGCCAGAACTTTCATTTTGTTTTGGAATGTGATATTGTCTTGCTCCTTGTTAGCAACCATGACGCACACACGACTCGGCTTAACCAACAATGCCTAAGCTGTGATCCCGACATATGAGGTCGGCAACATGAACCGAAAGTCAGTGTGATAAATCGTTGGTAATAGAGATTATACTTTATTCGACCATATCTAATACTAATCATCTGCTTAGGAAATTATTTCAATGATCATTCATATATATTCCGCTCCCCTATTTATTCCTATCTATTATCATATGCTTTTGTAAATTCCAGTTTTTGCAATTACTCTGATTCTTTACTCTTATTATTCAGGTTATCTTAGGCCTACCCGTTCATCTAAGATTCTTAAAAAATTTCCCTTGGTTATGTATTTTAAATTGTGAAGGAAATGAAATGATTGAAGTAGAACAAGCAAAACCATTAAACTTATCAGTAGACTTTCCTACCAAAATTACATTAACTTTCTAATACCATTCCTACCATTCAATACCAATAACCCAACGACCTATTAAGTCATCTTGGTTATGTATTTTAATATGCCAAGACTACATTGATTTTCTAAGTGACCCATAATATGGAATGAATGAGTTCAGTTTGGTGTTCAGATAACATGAAATTGAGGGAGTACATCCATTCCTAAATAAAAATTCATATATATTGTATGTATTTTAAAATCCATTCCTTGTTTATATCTTAGAGTATACTGATAAACTTATGTGGCATACATTTATTTGCCATAGTCCACCAAAGTACTTGTCTTTGTATCGTACAATTCCTTTTACTTTACAGTATCACCTTCTCCTATAGCTTCATTATACAACTCATAAACTCATCCCTATAAAAAAAAAATCATGTGCATCCCCTTTATTTTTGTATCGTACTAAAGTGCTTACCCTTCAATCGTATCTTGTTTAGTTTCCATACCTTGTCTACTAGGTTAATGAACCAAATCAATCCATAGTGCAAAAGCAAGGTCGTATCATATTGTATGTGTCAGCCATATCGTAAAGGCATTTAAATTTACTAAACTGGTATCATCAACATCGTAAAGGTGTAAAAATTGCTCTTTAATTTGTTTCAAGCGACATTTCATGGTTTAGGGTGCTATGTGACGATATGATAACCGCATCACCCTTGCTAACAACTGTGACCGTTGCTGAATTTTTGCACTATGATTGAATCTCATTTGCGGATTCGCCTTAAACATTTCCAAGCCTCCTAAGGAATATTGTTAGATATGGGTTACTTTCTCTTGCTTTGTTTTCTTTAAAGCATTTATCACCTTCTTTTTGTTCGTCCAATAAATTCCTTGTTGTGTTCCACTTCCATCCCCATCAAGATGTCTCCCTCTTGACATCTATTAAACAACATGTCAAAGTTTCCTTCCATATATGCTTGATCTCTTCATCTTGAACAAGAAAATTCCATTGCTTATCCTTGACACACTTCATCATACTAAATTCTTTTCTAGTTTGTCTTTTTTTTGTCATCCTATAAAGATTTTCTTTCCATTCTCTTGAGTTTTTCTTGTTGCAAGCCTCTTTGTATACTTTGCAACTTGATTTGTCTTGGTTTTGGCTTCTTTATATCTTGCAGTATTCTTCTCATTCATACAATTTTCAAAATAAAATAACATTTCCCCTCAAGTTATTGTATGTTTACCTCTTTATTCCACCACATCATATGATTTTTTCCTACCATACCGCTATATAATTATTCTAGAATATCCTTTATCGAACGTGTGATACAATTTATTTTCGTCTAAGTTGAGTCTACATCTTCCTCGATTGTGCAATCAACTTCTTCAACGTGTCTTTCTAACTTAAATTTTCAACATGTTCTTCTTATAGGTTCTACCATTTGATTCTTCCATCATTGTGGGTTTTATTCATGTGTAACTTGTTTCCATACAAATTCGAGGACTTTGTGCTTGTGCCTTTCTGATGGGTGACTACACATTCACCTTGTATGACCTTAAAATTTTCCTAGTCAAGATTACTCATTTCATGTGACATTCATTCCATTTCTACAAGTTATCAAATAGTTTTCACACTTTCTACTCCACATGTTGATAACAAACAATTCACTTGCTTGTGCAAAATTCAAAATAAATTCCTTCCTCACTTCTCAATTATTTCTGCTAAGCATTCTGTTAGGCTGCTTACATCCGACCCCCCAAACCTTATCCTAAGTATGGGAGATAGAAGTTGGAGCTTGGGAGACTTAAAAAGAGGGCGAGGAAGACCGAAGATGACTTGGAGGGCAGGAGTGAAAAAGGATATGAAGAATCTAGACTTAAAATTGAGGTGGTTGAAAATTAGAATGAATGGAGATTAAGGCTCTGACATTGTTGTTGTACACAAGCTTCACCCTCATGATCATGCTTCACCAATTCTCTGATACATTTCGATCACTCAACGATTATCCAATTGTTTTTTGCCTGTCATAAACTCATCTTGTTGAGGTGTTAGGAGACAGAAGTTGAATGTTTGTGACATATTCTATGGGAAAAAATTAGAGGTCCCAAATCTCTTTCTATAGTCTCATCTACACCTTTCATACAGTTACACACTTACACTTACAGAAATAAAATATGTTCCTTTGTACTGTTTTAGTTTTGAGTTTTCCTCTGACAGTGCTGTGCAAATTGGATGCTCACCTACATGACATTTATTTTTAATGCAATGACTTATATTTTTAAAGCAATTAAAACAGATTTGTTCAATTAGGGAAACGACATTAGGGATTTTATTCTTGTTACTCTGGGTTACCTTAATGTTTGTTTTTTTAAGTGTGATTGTGCTCAGTTATGGTGGTTAGCCGTGGGGGTAAAACAAGATGCTTTGTTAGCACGACATTGCATTTCTATCTAACCCTGTTATTTGAGAATTGATTTATTATCTGTTTTCCACTGTCTTTTAATCTCATCATTTCTATCATATTTTTTGTGTTGGCTCTTAACAGCTTCGTGGTAGAGCAGGCCGGCAAGGAGATCCAGGATCAACAAGGTTCATGATTAGGTAGTTATATGACCTGACTTATTTTGTTCCTCTCCTTTTTTGATTGAGGAATTTCTGTGCATGTATCTTGTATCAGAAATAGTGAAACATTTCGATGGAACTATTCAATTGATTTTCTTTCTAGCACTATTATACATTTGGTAAATATATTACACCTTCCTATTTGTTGTGAAATCAATAGATCACTTAAAAATCAATCTTAAGTCACGGATACTCTTTTCAAGTTGGGTTTTGTTTGGGTTGGGTTGTCAGGCTAAGTCATTTTCCAGGTCTACTGTCTACATGTATTTCTGCGGAAAGGGCAATTAATTAAGTGGGGTTATATTACATCGAGAAGAGACACAATGGCTTGCCCAAATTGAAATCTAGAGTCGCACATAGGTCATCCATCATGGAGTAGTTTGCGCAGTATGGTTAATGTTACAGATAGTTTTTTTTTTTTTTTTTTTTTTTTTTTTTTTTTTTTTTTTTTTTTGAATTTGGAGCTCATTTTATCTTTTGTTTGAGCTTGTTCTTGATTTCAGGATTTCTGATTTTTCTTAATGAGTCTCGTTATAGATAATACTACTCAGTCTCATACAATAACCCGAGGTTGGGCTATTCAATCCACATGTAATCACGCCAGACTATCACAGTTTGTTAAATATGGGCAAAACCAATTGATAACACAATCTGTCAATTTATGTCAAACACTGTAATGTCAGAAGGCGAAGGCCACATGTAATACCTTATAAAGAGAGGTGATACAACACATCTCTCATATTTCAGTGACTGTTTACTACTTCGGTAACCTTTCACAGAGGCTGTCTTTGTCCCAATTCAACCTTGAGGCCTGTGCTGTGTCCTGTGAAAAATGTGCAATCTCATTTTGCAGCAACATGTCACTGCAGTCTGCTGTTGCTGCAGTTACAAATCTCAAGTTGTCTTGAGAATTCACCAGCATGCAGCAGGTCTGCCTTTTCGGTCCTGGGCTGCTGTTGCTTTTGCTTATGCAATGAGGTTTGTACTTTGTACAGTAATTCAATTTAACTGGAGTTGCTGTTATAGTGGGTGAATGGACGCAGCATATTTTCGGATAAATAGATGCATTGGTTTAGGCTTGAATTGGTCTTTGAGGTTCTATAATGGCCAACTCATTACTGAAAATCATGGCAGTTTGCAGGATGAAATATTTCAAAAATTCAATTTTGACACTGAGTGGGCCGTCAAGTTGATATCAAGAATCACAAACGATGAGGATATACCAATTGAAGGTGATACGATTGTTAAACAGGTTATTTACAGCCTAATTTTGTTACTTTTCATTTTTCTATAAGGTTCCATATTTCTAATTTTGTCTAATTTCTGTCATGGATGAAGCTCCTGTCCTTGCAAATAAGTGCAGAGAAATATTTCTTCAACATTCGCAAGAGCCTGGTTGAGTTTGATGAAGTCTTGGAGGTATGCTTGTTACAGTTTGACTTTCATACCGCTGACTGAACTGAATCTAATGCTCTCATGTTATGTCTGTTAATCTTAAATAAAAGGGATATACATCCCATATTTCCTGACTAACTGTAACACATTGTTCACTTTTTGTCAAGGACCGTATTTCGTTATATACTCCCTTTGTTTATTTTTGTTTGTTAAGCCGTTTTATTTGGTTCTTTGTCCACTTTGAAATATTTTGTTTTGGTCATTCACTTTTCTCCGTTCGCCCTTAATTTTCCACACATTGGTCCCACATATTTCTCCTGTATTTCATTCTCTCGTTTCACCCTTTTTCCTCGAAAGACATTTACATAGTCTTCCTTGATAATTGTATCTATAGTAACATGGACAAACAAAGAAAAGGAGGCAGTAGCCTTTTCTGTCTAAATGAGCATGCTTGTTGCAATTTTGGGTTTGTTCTCCCCTTACTTTGAAACGATCACCTAAGCGAGTGCTTTGGGCAATCGATGGTTGGACGTTTTGATAGGTGATTCCCTAAGGCAAACACATTCTTAGAATGCTACATAGCGCGTAAGTTGAGCACCTCAAAGCACTTTAGAGTGTCGTTTGTTCTTAGTCTCATAATGAGCCCATTTGATGCGGGCACCCACGAAATATGTTTTCTTTATTCTTCTCTTTTCTTTTTCTTAATTTCTCTTCTGATTTTTTTTGATTTTTTTTGGAAAATTATTTTTTAAAACTCTCAACTTTACATTTTTATCTAAAAATCACAACTTTAGGGGTATCTTATTTCAAAATACCTAGCCTATTGATGAACACTAAAAACTAACAAAGAATACGTGGCATTATTTTTATTGGTCAATGTATGTTTTGCTTTTAGAAGTTTAAAAAGAATTAGGATCTTTAAATAATATTTCGAAGTTGAGATTTTTAGAATGAGATACCACAAAAAGTTAGGATTAAATAATACCCCAAAGTTGAGATATTTAGAATCGTAACACCCAAAGTGGGGGGTTTTTTATTTCAGTTTTTTCCTCTTTTTTGGAGTTTTTAATTTACTTTTATGAGTTTTGGGGCACCACACTTAAAGGTTAGGGCCTTCACATGTCGCCTGCTAGAGCCTGAGGATCGTTAGCGCAGTAGGGAACCTCGTGCCTTTCAAACCCAAGGTTCTCCCTAAAAATAAATCAGTTTAGTTTGGTTCAGTTTAATTTAATTTTATCACATCATTGTTACTCTCACATTTCACTGTTCAGTGAGTTCAGTTTAGTTCAGCTATCAGTAGTCCTTTAGAACACGCACATATAGTTAGGATCCATTTTTTATTGAAAACAACCTGTCAGCGTTTCTTTGAGTTTTTGCCTATCTTATTCTTATTAAAGATTTAGGTAAGAAATACTGGAAACACAGATAGTCTATGATTATTAACTATCTCATGTAGGAAAATGACATCTTTCCAGTGTTTGTAAGTTCTAACCTCTAACTCCATATAGCTTCTCTGGCTTCCATCCACTGCTTCTTTAAACAGGCTAAAGTTGACAGAAAATAGTAAATTGTCAGATAATTAAGTACATTTGGTTCATTTGTCAATGTAAAAGGTCATCCATAGGACTGTAGTAGACTAGTAGTATCATCTTTTAATCAATTGGAAATCATTCACAAGCTGAAGTACATTCTCTTGCTATCTACAGGTCCAAAGAAAACACGTCTATGATCTTAGGCAAATGATATTGGCGGGTGGTGCTGAAAGTTGCTCGCAGCACATATTCCAGTATGTTCAAACTAACTCAGTGTTAGAAATTTTCTTTCCTTTAGCATCAAGGGATTAATGACTCCCTTGGTTTGAGACTGATTGTGCTTTTCATTTCTAGTTCTTTTTACTTGGTTTCTCTAGTTATTACTTGAATGCGCTACTGCCTAAAAGACATTGTTGTTTTTCCATTTATCTTAAGATGCATTTGGTCATCAAGTAGGACATCCATCAAGACCGAGAGTCATCTGTGGTCTTTATAGTTATCTTGACATGAAGAGCCCCTTATTAACTTGAATTTTGGTCATAGAATTTTATTTTATGGAAATAGCTCTGAGTTTATGATTTAGGATAGAGCATTGTATAAAAAGATTGTTAATTCGGAAGTAGCCTTGTTTTATTCCGTTTTCTTCGGAATATAGTTTCTTGATATATAAGTGATTTGTCAGAAAAATAATAGCTCCACTATATTACAATTGCTACTTTTCTTCACTATGCTCACCTTCTGTTTAATTTTGTTCCTTGTGAAATTATTGTTTGGTTACAAAAGTAAAACTGTAAAAGCTCTGATTATCCTGCTGTTACTTTTCTATATGATATCACTCGAGGAAAGGAGTGTCTATTGATTTAGTTTTTATGAATTTCCTCGGTGATCAAGATTTTCTCATGGTGTATGTATTTCCTTTTTTTTTCTCTCTGATAATATCTCTGGTGATAATATTGATTATAGGTACATGCAAGCTGTGATTGATGAAATAATACTTGTCAGTGTTGATTCTCACAAGGTAATTTGATTTCTACAATTTGTCATGCCTTTATAAAATTTATAAACTCTCAACCTATTTGCTCCGTTTATTTTATTTGCACTCCATAAACAGTAAAAAATAACTCTGATTTTGGGTTAATTCTACTAATGCCTTAAATCTTGATGTTTGGAGTTCAATGATAGAATACAGAGCAATTCTGAGAAATGTATCCATTTAGTTTCTTTCTTGAATTCTGTTTTGCTAGCATCCCCGTGACTGGAACCTGAGAAAGATTTTAAAGGAGTTTACCCATGTTGGGGGAAAGCTATTAAAGGGTGAGCGTATTTTAATTCTTTGTGTTGCTTGCTCCTAATTCATGGTTGCTTTATTATTGCCATAACGCTAACTGCTTGGCTTTCTTAAGATTCATTCGGAGGAGTCACGGAGGTTGTCCTCTTGGAGTCCCTTACCCAATTAGATGCATCAGCTCCAGTAGATTTCAATGGCTTCTTGCCGAAATATTTGCCGAGGCCTCCAAATGCCTTTAGAGGAATCCGTAAGAAGACTTCTTCTTTCAAGCGATGGCTAATCATATGTTCTGATGAATCAATTACGTGAGTACTTCTGGATGATCATCTATCATATAAGTGCAGACTATATTATGATCGTAGTTTGATACTTTGTTCTGATTTGGTATGCCAGGGATGGAAGATACCGAGCTGTTATCAATGTCTTGCGACATTACCTCGGGGACTTCTTAATTGCCTCATATCTTCATGCCATAGAAGACTCTGGTTTTGATGATACCTATGTGAAGGAAATTGAGGTGATATTTTGCCTATGGTTTATCATTTTATTTCAATGTGGTCGTGGAACTTGAGCCATGAACCAATTTAATTGTGTACGTTCATTAGGTTTAACGTTTTAAGTCATGGGGAAGTGGTTGGGTTCTAATAGATTTGGTCTAATATTTCGACCATGGGAAGAAGTTCAGAAAAATTAGTTCCGATTAAGACTGATAACCTCAGTTAGCCCAGAAGTCTACTCTGGTCATCTACGACTAATAATTAGTTCATGGCTTCATACTATGTTACTCTGACATTTCATTTTGCTTCACGTACCCGTGTCCCACCCTTGATGCGCCTCGGACATTGGTATGGCACTTAGTCACTTCATTTTAGGCGGAAAATTGAATATTTACACGTATCGGACACTTGGACAAGTACCAGTATCCGACATCAATATCCGAGTCCAAGTAACATAGGCTACATGCAAGTCTGTATAATATATTCAACTATTTTCTAATGGAAGTGCTACTATTGTCTGAAACGAGTGTAGCCTTTCCATATAATGCAGAGTGTTGCTCGTGAGCTTTTCTGTTTGTACTCCCCCCGCCCACATGATATTTCTTCACTTATCCTATTTGGTTCTCACTAGACCTTGCACCTTTTCCTCTTGTGGAAACTTTTATCCTTTTTCTCTCTATGCCTCTGCTCTCACATGGCATGGGCCACCCACATGGTAGAGAGATTTTAATAAGTGACTTCATGGTTATGTGGGGCAATGTCACATGCACAGACGAAGTATTGTAATAGGCCATGTAGAGTTTCTTCCCAACTGCACCCTCTTGGTTGTTGCATAAGCTGTCAGTCTTACTGTATAGTTTAACTGTAATGAGTTTTAAGTCTTTTGTGCTGCATTTCCTTAGGCGAGAGACTGCTCCAGTTTCATTTAAAATTTACTTTCCGAAATTATTTGCCTATTTTTCTTTGGTGATTGTTGCTGACCATAATTAGAAATTTCGAGTACCTTAAGGAGTACTTCATTGGCTTATGGCAGTCATCGGCTTGAAAAGCCGAACATGTTTTTAAGATCAAATCGGCTTACAATTACACATCTATTTGTTTTTGAAATGCAGAGGGCGGTGCTCATTAAGACTTTAGATTCTTTCTGGAGAGATCATCTTGTCAACATGAACAGGCTTAGTTCAGCGGTAACCACATTGGCTTCCCTGGTTGTCTTTCTTTTAGTACTCGACAAAGACTCAAATCATAAAACATGCAGGTAAATGTGCGGAGTTTTGGACACAGAAATCCGCTAGAGGAATACAAAATTGATGGTTGTAGATTTTTCATATCAATGCTAAGTGCATCTAGGAGATTGACTATAGAATCATTACTCCGGTATTGGGCATCCCCAATGGATTCTCAAGAAGTACTCTTATCATAACAACACGATTAGGAATTATACCCAATTGGTTAGAAATTACTCAGGTAAACATTACTTACATTCCGATCATACCAATATTACGTTCTTGCAATGACATTGGTGTACCCGATTGTATGATCTTTTAATTATTTTGGCTGAACAGAACGAACAGAACATGTTGATCTGTGTGAATGATGACTATAACAGTGCAGTTGATCCCTGTCTGATATTTTGTTGTTCAAAGCTACCGGTCTTTGGTTCATCAATCTGACTTCGGATTAGACTAAACTATTTTATATCAAAGGAGCGAGGAAGAAAAATCGTCCTGTCTTTTATTCTTCCTAATTTTGGTGGCGACAAACTTTTCTCGATATTACAGTTCTGAATAAGTTGACGGGAGTCTTTGTAATGCATGAAAGCATGGAAAAAAATGTGATCATGTTTGCAGATTAAGACTGCGTTGTGACGGAGAAGGTTAAAACTCAAAAGACGTGGATCGAGAATCACTAAAAGGGAATTCAGGATTGTAAAATCGTTTTATCGAAGATCGATAAGTATAATGAGTTTACTCGTAGTCGTACTCATAGATGATAGCATCGTCTATGTTCGTATGCTGTTTTTTAACATCCTTGTACTTTTGTATGTAATTATGAATTTTCTAGGAATTTGTATTTGTCACAATGCTCATTCTTCCAAATTACAAGATTAGCATTTGATTTTATAAAAAGATGTTCAATAGTTGTTGCATTGTAATTTAAATTTATTGTAAGCAAAACTTATTAGTCAATCCAATGAGTCAAGACATAAAATTCGATGATTATAAATATAACATCGTCAAATTTGAACCATATTCCCATTGTTCTTTTCAAGTGTTTCATTTTGTTTGTGCATGTTTGTAAATGCACTGATACTATCTTTAATATCTCTAACTGTGCATAATTAAAAATTATAAAAATCAATATGTTGGTATGAAGCAACAAGATTTTATTTTAGTATGTTTTAATTTATAGATAAGAATAAAATACATATTAAGGCCCCGTTTGGTATGAGAATATAGAGTTTTGGAAACAAAATCAATAAACCCAATCTATTAAAATTTGTTTGGTTTGGGAATTAGATAATCAATCCGATTTCTTGAGGGTAACATATACCCTTTGATCGTTACCACTAGTTCATCTTCATCTTTTTTAAAGCTCAGCAACTAATACGTTTTCTTGCCACCAGCAAGTGCTTTATAAATCTGAAAATTCAAGTTACGTTCAATAAAGATGATTTGTATTCATTTTTTTGTGTATAGGTTGACTCACATATATATATATATATATATATATATATATATATATATATATATATATATATATATATATACTACCTCTGTTAATTGTTTTCTGCAACTTTTGCTATTTTTGTCCGCTCAAGGTTATTTGCAACTTTCCTTTTTTAGTAAAAAATAACCAATCTAATTACCTATCCCATCATTTTCTCCCTCCTTTAATCACCTATCCCATCATTTTCTCTCTCCTTCTTTTTCCTAAATTACCTATCCCTACTTCCTCTCTCTTTCTTTCTCTCTCCTATCTTACCTTTAATTACATTACCCCACATTCTCTAATTTTGCTTTAAGAAAAATTGCATTGGCAACCGCAATTTGTACTGCGGTTGCACAAAACAATTAACGGAGGTAGTATATGATTTGGATCGTGTGAAAACCAATTAAAATGGTGAAAACTGAAAACAGGGGTACATAATAGCTCAAATGGAGTACATATTTGGGTGGCAGTTTTGTAAATAATTAGACATTTGTTAAAAAGGGTACATAATTGCTTAAAAGGGGTACATATT
The DNA here is from genome assembly GCA_019776075.1 of Amaranthus palmeri. NCBI lineage: Eukaryota > Viridiplantae > Streptophyta > Magnoliopsida > Caryophyllales > Amaranthaceae > Amaranthus > Amaranthus palmeri. The sequence goes on from JAAKBH010000042.1 coordinate 797,186, forward strand.
CAGATGGTACTTTTGTAAATAATATGAACTTTTTTATTCACAAAAAATATGTACACCCTATAAGGTGCTATATATCTCTTTTGTTTCAATATGTATACCTCTGTTTAGTTTTTAGTTTTCACCACTTTAAGTGTTTTCACTTGATCCTACCCCTATATATATATATATAACATAAATTTTTAATTGAAACCGTCTCTGCAAAAGAATTTTTATATGGGCTGACTCATATTTCAAGTTAAAAAAATCATAACAAAAAAACTTCCCATTAACTTGTTAAATTTCATTTTGATCCTTTTGCCTGACAAAACCAATGAACTTCCCAAAATACTGAACTTCCATTTCAACTTCTCTCTGAATTTGATTTGCTTTCAGTTTTTCTTTCTCGATTTCTTCATTTTCGATCACAAGCTTTTCCGTTGTTGTGCTTTAGTTCTGTTTCTCATCTTCACCATTTACGATTCTCATCAAAGGTATGTATTAGGAGTTTAATATTTTCCATTTGCATGTATCAAGCTTTTATTTCTTTTAAAAAATATCTTAACCAATCGTCGCCATTTTCGTATTTCAGTGTTAAATTTGGGGCTTCATATTCACCATTTTCATTTTTAAAGCTTTTATTTTTTCATCTTTAGGGTTTAATTAGGTAATAAAAGCAATACGTTGAATTAAGCTTTATTAATGATTCTAACAGTGATGTTTTTTTGATAGAAGCTAAGGCAACAATGACTACTTTTTGAGAAAAGTAATAAAAGCAATTGTGGTTATAAATTCATATATTTGAGGATATAACCAAATATAATTTAGTATTATATATCACCTTATTTCAATTTCAATGTTAGATTGTTAACATAATTTAATTTGGGCTTACTTGATATACTTATTTGGGGTTATAATATTAATAGGAAAAAATGTCGGAAATAATTTCAACTAACCGTTGTGAATAATTCGAATTATTGGTTATTTACGAATAATCCAACCTTTCCACTTTGTTTGCCCGTGGCACCCCAAACGAAATTTACCTTACTGTAGCAGGTTTTATGCAACCATTGCAGGTCATCTTCTCTGACCTCCTTTTATAAATTCATTCTACTCTCGTTCCATGTCTTCTCTTTCAAAAATTCCAATATTATCCTTTTATAAACCCCAATCAAAAATCAAAGGGAATAAACTTACCATTTGGATGGAGAATTGCACAACAGCTTTGATAAATACCCCACCCACGCACAACAAGATCTCAAAATTCGTGACCCCTGTTCGAAAAAACCCCTAATTAGGGAGGAATTGCTGATGGTGGTGGAATGTTGATGATTTCGACAATTGATTATGGCGAGACAACAACTTTGAGAGGAAGGTGAGAGGAAGAATTGAAGATTTTGATGACGATGGTGAGACTTAGAGTGGGATGAAGATGGTGAGAGGTTTTAAAATTTGATTGAAAATGGGAAATGAAGAATATATGACATCTTACTTGCAGTAGCCGGTTAAAAGAGGTGTTGGGGGTGCCACGAGCAAACAAAGTGAAAAGGTGGGATTATTCATAAATAATCGATAGTTCGGATTATTCACAGCGGTTTGTCAATAGATGAGATAATTCCCGACAATTTTTCCATATAAATATTTGGGATTATAACACAATATATTTGGGGTTATAACAAAAGATATTTGCGGAGTTATAACATAATATATCCGGGGTTATAACATAATATAGTTGGAGTTATGACTGATAGAAGTTGATAGAAGTCTTATGTAAATATTTGAAGTAAGATATATATATGTGGTTTGTAGATTGTAATGAAGAACTTTTTTTTTTGATTGTTAAGCATTATACACTACTACATTGTATTTATAGGAGCATATGTCGGTTAGTTTGCTAGGTTTAGATGATTATAGACTAGACATAATAAGTAATTGTAGTAGGCTAGTAGCTAGATAACTGCTTTACATTGTAGAGTATTCTAGGAGTTAATTCAGATTTTTTAGATTACTCTAACACTCCCCTTAATCTAAAAAATCTAGTACAAAAATTATAAAATGTTGCTGATGCACATGTCACCAACACTTGTCAATCTCGTAGCTTGAATAATCTTTTCTGGCGCCCTTGTCGTCAGTTGTCAATTGTCATACATTTTTCTTCTCACGTCTTCTTACTGGTACCTTTGTTACCAAGCGTCTTCTAACTGCTACCATTTCTTCTTGTAGACTGTGCTCATGTCACCAGCCATTCTCCAAAAATATATTTTTCTCCGAAATTTTTTGTTATTGGTGCTCATGTCACCAACCATCTTTGCTAATGTCCATGCCATTAGCAAAATTCAAAATATTGTCTCATCTTTGTTTTCTTCATCAAATTGTGCAATTTCTTCATTTTTCTTACTTCTACCATTTTTCCCAATATGACCGAACCTTTTGCACATCCAACATTGTGGTTTTCCTTTAAAATAACAATCTCCACTAAAATGATTAGTACGTTTACAAATTTCACAAAACATTTTAGTCTCTGAATTTCTATTTTCCATTATGTTTTCTTCTCCATTTTCATTATTTTTCTTCATTACATTATTTTTATACTTCATATTAAATTTTGCTTGAAGAGCAGTCTCTTCACTTTCCTCATCATTGTGTCTATTTTTTCTTTGTTGATGGGATTCTAAAGATCCCATAAGTTGTTCAACTGAAATTTTTGATAAGTCTTTTGTTTCTTCAATTATGGCCACAATATCATCATATTTTTCAGTTAATGTTAACAATATTTTCTTAACAATTTTTTCATCTGATATATTTTCTCCATATGATTTCATTTGATTTACGATTTCAATTACTCTTGAAAAATAATCTTTCATTAATTCTCCTTTTTTCATTTTTAAGTTTTCAAAATCACCTCTTAAAGATTGAAGTTTAATACTTCTCACCTTGCTATCTCCTTGAAACTATTGTTGTAATATCTCCCATGCCTCCTTCGCTGTATCCGCCCTTAATATTCTTGGAAAAATTGAATTTGCGAGTGCATTTTGTATTAAATATAAGGCCTTGGCATCCTGCATTCTTTCTGTCTCGAGCTTTTTCTTTTGCGAGTCACTTAAGCTGCTTTCATCTTTATGCTCTTGGTACCCTTCATCCACATACTTCCATAAACCATGTGATCTTAATAATGTCTTCATTTTTATCTTCCAAAAATCATAATTTTCTCCCCCAAAAATTGGTATGGGAAAATTTGCAATGTTATTGGCCATTGGGTATTTTATTTTTTTTTAATAAGGTTTACAAAATTACGGGTTTTGATTTTTTTTTTTTTTTTTGGTTGGGTATGCTTACAGCTCTGATACCATGATAGAAGTTGATAGAAGTTTTAGCTTATGTAAATATTTGAAGTAAGATATATATATATAATATATATATATATATATATATATATATATATATATATATATATATATATATATATATATATATATATATATATATATATATATATATATATATATATATATATATGTGGTTTGTAGATTGTAATGAAGAACTTTTTTTTTTTGATTGTTAAGCATTATACACTACTACATTGTATTTATAGGAGCATATGTCGGTTAGTTTGCTAGGTTTAGATGATTCTAGACTAGACATAATAAGTACTTGTAGTAGGCTAGTAGCTAGATAATTGCTTTACATTGTAGAGTATTCTAGAGACTACTAGTAATTGTTGATATTTCTAGGAGTTCATTCAGATTTTTTAGATTACTCTAACAATGACTTATATCTAGGGTTATAACATAATATATTTGTAGTTATAACAATAAATTTTTGGATTTATAACAATATATCTTTGGTTTTATAACATATTATATTTTACGGTTATAACATAATGATGAACCATTAACACCAATCCTATAAAATACATGAAAAACATAAATGAAAATTAAATATAAATAAATAAATAAAAAATAATAATAATAATAATAATTATAATTATAATAATACTAATAATAGTAAAAAAATTAAATAATAAAAAAATGGAATTTAAAAAATAAAAAATATATGAAGGTAAAAAAATTTAAAAAAAATATAAATAAACATTAAAAAAAATTAAACAAATAATAATAAAAGTAAAGAAAATAAAATAATCGTAAAAATTAATTCTCTTACTTGATGACCAATTACGACAACACTACTCAATCCTTAGGTCGTTCCTCTCAAACTGATTTAATTTAAAAAATCGAAACCGCGTCCAATGTGAACTTTATATTTTAAAAATTGTTATAAAAATATTAAAATTTTTAAAATATCAATGAGCCTTAATAGAATTTGTCAAGTTCGATTGATCGCACTTGAATAGTTAACATGTGCGAGGCCCTAGGAGAACTCAATATTCTCATAATCAAATCCGGAGGAGTCCTTTTCCCTAGGAAAACGACCAATTCCTCTAAAATCGTTGAATGTTTTATCACGAATTGAATAAAATCTACTTCGTAATCCAGCCCACAGATGTTGTTTATCTCAATCTTTTTGAGATTAGAGCACCAAGAAATACTCTTTTGAGCTATTTTACAAAATTCTATATTGCTCATTTGTAGGACTCTCTCTGAATAACTTCTATATCTGATAACACGGCTACCAATCAAACCCTACAAAGTAGAAGAAATAAATCTCAGAGTAGAATCTTTATAGAGAAAATTACATAGAATGATTTAATCTTATCATGATTTTTCTACAATAATTCCACTTATTGATTAACCATGTATAATCCCAACTTTAAGGGATATCTACCAATTGTGAACTCGGATAACCCGATGAGTTAAGATATTCATGGTTAATCAATAGATAGGATTATTATAGGATATTTAAAAAATTGGATTATTCAAAGTAATAAATAAATAAATAAGACTAATACGAAAAATAGAAGGGAGTAAGAGTATCATTCAAAATTATGTAAACAAAAAGAACCATACACTTACCTCTGGGAAAACAAGCGTTTCTAAGACAGGTGAATGTAGAAGAAATGGCAATAAATTACAACCCAACTTTAGATGTTTCAGATTACGAAACACTATAAGTTCATGGTTTGCCTCAAGGTAGTCTAGATTCTGGCAAACGTTAATAAGTTAAATAAGTTACACAAAATCATCAAGTCATCTGAAATTAAACTAGAAACAATTAAAATTAATAATTTAACCTTTCACTCATATGTTGTGAATAATTCTAACTTTAAATTATCTTTTAATAATTCAACCATTCTCTTTAATTTGCTGTCAGTGTCAGCATACTAATAGAGTAATAGGTTATGCCAACAGCAAACTAAGGGCAAATGTTCGATTATTATAAAATACAAGGGTATGCTGATAGCAAACTAAATGTAACAGTTGGAATATTAAAAATTAATCAAAAGATAAGATTATTCATTGTAGATGGGTGAAAGGATTATTAATATCAATTTTTTTCATTAAAGAAATTAAGATAAAAATAACCGTACCTTTAGGTAGTAGCCCATCAAAGATAGACGCTGAACGTTACATAAGGCACTAACAACGCTAAACGTTGTCTCACAGTAAAGCGAAGCTATATTATAACGATCATCAAATGCATAGCCAATGTAAGCTTCAACCAAATTTGGGGTATCAATATGCGCATTATAAGTTTTTTGAGAATTTTTGGAGTTATTGTTGATTTTATAACTAAACCTTTGAAGAGAAGTTGAAAAAAGAGTAAAAGAATCGGTATAATTTTTATCCGTTTCGAATGTGAATTCTTCAAGAATGGGGCAGCTTGAAACTAATCTTGTTATAAACCCAAATTCATATATATAAAGTTTAAAGATGTTAAGAATTTTCAAGTTAGGAAGACAAATGGGTATGATAGAATTAGGTTCCTCAAGACCAAAGTTGAGGTGAAGCTTTAGTACCTCTAAGGTTTCATACGTAAATAACGCAGGAGGAACCTTACATCGTTCGTTTGGGCGCACCAAAATAGCGATATCAATCTCTTTAAGGCCCTTACGGCTCAATGGGAAACGGAACCACGCATTAATATGTTTATAATACATTCTGGGCAAACACCTGTACGAACATACTTCATGACCAACTTGATAATAAGACCTTGGTTGCCAACGCGGCCCAATAACAAGTCTAAACCGAGTTAGATAATCAGACTCGTACCCACGAATGACTGAATTTATAAAGGATATATAGGCAGGAAAACGCCACACGTATCGAAATAAAATACAATGATTAAATATATTTAGTGCTTCAAAGTCAAGGCTCGTAATCGAACCACGAAAAATTTTGTATAATCGTGAATTCAAACAGCAAATAGCAGCAGCATCTCTGGTGGGTAGCATAGACAATATTGTTATTAACAAATCATCGGACAAACTGCTCAGCAAATCTACTGATTGTTTTCCACAAGTAGTGAGTTGTTTTAGGCTTAAATCCATATCAATATCAAGTCACCTAAAACATGTAACCAAAAAAACTGTTAAAGTATATAACATATCCTGGGCTTCAACCAATAGCTTAAGTTTTTGGTTGAATTGGTTCCTTGACATGGTATCAAAAGCCAACGTGACAAGAGATTACGAGTACGAATTTCAACCACCCCTCATTTGTAGTGGAATATTTAGCACCAGGTACAAGGATGGCTTGTGTTGCATCCACACTTCTAGCCCAAAGGGCTCTTTTGTGAGGGGCTATATTAGAGTATATAACATATCATAGGGCTTCAACTATTAACTTAAGCTTTTGGATGAGTTGGTTCATTGGCAAAAACTATTTAGTATCTGTTATAGTAGAATTATATGTGTATCTTATTCACTTAAAGTCGTCTCTGATTTTTTTTAAAGAGCTATGAAATAAAATTAAATATGAGCAATGTGTACATCTAGTTGCGGACCTACCTTAGAGCCCACCGGGTTACGTACCTCTAGCCATTTTTTTTAAAAAAACTTCAAAGTAGATTTTTCTGTTGATGAGAGTAAAAGTGTAAAATTAATACCGAAGTCTTTTGATGATAAATACTCCCTCATTTTAGTAATTTTGTCTTATTTATTTATTTTATCTCATTTTTTTAATTAGGCCAGTTGATTTATTTTGTTCCATTTCTTTGAATGGTATGTCGTATTTAAAATTCTAGCAAGTAAGGGTAAAATATTTGTTATTTTACGAATAAAACTCCGTCAAAATTTCGTCCATTAGTTGATGTCTCTGGAATTCCAAACCCTAGATCCACCAATTTATATGTCCATTTTTTAATTGACAATGATAAACTATTTTTTTATTTTTAATAATAAAATGTTGATTTGTTGAATTAATTTAATTAAAGAAAAATACAACAAAATAATAATATTTCTTTTTTTAATACGAATAATAAAACTACTTAGTTATCATGAAAAAAAATCAAACAAAACCTACCTAGTACTTACTAGTCAGAAACTAAAATATTATATTATTTAATATGAATTCAAAAATTAAATATATTAATTATTTTGGGTAGGATCATATGATGATGATGATTTTGGGCATTTAAAATAATGGGAACTTAAGCCCGTTCAAATTATTTGCAAAAAAAAAATGTTATACAATTCATTTATCATTCTTAACTTGTCATAGTTTATAATTTACAAATAAAAATATAATCAAGTGAAATTTTGTTTAATTCGTCTCAATGCAAAAAGATTATAAGATTAGAATTTTATAAATTTTTATTTAAACTTCCCGGCATATGGCTAATATTGTGTATATCTAATTTATTATTCTATATAATCATCTATACCTATAACATCATCATTGAGTTGTTTACTCTCTAATTATAACTAATATTATTCATATTGATTGAATTTTTGCTTTTTAGTTCACATCATTTAATGTATTACAAAATTATTAATTTTAATTATTTGTAAAATTTTTATAATGTTATTTATTAAATGATCACAAGATATTTTACAATGGTTAGAACATAAAGCCGTAATTTTTTAATTTTTTTGTTTACACGAATATGTCAGAAAATTTTAAACAATGATAAAATTTTTGCATCGCATAAACATTATCTAGTTTTAAACAAAATAAAACCTCACATCGAAGAGAAACACATAAATAAATCCATAACTAGAAAATCAAAAACACGATTTCCATTATCCATTATCAACAAAATTTGATCATAAAATATGACCGCAACTTGTAATTCTCTAATTAATTTACATCTTGTTTTTTTAATTTTTCTTTAAAAGTTTTTATGTTTTGAGAGTTATTTTGGTTTTATTATTTGAATTTTGACTTTTTATTTTTAGTTGGTCAAACAAGCATTTTTTTTTTGTAATCTTAAATTTCTCATATAAATTTTAAATAAGATTGTCTATTGGTGATGAGACCACCTCAAAACATTAAATACTTATTCTAATAATTTATTTTGTTATACTATTCAATATATAGAACCCCTGAACCCGTGAGACTGTCTCATTCAAAAATTTATTTATAATTTATGACTAATTTGAATATAATGAAACTAAACTATATAAAAGTCTATGGCAAATAGAAAGACATAAAAAAAACCCATAACTAGAAAATCAAAAACAACATATATTGATTTCCATTATCAATAAAATTTGATCTTTAAAAATACACGCAACTTTAAAATCAATTTATTTCCAAACAATATTTAAGCAAATAATCAAACAATTTAAAATCAACAAGTATTAAGAGCATTGAGAAATACCTATGGTTTATATGCGTAAAAAGACTTAGAGATGCTCCTAGCCCACGTGAAAACAATCAAACAAAAAATTTTTGTGATTTGTTTTGTTCTTTTACTGCTATTAGACCTATTTATTTATATTTATAATAAAAAAGATCATAACCCTAATTTTTTTTTTCCTATTACTACTCCTCCTTATTCGGTTTTAATTTTTCTTTACTTTATTATAGTTTTTATGTCTTTTTATTAGACCTAATTTTTTTTATGTCTTTCTACTTTTATATGGTTTAGTTTCATTATATTCAAATTAGTCACAAATTATAAATAAATTTTTGAATGAGACAGTCTCACGGGTTCAAGGGTTCTATATATTGAATAGTTTAACAAAATAAATTATTAGAATAAGTATTTATTGTTTTAAGGTGGTCTCATCACCAATAGACAATCTTATTTAAAATTTATATGAGAAAATTAAGATTACAAAAAAAAATTTCTTGTTTGACCAACTAAAAATAAAAAGTCAAAATCCAAATAAAAAAACCAAAATAATTTTCAAAACATAAATACTTTTAAAGAAAAATTAAAAATACAAGGTGAAAATTAATTAGAGAATTACAAGTTGCGGTCATTTTTATGATCAAATTTTGTTAATAATGATGGATAATGGAAATCGTGTTTTTGATTTTCTAGTTATGGGTTTATTTATGTGTTTGGGGTTTATTTATGTGTTTGTCTTTGATGTGAGGTTTTATTTTGTTTAGAACTAGATAATGTTCGTGCAATGCACGTCTTTATTAAATTTTCTGACATATTTGTGTAAACAAAAAAATTAAAAATTTACGACTTTATGTTTTAACCATTGTAAAATATCTTGTAATCATTTAATAAATAACATTATAAAAATCTTACAAATAATACAAATAATAAGTTTGTAATACATTAAATGATGTGACCTAAAAATCAAAAATTCAATCAATATGAATAATATTAGTTATAATTAGAGAGTAAAAAACGTCAAAGATGTAAATATTAATCATAATAATAATGACATCATCATTGAGTTTTAGAGAGAATTTTTTTAATGAGAAAGTGTCATGTCATCATCATCATCATCATTATTCATACCCAATATTCCCGCACATAGATAGATCTATGGTCAGGGTCTGGGGAAGGAGGCTCGACGGCGTCAATGAGAAAGTGTCATATAAGCAATTTTAAAAGGTAATGACATAAGCATTGTTTTGTTTTAATGACACGCTATAAACATGATATTTATAAATTTTTCAGGTTTCTAATACTTCAGAGTATGTAATTGATATTCTTTATAACAATCGTAGTATTTATCATGGGATCAAGATTATCAACCATGAAATACAAATTCGATAATCATTCATCAAATGCTCTGAATTTAGTTTAAGAGTTATTCGACACTATCATCTTCATTTTTAAACGAATCATTAACTTTGAATATGGATGATATAGTTAATTTAATTGTTAACGATGGGATGTCTTCAACCTTATTTGTTGTTGAAATAGTGAAAAGAGGGGATGTATATTTTAACTCTGAACTTTCAAAAATTATAAATGAACTTAGTTGTTTGAATGATAAAATTAATGCATGATAATGGGGTGGTTGGTAAATCAGCTTATTGGAAAAAAAATTAACTAATTGTATTACCTATATTTTATTATTTTTAATTTACTTATATGAATGTCTGACACGATCTAAAATTAAAATTTATTGTACTAATTTTCTCACTAATTATCATCATAACACAATTTTGATGTGGAATTTAGTTCATAGCTATGCTAATAATAATATATTTTGTCAATTATTAACTTTAAAATACTACTATAAACAAATTATACATTATAAACATAATAATAAATTTACATTCCCTTATATGCCTTTTTACATAAATCAGGTTTAAGCTATTAGCTGAATTTTACCAAATATTCCTCACGCCTTAAATACCGCTATGGCACTACCTATTTACTCATTATTCTTCCTTCTAAATTGCTCGGATATCTAACTCCTACCTACATGCTTTATAATAAATCTCCAATCCATAATCATCTTAGGGTTTTTGGATGCCTATGTTTTCCTCTCATTTCCTCTACCAAAATTCACAAGTTACAATCTTCTCAATGTGTTTTTTGGGATATCCATCTTCGCATAGGGGTTGCAAGTGCTATGATCTCTCATCTCATAAAATAGTTATGTCTCGTCATGTTATTTCTGATGAAGCCAACTTCGCCTTTTCTAACGCATCTCAATTCGCTCCTCATGAGTATAATTTTTAGGAAGATAGCAATTCATTTTTGAAATTCCATCTTACTGAGCCTACTGTCCCTCCAGGCCCAAACCATATCCTCCAACAGCCTCCCTCCCCTACGTCTGTGCTCCAGACTTTTTCGCCCCCACACTCCTTCAGACCCACATAATTTACCTTCTTCTCCCTCTTCTCATGCGTTTGGGCTCCAGACATTCCCCAACCCAAAAACTCCTCCACACCTACAAACTCCCCCCTCACTTCCATTATCTCCTACGTCTGGGCTTCCCCCTGGACCAGCTCATAATCAGTCTAGGCCTACCACTTCTTCAAACCACTCACCTCCTAAATCCCCACCCAACATGATTACACGAAGTAAACATGGCATATTCAAACCCAACCCCAAATACACTTCCCATGCCCTTTCCGTCTTCTATTCTCCCATACCAAAAATACCATCCAAGCCCTCCGTGACCCAAATTGAAAACAAGCCATGACCTCTGAATTTGATGCTTTAATTGAGAATCATACTTGGGATCTTGTACTTAGGCTTCCTAATGCTAATATCATTCGATCTTTATGGATTTTTCGAGTCAAAGCCATGTCAAATGGTTCTTTTGAGCGCTATAAGGCGCGTCTTGTCGGTGATGGTAAATCTCAAAGGGAAGGAATTGATTGTGATGGAACTATTAATCCTGTGGTCAAAACTGCTTCTATTTGTATTGTTTTGAGTACTGCTTTGTCTAAGTCCTGGACCATCCATCAGTTAGACGTTAAAAATGCTTTTCTTCATGAGCTCTTGAATGAAACTGTATACATGCATCAACCCTTGGGTTTTCGTGATCCCGATCGTCCTGATCATGTTTGTTTTCTACGGAAGTCTTTGTATGGTCTCAAGCAAGCCCCTCGGGCTTGGTATCACCGGTTTACTGAGTTTGTGGCTACCATTGGTTTTCGTAACAGCATTTCTGATAACTCTTTATTTCTTTTTTTGCCATGGCTATGACATTGCTTATATTCTATTGTATATGGATGACATTATTTTTACTGCTTCATCCGATTCTCTTCGTCAGTCTATTATGTTTAAATTAAGTTCGGAATTTGCTATGAAGGACTTAGGTTCCCTCAGTTACTTTTTGAGTATTGTTGTTACTCGTAATTCTGCAGGTCTTTTTCTCTCTCAACACAAATATGCTTCTGAGATCCTTGATAAAGCTGGCATGTCTGATGTCTCAATGAAAATCAGCTCCTACCCCTGTTGCTACTTTTGGGGAACTTTGTGCAGATGCTGGTTTTCCTTATGATAATCCCACTTTATATCGTAGTTTGATTGGGGCTCTGCAATATCTCACTTTCACTCGCCCGGACATTTCTTGTGATGTTCAGCATATTTGTTTATTTATGCATATTCCTCGGGTTGAACATATGGCTGCTCTACATCGTATTTCCCATTTCTTCTCTCTTTTCCTACACTGATGCTGATTGGGGTGGTTGTCTCGATACCCACCGCTCTACATCCGGTTACTATGTTGTCTTGGGTGATAATCCGATCTGTTGGTCTGCCAAATGTCAACCTACCGTCTCTAAATCTAGTGTTGAAGCCGAATATCGAGGTGTTGCTACAGAAACTTTTTGGGTTTGAAACTTACTTCCAGAGCTTCATTGTCCTATTCGTACGGCTACGCTTGTTTATTGTGATAATGCTAGTGCCATTTATTTGTCGGATAACCCTGTTCATCATCAACGCACTAAACATATCGAGATAGATATTCACTTTGTTCGCGAGAAGGTCAAGCGTGGTGAAGTTTGAGTGCTTTTGATAAACCTCATTTTTATCGTATAATTGGGCATAATATTAATTGATTATTCCTTGATTTATGTGCATTTCCATCGCATTTGTTTGGTTTCACACCCTTTTGTAGGGTAGCATGTTTGTTGCTTGTTTTTATAGATTGATCACCTATATTCGAGCTTTAAAGCATGCTAGGCATAAAGTCGAGGAAGATATAAAGCCAAGAGGTGGAAAAAAGTCCAACCGAGCAAAGCAAGATGCATCGTGTATGAAAAGTCAACTTAAGTGCCGATGGAGGTCAACTCGCTGAATTTTTGGTGGATATGTTAATGGATGGCGAAAGTTGGGTTTGTTAACTTCGAATCGACTGGTCACACGTCGAAATCGGAGTTATAACGAAGGAGATAGAGTCATTTCAAAATGGCGTGCCAAAAGAGAAGGAGATCGATCGATCGATCTCTTTAGATCGACCAATCGATCTCATAACCAAAAACCTCCAGAATGTAGCTGAGCAAGTCAAGGAGGATCGATTGATCGATCTTATTGGGTGATATTCCAGAAGGTATGCGAAAACTTACATTGGAGATCGACCGATCGATCATAACAGATCGACCAATCGATTTGAAATCGAAACAACACCAATCATCTACGCGTGCAGCGTGTCAAGCAGGAGCAGCAAAATACACCAAGGCACAACAAAAAATGCTACCAAAGGGTTTCAAACATGAGATCTTCAAGAACATGTGCAGCAGCATTAACCAACTCAGCTCCTTCACCTGAATGATAGTCCTCCACGCGGGCTTTATCTAAACTATTCCCTCCAAGCCCAATTTCAGAAATGAGCCTTTAACAGCTCATTTTCGAGAGCAAAAACGGGGGGGGGGGGGGGGGGGGGGGGGGGGGGCAGCAATTAGGATAGCAGCAGTGAGTAGTAGACAATAGCTTTTCTTTAGTCTTTTTTCTCTTTTTCCTCTTTTTATTTTTATGTAAACTCTAGTTTCTTTTCTTAATTTTTCTTAGATTAAATTTAATTTCTTCCATCAAGTATTTATTTTTATAGTCTATTTTGTTTAGATTTTGTATTTTCTATCTTTTGTTGGCATTTTTGTTCAAGCTTCAAGAGTATTTTAATGGAGTTTAAAGAAGAGTATTTATGGGTTTTTGTCATCTATTCTTAAATCTTCTTCAAATTGTTTGGGTAATTTCTAATCTCATTTATTTTTAGTTTTTCATTGTCTATTTATAATTAGTTTTAGTTGATTATGATATTTCTTAATTGTTCTTAGTTATTTGCCCTTGTCTTTGTTTATATTTTGTCATTGGTGTTTGATTGAGAGTTTAGTGTATTTGTTATTAATGATTTTTTATGTTGATGATGATTATTAATGGTGTGATTATGATTATCGTTAGTGAGTAGTTGTTTAGGGTTAGGGGTTGACTCATTTTGTGTTGATGGATTGATTATGGTTAGAAATGGGTCAATGTTGGTTTGATTGTGAACCCCGAAAGTGGGTAGTTCCGCTCATTGATTTGAGGTCACCCGGATCTCCTTCCCGGGCACCAACGAGAGTTGGGTCCGCTTGAGAACCGACCTTATTTCAATGGGAGAAGTTGAGTCAGGGGAACGGCGAGAGTCGAAACCTGTGCTCACCCCATGAAAAGGGAGTTTTACCCTCTTACTCCGAGAGGAGAAGAGAATTGACGGGTTGTTGGATATTTGTTGCCCGTAGGTCTTGTTCTCACTCACGAGAGTGATGGGAATGAGATTCTCGGAGGCGATCCCAAGCCCGATCCAGGATCGAATCGCTCTTCGTATTTGATTCCACACCTTTGCGATTGAACCAAATTAAACCCTAATTTAACAATATAAAGTCCGTTGTACACGAGTTAACCCCTACCTCAATGTTTCTTTGTTTGTTTCCTTAATAGTTGTAGTTGTAGTCTAGCTCACCACCAATCTTCCAATACATGATCCCTCAACACCTAAAGAGGCCATAAGTCTCGCACTCATCTCCCTGTGGATCGACCTCCTACTTGCCACTACACTTGTGTAGAGTTAAGCTAGGGTGTTTATAAATTTTGTTTGATTAGAGGCTTTAGCAAACGACACAAAAAGTCCTCTGTCAGCTTTCCCTCTTGTTTTCAAACTGCCGACATTTTTATCAAGGGCCTTCATCAAAACTTATTTGATGATTTCCGCTCTAGTCTCAGCGTTCGCAAACCTCCTGATTCGTTTGTCGGGGTCTGCTAGAATAAAATAATTAGAATATTTTGTAAATATTCATATCTTAGATTGTGTTAATATTTAGATTCCTAAAACTATTAATTGTATTTTGTATATATTCTATTCTCATAAAATGGAAATGACAACCAAATTATTTCTACCCATTCTTATAAGGATTTGGGATATCATTGTTCATTTGGACAAGTTTGTTCCTTATATTTTGATACATTGTTGGACTGACCGTACGTTTTTAACCTTTAATTATAGCTTGTGATAAGCGAATGGAAGCTACGTTGATTAAGCTAAGAATTTTTAGTAGTTTTAAATTTTGTATTTGGAATAAAAGTAATATATAATTTGATTGATAAAATTTTAATGTTTTTAAAATAATAGAACAATAAGTTATTTATTTTATTCATTTATTTTAAAAAGTCCATAATATAGTTATTTTAAAGTTTCTTTGATGAATTTCAAATTTTGATGTGAAATCTTATTTTAAATTTAGATTTTTAAATACTTGAATATATAATTTCTAAATATCTTTTTGGTAAAATTTATTGGATATCACAATAAACTTTTGAATATGGATGACAACATTTGCATATATCAGAGAATAAAAATTTTTACGATTGAATTTTTTTGTATTTTTAATAAATCAAATATAATTTCATATGTTTAGCCTTATTTAAACAAACTTACTACTTATTTAAACAAACTTATTTTGGTTCAAATAGATAGTTGAGTGATCAAATCATCTAATGTTAATTTGATAAAGTTAGCTAGTTGAAATAACTTGTTGATATAAATCATATAATTTACAACAAATTGCGTCTTCCAACATATTTAAAATTAACTCGTCAAATTATTGATAAATGAGCAGATTTGACGAACAAACACGTTTGCCACACAAGTCGTTTACAGAATATCCCATACCCATCACTCATCACGAGTGAAGTGAATGCCCCTAATTTATAATCATATAGTCGTATAATAAAGAATGATTTGCTAAAGTAGGGTTAGAAAAGATAAATATTCTCACTATGGTCATTGGTGTTCATTGAAAAATATTTCTCAAATTGGTATTGTAGTTAATTAGTTTTTAAATTTCTCAAACTTTGTGTTCTTGTAAAAAGCTAGTATATTTTTGAAATTTGATAACTTTAAGCCTTTGGTTTTTTAGATGTAAAAATTCTTATCTCAAACCCAAAAATATATTGGTAATATAAATAAGGAAAAATTACCTAGAATAATCCAATCTTTAGCTGATTTTCCTACAATAATCCCAACTATTGATTAACCATGAATAATCTAAACTATTAGGTCATTTACCCAAGAATGTTATTATGTATATTATGACTTGTTTTTATAGGTAAAATAATAAATAGAGAAAAAAATTAAAATAAAATAACAAAGATATTGAAAAATAAATAAATTAGAGTACCCCTTCCTCACTCAAGGTCACAGCCATGTCATCTTACACCGCACTCAATAACACCCTACCCTCCTCTTCATCATCTTCAATTAATTTCATGATCTTCATCACCCAAACAAAGACCATCCAACAAAGGTCGGTGTAAATTAACGGTTGGGGATGACGCAATAAGACTTGTGGTGGTGGTGGTGGTGGTGGTCGGTGGGTAATAAGGCTATTGAAGAGAGGAAGAGTGGTGGCTATTGAAGAGGGATTGGTGGCAGTTTGTGTAGTGGAGCTGTGGAGGTTGGGACTTGGGAGGGGCATGAATATGGGTAATTTTTTTTTTCTAGATTTTTAATTAAATTTTATATTTTCTGATTTTATTTTAATTTTATTTTAATTTAATTTTTTGTAAAAATTACCTATTGTATAGGTCACCGGTCATCATAGTTCATTTTTGGCAAATATCCCTTAAAGTTCGGATTATTCATAGCTAATAAATAGTTGGGATTATTGTAGGAAAATCGAATAAAGATGGGATTATTCTGGGTAATTTTTCCTATAAATAATTACAACTAAAGTAGTCACCATCATCTTTATCATACCCAGTGTATTCCGCTCATAGACGAACTATGGTCATGGTGTGGGGATGAAAGATAGACGACATACCCATATAGAAGAGTGCTATTAGAGAGTCCCTCGACTCTAAAGGGTCTTCAAAAAAACGATTCCTACAACTATCTGAAAGCAAACATCCATCACTACTTAAATACACTTTATCCATCAATACACGAGTCATTCTCCATCACTACTTGGAATTTCAATGCACATTCTTAATTAATAATTTGACGAAAGTCAATGTTACTCTTTTCTTTTTTAAATCTACAATATGAAATTGTCATATTATCATTCAACACTAATTCAAAGCTAAAGATTTAGAATTTTTAATTCAAACAAAAACTAATTTAAAACATATTATCATTCAACACTAAAATGAGAATTTTTTATCTTTTCTAACATTACTTTAGAAAATCATTCATCATCATTCTACTCCTTATTATTCACCATAAGTGTCTTATTTTCTTATTGAATTTAGTCATCGTAAATATCTAATTTTATTTTGAAATATGTTAACTTTACTAATGTATCGTTACTAAACTTTTTCAATCCTTTAGAAAAATTAAAAAACACAGAGAGTGTTTGGCAAACGGATGATAGCTGCTTATAGTGGCTGATTTGAGCACCTGATTTTATTAACTTGTTTGACCAGTTGATTTTGAACTCGCTGCTATGAGCAGCTTATTCAAAAACAGCTTATTCATGTCAATAAGCTGTTTCAACCAGCTAGTTCACCAAACAGTAGCATTAGCTGATTTGACTACCCAACTCTATATTTATATCAAAATAAGCTAAAATTATTCAATAAGCTAAATTGCGTACCACAATATTTTTTCTTTCACTTGTTATAATTGACTATATCTTAGAAAAGGGAAAAAATTCAAATGAAATAGATGTAGGGGTATAATAGGAGGGAGTATACTAAAACCATTCTAGCTAATAGCTATCGTTGTCTTGATATTTTGTTCTGTCCTTCCGTTTATCGAACGTTTTCCGATTTCAGCGAAAAACCAAAGCTTAAAAAAAAGTTATGGATGAAGAAAAGCATGAGGTTAACGGAGCTATGGGTCGTCATAACCCCGATGTTAACAATTCTTCCGCTGATGCAGATGTCTATAAGGTTTTTACTCTTTTCTTTTTCCTAGAAGTTTAATGTTAATCGTCGTTATGTTTGAATGTTTGATCGTTATTGGAACGTAATAAGTTTTTCATTGGTTATTGTGTGAATCTTTGGTGGTTTGATTTAGGATCTTGATGAATTGAAGAAGAGAATAAAGGATATTGAAGAAGCTGCTGCTGTTCTCCGTGAGATTTGTGGCAAAGTTGAGAAGAAACTGGAAGCTTATCAAGGTTTGTTCTTTCTACATATTATTTCACGTTTTAATTGGATTTCTAACCCTAATTTGGTAGTCATCATCTTTTCAGAGCTTAATATGTAACAGGACTGTAAGTATAGTGTCTGTTTAATTTTTAAACAAAGAACACGGTCAAGATTCAAGAAGAAGATAGAAGAGAATGAGATTAGAGTTAGAGAAGATAATAAAAAAAAAAAAAAAAAGAAAAGTGATTGTGTTTATTATTATTCATGCCTCCACTGAGAATACATCATAGCTACATATACTAGTTAACAACTAACTCTAACAAACTTCCTTAATTCCGGCCAAACCCATCAGTTGTAAGGTAACTAACTTTCTAATTGATTTTCTAACAAACTCTTAATAACAGCCCATGAGCTAAACATGTGACATAATAGTAACACTAATATCCCATTACATTCCATCCCCTTTAGAGCAAACTTGTCCTCAAGTCAAGAAAAAACAAAAGGAAAATTACAATTAACAAGCAAAATGTGGATATTTGTTTTCAAAATAAATGGTCTATCAACCTTCTCATGTTCACATTCTCTCGGCAAGTATGCCATGTGGTGAGGTTGTGGTTGATTATAGACAATTTCAAAAGGAGTGAGTCAGTGAGTTGAGTAGCTGAGTGAAAGTTGGTGTTATACCACTAATGGAAGCCATAAGTTCCACTCACTAGAGCACTCTCTGGCCATGCATATTGCATCTAAGGTAAGTCTCCTAGCATTTGCTAAGAACTTCTGTTTGCTCATCAAATTGTGGATGGTAAGCAGAGGACAAATGGAGGGAACATCCTTGAAGTGTAAATTGATCCTTTTAAAATTCATCTGAGAAAATTAAATACCTATAGAAAACAATGGTTTCAGGCAACCATGAAGCCTAAAGACTCCATTAAGGTAAGTTTATGCTACACCAACAATTGTAAAGGGATGATGCATGTCCATGAAATGATCATATTTACTCGGTATAAACAACTACAAAAATGACTTTCTTACCATCAAATTTAAGAAAACCTGTGACAAAGTCCATTGAAATATCAGTCTACCCTTCATGTAGAATAGGCAAAGGTGTTAACAATCCAAGTGAAGTGCCTACCATTTAGGACGTAGTGCTTTGCTAAGAAAGGCTAAGAGATGGCCTTCCTACATTAAAACAACCCCAGCACATGGACTTAGAGGCACAATCTCTATGATTAAGAGCTTACCAAAGTTTGGTAAAGCTAGGTGCTGAATTAAAAGCCTTTCTCTATTATTGAAATGCACTTTGAGCTTCATTATTCCAAAGAAATCCTCCTCTCTTCAACTGTTGAGTCAAGGGTTTTGCTAATCCAAGCTTATCTCTAAATGAACTTTCTATAGTAGCTAGGAAGTCCAAGGAAGCTTCTTTTTTTTTTTTTGAGATAAACCTGGGATTAGCATATATCAATATCGGCCAAGGTTTGAAGACCTTGGGGAAACGGTCCCATACAAATTCTCTCGTCAGCTAACCCCGGATCCCACCTCGCAACAGAATGAGCTAAAACGTTCCCATTGCGTTTAACAAAGCTACAATCAAAACCACAAAAGGTGGAGCTAAGATCAAAAATACAGTCATAGAGACGGTGAATAGGAGATCTTCCATCCTCTCTATTCCGGATTGTCGTAATGACAGTAAGAGAATCGCCCTCAAGAAGGATATTATCATACTCGAACCTGGACGCCAGCTGGAGGCTGAATACGGCTGCTGCAGCTTCACTAATGTCAACCGACCACCGAGCTTTTACTCTTTTAACACCGGCCATTAAGAGCTTGCCTTCCCAATCACGGATCACGACCCCTAGCCCACGGATATCATTATCAGGTACATATGCATCAAAATTGATTTTTACCCATTCCCTTGGAGGAGGCTGCCAAGCATGATAATGAGGGAAGCGGGGTTGAGTCTGCACACAAGTGGAAGCATTGTAGCTAATATATTCTTCAACCAACTTATGAAAACCTTGGGCTATACTCAGAGAATCACCATCAAAGCCTTCGAACACCTGCTTGTTGCGGTAAAACCACGCAGCCCACATTGTTGTAAAGACGGATCGAATAGTGTCATTCAAAGCATGTCCCTTAAGCCACGAAATAAAGTCAGGAACAGTAGTTCTAGGAGCATCTTGGATGAGCTGGTAAGCAGGATGGTTGCTCCACAAAGCCTGCACCTTTGGACAATCGAAGATGGCATGCAAAAAGGTTTCGGGCTCATAGTTGCACCTATCACAAACAGAGGAGGTAGTACAGTACCTTTGATACAAAGTATACTTGGTCGCCAGGGAGCCCAAACAAGCTCGCCATAAGAAGTGTCTCAGTTTTGGTGGGCCTTCAACCTTCCACAAATCCGACCAAAAATGTGCATCTTCCAAAGCTGCATTATCACTCCTATTTGGGTGGCCAAGAAGACCAAGACGATATCCACTTCTAACAGTATAGCAACCATTTTTCTCTAAATACCAAAACAAAGAGTCAATCGGCCACCTAGTTGAGAGGGGTAAAGCCATGATATTAGACACAGTGGCTTCATCAAAATATTGTTCCAACAGCCGAACATCCCAGCAGCCTTTATCAAAATCAATTAAATCAGAGACACACATGGTGGATTGTGCAGCAGCAGGGTCATTTGGCACCTCAAACCTGCAGCCCCTAGGAATCCAATTATCCACCCAAACTCTAATCGTAGAACCATTGCCAACGCACCACCCAAGCCCTTCAATGAGTAAAGATTTTGCTCCCCATATACTCCTCCAAGTGTAGCTAGGGTCATAGCCTCGACGAGCATCAAGAACAGAAGTGTGCTTAAAATATCTAGCTTGGAGTACACTAAGAAGCAGAGGATTTGCCCCCGTTAACAAACGCCAAGCTTGTTTAGCAAGTAAAGCTGTATTAAACACATTGAGGTCTCGAAAACCCATGCCCCCTTTAAATTTTGGGAGACACATGTGACTCCAATTGTGCCAATGAATCTTCCGCTGTTCATTACTCGACCCCCACCAAAACTTTGCAAACATAGAATGAAGAGCATCAATAATCCCCACTGGTAGCCTGAAGATACTCATCATGTATATAGGAATAGATTGAACAACGGATTTGATGAGTACCTCCTTCCCCGCTCTGGATAAATATTTCTCCTTCCAACCATTCAGCTTTTTCCAGACTCGATCCAAAAGACAAGCGAAAACCTCCTTCTTTGAGCGGCCAATGATCGTAGGGAGGCCCAGATATTTTGCGTGCCGATCAACTTCTCTTACCCCGAAAGTATCAACAATTATTCTTCGCAGCTGGCAGTTGACCCCTTTGCTAAAAGAAATCTCGGTCTTATCGTAGTTCACTTTTTGACCGGAAGCCCTTTCATATAAGCTAATGATACTAGCCACCTCTGAGCATTCCTGCACCGATGCTTTTGCAAAAAGAATGCTGTCATCTGCAAAAAATAAGTGAGATAGGGTAGGAGCATTTTTACAAATCCGAATGCCTTGGACACGCCCACACTCCACTCTGTACGAAATCAACCTCGAAAAAGCTTCAGCACAAATGATAAAGAGGTATGGAGATATCGGATCTCCCTGTCTCAGCCCACGAGAAGGAATGACCTCACCACAAACCGCCCCATTAATTCTAAAAGAATAAGACACACTCGAGATGCAGCTCATGATACGATGGACCCAAGCAACACTAAACCCCATTTTCAACATAACATGCTCCAAGAAGATCCACTCTACTCTGTCATATGCCTTACTCATATCAAGTTTCAATGCAAAAGCCTCCCTACCCCCATTACCCCATCTTTTCATAGCATGGAAGGCTTCATAAGCGAGTAAAGCATTATCAGTTATTAAACGTTTGGGGATGAAAGCGCTTTGATTAACAGAGATGATATCACCTAAAAAGCATTTGAGTTTATTGGCCATGACCTTTGAAATAATTTTGTAAACAACATTGCAGCAGCTAATCGGACGAAACTCAGACATACTTTTAGGTTCATTGCATTTTGGAATGAGGGAGATGCACGTTTTATTTATCGGTTTAAGATCAATATTTCCCCTCCACCATGATCGAACCAAGTAAACAATATCATCACAAATAATGTCCCAAAATTTCTGAAAAAATAAAGCATGGAAGCCATCGATACCTGGAGCTTTTGTCGGGTGCATCTGAAATAAGGCTAGGCGTATCTCCTCACGAGTCGGTTCTGCATCCAACATTTGATTCATATCTTCGGTCACTACTTCATTTATGCCCTCAAGAGCTTCGGGAATCCCAGAGGGTGAGCTGGATGCAAAAATACCCTTGAAGTAAGCCACCACCAGCCGCTCAATATCAGCTTTTGAGGTCCTCCAATTACCATATTCATCATTAAGACCACGAATCAAATTCCGTTTCCATCGAGAGCTTGCTTTGTGGTGAAAGTATTTTGTATTCTTGTCACCGTCACGCAATTCATTCACCCTAGAACGGAGGTGCCAATATGCCTCCTCAACTCTATGCAGACCATCCAGTTCTCTCGACATCTTCGAGCAAGCTTCAAGTGTGTGTGCGTCAGGGGTCTGTTTCTGAGCTTTGGCGAGCTTCTTTTCAGTGATTTTGATCCTATTACGAATCTCCCCAAATTCTTTTGCAGCCCATTCTTTCAAAGAGTTACCACATAGCTCCAACTTAGCATGAATGGAATCAGTAAAGCTGCTATGCCACACTTGATCAATAACATTTCGGCACCCCTCTTTTGACAGCCAATATGACTCAAAACGAAACAGCTTCTCGTTTGGATCCATGCCACTGCGGATTTCTGAATTGAGTAAAATGGGGGCATGATCCGATTTATAAATCGGGAAGTGTCTAACATCAATACCAGGGAAAGTATCTATCCAACTAGGAGAAGCAAGAAATCGGTCCAACCTTTCCCTAACACAATTCGAAGGGGAATTACCCCGATGCCACGTAAAACGACTCCCACGATAACCCAAATCAACCACATTGCAATTATCAATACAGCTACGAAAAGCTTCAATATCACGAGCACACCTTTGATTACCCCCTTCCTTCTCATCGAATTTGAGAATCTCATTAAAATCCCCAAAAAATATGTATGGTAATTGGACTCCAGTAACTAAAGATTGCATGAGCTCCCAAGTTTTATACTTGCTCGCCCGATCAGCCCAACCATAAATGCCATTTGCAATCCACGAACGACCACGATTATCCTCCTCCACCACAACAGATATGTGCTTATCAGAATAAGATTTGAGACTGACCTTTAAATCCCTCCACCAAAGACCCAGCCCTCCAGAATTACCAGTACTGCTCACACAAAAACCATTTTGGAATCCACATTTGTTACGAACAATTTCCAGTCTCTTATCCTCAACCATCGACTCTATGATGAATACTATATCAGGACGCTCTCTCCAGCACCACGTGCGGAGAGCTTGAACTGTCTCGGGGTTGTTAATCCCTCGACAGTTCCAACTCAGTATTTTCATGGTTGTTCGCGGGTCTGGTCAATACCAGCACCCGCTACTTCAAGATTCGTGTTCACATTCCCTGCATCAGCATTAACACAAGCCTTCTTAAGTTCAAAATCATCATCAGCCATTTCCACATCTGTGTCCCAAACTTTTCTCTTAGTAGCAGCTTCCCTATCATTACAAGGATTCTCATGAGGAAGCTTCTGTGTCACATTTAGAGACATTAACCCCTTAGCATTAGGCACCTCCTTCTTTGATCTCCTAGCTTTCACAAACTTCCTCCCTTGTGTTTCCCCAGACCCTATATTAAATGAAAGACCCACAACAGCATTGTTAGAAATGTCATCCACTCCATCAGAGAACACACTAGGACTACCCTCTGTACTTAAATTCACAAAATTAGGCCCTGCATCCGTAGGATGCTCCTCAATCAAAGCAAGATTATGAGATTTGGGTAACTCAATAATATCACTAGCAGCAGCTTGTTTACCCTTGCTTTCAGAGGACGAAGCAGCCCCAAGATCACCCTCCCTGTATTCAAACGAACTACCCTGCTCCGGGTGCTGTGATAAACGCATATGTGAGGTATCATTTTTCGGTTTTGGTACAAAAAGACACTTCTTTGATTTGAAGACAGCCTCCTCTTCTTTCATTTTAGCATATCCCTTCCTAGGTGACGCCCTAAGATCCATTCCCCAGCCATATCCTAAGTCTTTCTCCTCATCAGCAACATTTGGGCAATCCTTATCAGTATGACTAATAACACCACAAAGGAAACAAAAATGAGGCAATCGCTCATATTTGATATTAATCTTGACAGTATTATCTCCTTTCGTGCGTATTAACTGCCATCTCTTTAATGGTTTTGTAATATCCATCCAAACCCTAAGTCTACGATAAGGGTTCAAGTTCAAGAAATCATCTTCAATTTCCATAACATCCCCTAGGGTCTTAGCGATAGCCCTAATTTTCTCATCCGAACGATAACCAAAGGGGAGATTATATAAACGAATCCAAAAAGGAGAAAAATTTAGTACCATTTCAGACGGTTGAGTCTCCGCCGCGATTTCTTGTATCACAAGTAACCTATTATCGAAACACCATGGTCTTCCATTGAGTATTTTGTCCCTGTCCTTCCAGTGGAAGAATTGAAAAAGGAACAGGTTCGTGCCGATCGATCGGATGACCACTCCCTCCTTTAGATTCCAGACATGCATAAGTGTACGTTTGATGGCCTCGAAATTGAGAGGTCGCTCCGTAACAACCCGACCCACAAGCCTTAGAGACAGTTTATCAACATCTTCATCATCAAGAGACTCGCCCAAATCCACAATCTCATCTTCTTTATTTACTAAGTGTAGTTTAGAGCATTGTAAAGCTAAAACATCCGCCATGTTTCACTGTGAAAACAGAGAAAACCGTGGGAGAAAGAGGGAAAACCCTAGAGAAAGCCCTATCTTCTAGAGAGAGAAGGGGAGATTAAAAGTTTTTACATGTTATACGTATGTCCAAGGAAGCTTCTCAATTGCATGTTTTTAGTAGGAACAGGCCAAGAAATGATAGCTTGGATCTTCTAAGGATTAGTTTCCACACCAAACCCTAATATGAAATAACCTAGGTACTCCATCTTCTTTCTTCCAAATGACATTTGCTTTTCTTGGTAAACAAAGAATGTTGGGTCATCAATTGAAAAATAAGGGACAAGTGTTGCAAGTGGGCCTCCTCATCAAGGCTATATACTAAAATATCTCAGAGAAAACCAAAACTCCTTTTTTGAGTAGAGGTTTGAAATGTAGTTCATCCATGATTGGAATGAAGTTGGAGCATTTGTTAGCCCAAAGGGCATGACTAAAAACTCATAGTGGCCATTATGTGTCTTAAAAGCTATTGTATACACAACACTCTTAGCCACCCTCAGCTGATGATATCCAACTCCAAGGTCAAATGGTCAATTTTGCTAAACACACTTTACTCGTAACTAAGTCATCAATGAGTTCATCAACCACTGGGATTGGAAATTTATCTATCATCGTTTTGCTATTATATGCCATGTCATCCACACATAATCTCCATGAACCATCCTTTTTGCCCACTAAAATCATTGTTGATGCATATCTCTTAGTGTAAGAGGATATGTATATGGCCTCACATTAACTTGGTTAGCTCCAAAATCCAATGGTATTTTGTGATCAAGTTGACCCCTGGAAGGGAGTAATGCCTTTGGTTCCTCAAACACAACTGCATATTGCTCAAGTAATTCTTCCAAATAATTTGAATCTTGCTCACCATCAGTGCCAGTATAAGAAAATTCTGCTTATTGATTACTTCATTTTCAACATGTATAAGTTATAACATGAAAAAGTGATTGATATGATCATTTTGGAACTCATAGGTCTAATAATAGTTCTGATTTGCTGGGGAGGCAACCCTTTTAACACAAAAGGATTAGATTTTCATTCAAATTCCATAAACAAGTTACTGAAGTCCCATTTCACTACTCTAAGACGGTAAGACCATTAAGCCATTGTATGCCTATTACCATATCACAACCAGGGGCGGATGCAAGCCATAGCAATGCTGTCAAGTGACATCATATGATCATGGTAGATTGGTAATGAAACTTATCTTTCATTCCCGAGACCAGAGATCGAGCCTTGCGTAGTGCGTACTTTAAACAATTTTTTAAATTTTGGGTTTGAAAAACTGATTTAGAGTTTTCACTCACTTCTTCCTTGTTCCTCCCTCACTCTCAACCCGATTCTCACTCCCTTTCGGTGATGATGAAGATAATGAAGAAGATGAGAGATTTTCATGCTCCGATCAGTATGAAACTGCCGCCGAAAAAGGATATTGAACAAGTCTCATTGTTTTGGGATAACTTTTGTGCTGGTTGCTCATTTAGTTTGTGAAGCTTAGTACAAATCAATGGAGGCAATGGTGATTGAAGACAGAAGAATTGTTGAAGGTGACGATCAACGTTCAACAAGAGCAAGATATTACAGAAGTGTTGGAAAGTCTGAGCGTGGTGGCCTCGCGTGTCAGTTGTCACTGATTTATTCTATTCTTAATTTCAACCCATATTTTATTATCATCAATATTTTATTATCCGACACTTTTTTTCACAACTTTGCCCTATAAATTTATAATTTAATAAAATGCACAAAATTTGTCGAATGACGCTAATATATGTTGTTTTAAAAATATGAAATCTCATCACGAATAATCTTAATTACAATGTTGAATGTAATTTTATTATTAAATACATTTCAATTATCGACATCATTTGAATTTTTTCTGGATCCGCCCCTGATCCATGGTTATCAGAATCTCGATCCTGATCACCGATTCTACGATCTTACGATCCAAAATTAGGCGATCGATCCGGATCGTAGGTAGGATCTTAAATTGGTAGAATCGTACGATCCTACTTAGCTCCGAGATTTAAGTGGTAGGATCATAGCACGATTCTACGATCCTACGATCTTACGATCCGATCCTACTAGGGTAGTTTCAATCGGATAAAAATTTCATATAATCTAGATTTTATTTATGTATATATATGAATATATCTAAACAATTATATCAATTTGACTGAAATTCACGTTTTTCTCGATTCGAATTTTAATAATGATTATTAAAGGTATTTTTTACAAAACTTAATAGTTGAAGTCAAATAAATGTTAATTTAAACCTTAAAACATAAAAAAGAACAAATACAATTCAAAATTAGTTATCTAAAGCATATAAATGCATATTTGTAGGATCATACGATCCTACGATCCGATTCTACCGATTTCGATCCTACCCCCTCAACGATCCTACGTAGAATCCCGATCCTAACAACCTTGCCCTGATCACAACCTCCGAAAGGTATCACTCATACACCAGGCTTAAAAATACCTTCTTGTAACCTCCAACTGAAGTTTTTTACATACAACTTTACAATGCTATTAACCATCAGCTATAGTCACATAATGCGGAATAATAGTCTTTTCACAATTTGAACTTGTCAGACATAGACTTATCAATAAAGTTGTGGGTGTTCCCTGAGTCAATAAGAATGTACAAAGGCTTCCTCCCAGCATACCCTGTTACCGTCATTGTATGAAAACTTGTATTTTCATTCAAAGCATTTAAAGAAATACATGGTTCCAACTCTTCAGTTTCTTTGAATGTACTTAACTGTGACTTCAAAAGACTCCATAACAGACTCTTTTACTACCTCTTCCAATCCAAGCATTTCAATAGTAAATACCTGAGATTGTCTTAATTGACTAGCATGATCGTTTTCATAAGGTTTGTCACAAAAGTAACATGATCCTTTTGTGAGATTTATGGGTTTTCTTCCTCCAAATTTCATAAAAGTAGGTTTTAAACAACCCCCACCCCCTCGCCACAAAGTTATCAAGAAAGAAGTTTTAAGGTGATTGGGTTTTTTTTTGGATCATTAATGACTTTAGCTCCTACAGGAATCCAAATCCTCTAATGTTCCCGTTTAATTTAGTCAATTTATTGAACTCTTCCACGACACTTCTACCCATATCCTCTTTAAATCTAGTACTCAAATCCATACAAAACACACCCTAATCTACGCAAACCATGAATTTGCCTTGCCTCACATATGAGTTAAGGCGAAATCCATCCTTTTCTCATCACTGATTTTACAAAGACGAAAGTATTTATTAGCTTCTATAATCCAAGCCCTAGGGTTATACCCATCAAAAATAGAAAATTTAAGTTTTGGAGTATAGCCTAATGACAAGAAAGATTACCTTATGTGGTGAAGACCCAAGAGATCTGTGCTCTGGAGTAGTACTTGAAGAATTACCTTGCTCTTCCAATATTTTGCATATCTCAAACATCGTTTAACTTTCTAAAGTCTTTATAATTTTCTCCATTGCATCAACTAATGTACGGTTTTTCGCCATAATGAAAAACTGAGAAATTGGTTTTATAACAATCACCTTATGTGCCAGAAAGAAAACTCAAAAGGGATAAAGTATATGACAGTAGCAGGCTTTGATACCAATGTAACTGGAGCTTAAGTATAGATTTTTTGTTTAAATGAAAACATGGTCAAGAAGAGTAGCAGAAAAAGAAGATGATGATAATAGAGAATGAGATTAGAGAGAATTAGAGATGATTGTGTTTATAATTATTCATGAATCCACTGAGAATACATTATAGCTACATACTAGTTAACAACTAACTCTAACAAACTTCCTTAATTCTCGCCAAATCAGTCAGTTGTAACAGCTTTCTAATGACAAACTCTTAATAACAACCCATGAGCTAAACACATGACATATTAATAACAGTATTATCCCATTACATGATATCGAAATTAAGCTCTTGAGGGAAATAATTATGCGATTGATCAAACTTAACTTCATGTTTGCTAATAAGCTTTTGGTTATATGGAAATTGTATTTCTGTTACTTGGAAAATATGAAATCTCTCTAATTTGGATAGTATTGTTGTATGTGTTTGGTGTGTTTGTCGAATTATTTGTCATCAAGTAAATACTAAGTTATTCGTTTTTGTTAGCATTATATCTAGTCAACTTTTATTAGACATGGAAAATTGGTATTATAATCTTGTAGGATGTTGGCATACCGCACGGTGATAGATCAATTTGCAAGTTTGCATGTTTTGCACTTTTTTTGGTCCAGTTAATGTGTTCTTCGCTAGTAAGGATTAGGTAAGTTTGCAATATGGTTTAGGTGATTGCAAACATATATATTTCTCCTTCCATTCAATACTTGCAATATTTCTTGATGGCACATTAAATAAGATGGCAGTAAATTTAGGACAAATGCCCTTATTAGTCTAAAAGATAATTGTAGTGTGGTCTCCAACTTGCATCATTTTTTTGTTGGCAATGGCGCTTTATGGCTCCTTAATTTTTGCTAAAGCTAGTAAGTTGCGGTTAATTAGAACTTTTTTGTAGGAAATATGTTGCAATTATTAAATAACAGTGCAAGTATGTGAGCTGTATGGTTTTATATAGGGAACATATGATTGAAGGATAGTATATGTGAATGATCATTGAAATTGACTTTTTGTAGGAGATACTATATATTAAAAACTTCTAAGTTAGTTTGTTTTGGTTCAAATAGTTGATCCCCATATTTTGTGGGATTATAGTTTTGGTGATATTGTATGATTTTATAATATATAAAGTGAGAGCATATGATTGTTCTTATTTTTTTGGTCTACAGTTTTTCTGTTTTTTGTATGTATATTAACGTTGATGCCGACCCCAATCTTTGTGGACTAATACTTTGGCATTGTTGTTGTTGATGATATCGAAGATGATCATTATGCTGATAAATGTTGTCTCTGCTCTTCAATTTTTGATATTCTTTTGTTTGAATATCAACTATAACGGTGGTTCTTATTTACAGATCCTGCTAATGCTGCTGAACTGGTAGACAAGGATGTGGACTCGCGATCTGTTTATGTTGGCAATGTAAGAACTAGTTAGGCATTTGCACTGACATAACTAGTTTATCTTAGTATAAAATAATATATTTGTTTGATCGCAATTCCCAAATCTATGGATTAGTTAAGCTGACCAAGATTTTGAACCATAAGTTATTCACTTGGTTTCCTCCTCTTAGTCTTGTTTGATCATCGTCATCCTCTATCCAAACAACGTGCTAACAAGTTCCTCGTGATGCTGACGTTGGCACTGTCATCTAGTCTGTTCTTTTCCTTATTATCCTTCAGTTTGTACGTGATACCTCCTCTTTTCTCAAATATAATAAGCCATGTTCGATGTCATTGTTTGCTATCCTTACTGGATTTGGTTTTGCATTTGCATTGGATTATCAAAATACAATCCCTTTATTTTACAAAGTAGCTAATGAAATTACCATCATGAATTCATGATCTTAACAATTAGTTGATGATAGAGTTGACGGTTGTCCATAACAGTCGAATGTGGCTTGACATTTCTTTAAGAATACCAAACTGGTGCAATTTTTACAGAACTAAGATTGAAGATTGCGATCTTTTCCCTCTTTGAATGGGAAGACTATCTCTTCACTTTGGTGAGAATTTGCCATTTTTCTTCCAATTTTTTTCATGTCTAGTTGACATTCAAAAATTATGTTAGCTTCTCAGACTAAGTGTCTTATTTTTACGGTGGAGTATGAGGTCTCTTTATTTATCAATGAATTCTCTTTCTCCTTTTCACCTACAATAATGGTGGTATTCAACCATTGAATATGCTTCTGTTATGTGATATGGTATCGACTTTCGTGAAAAATTTATGCTTTGAATCTCTTTGTCGGCTATTTGTAACTCATTATTTTAGAATTATCATTTGATCTGTCTTATCGCATTGGATTTTGTGTGATTGCCGTTTGGATTGTAATTTCTTCACTTTGGTGATTATTTGATACAATGCTTGGTAAATTTAATTTCAAACGCCATTGCCATTGAGCTACATGTATCTATTTAGGGATGTAAATTCTGTGTTTGGTTTGGGTTTGATACAAATTCAAATCAATCCAAATTAAATTTGATTTTCAGTTTTTCAGACCAAATTCAAATTTTATTTTTTATAATCTAAAATTGAATTGAACCGCATTGAGATTAAGAAATCCAAATCAAGCTGATTTAATCGAATGGATCGAATTTCACCTAAGGATGGGCAAGGGTCCAAGACCTATTTCAGACCATATTGAACCCTACCTTACTCTAAGGGTAAGGTCTAAATTTTTGGATCCTCAGGATAAGGGTTCGTGTCCAATTGAAAATTTGAGGATCCAAATCCTAGTCTATACCCTAATAAATTGAAGCTTCTAAGGTTCGAAGTCGAACTTAGCGTCTAAAATTTTAAACACTTCAAATTACATAGAAAAATAATTTTAGAGTCTGGTCCCGGTTTTGGAACCAAGGTTCCAGGTCCGAATTTCTAGACCCTTCAGATTAGGGTTCATATTTGAAATTGACTTTAAAAATAGGGTAAGTGTAAGGTTCGGGTCCAGACACAACTCGGACCCTTAAATGTCCTTCCCTAACTGCACCTAATCGACCGAAATTTCATATAGTTGCTCTTCGTTTCTACTTTAAACCAAATCAAATTCTAAACTAAAGTATATACTAGCGATTTTGACCTTCTATTGTGTGTGAAGAACACATATGAATGAGAAAGGGGGAAAGAGATTGAGGCACTGAATCATGGTAAGGGGGAAGGGTGAGAGAGTTAGGGTTTCTGGGTGTACGTGAAGGGAAGAGTGAAAAGGGGGAGAGAAGTATTGGCTGTTACACGTTATGTCACTGTCAATGCAGTGTTTTGACCGTGATAATTTATGCACCATTATGTAACGGGATTTAACGTCACGACAACTCAAACATGTTACATAACGACCCTTATGTAACATAACAGACGAGGATGGTAAGATTACTCTCTGGTACCGGAAGCATAGATGCAAAAAGTTGAAACAGTGAAGGAGCTTTCCTATTTTTGGTTTGTGTTATCATTGAGATAACGTGGAAGATAACTTGATTACTTCAGCTAAATTCATGTGATAAACTAGACAAAATTCATTGTTTAGTTTCATGGGGAAATGGATTTTGTTTTTGCTTTATGAATATTTTGATCTGGACTCCTATAAATGTTTTGAGTTCAGTGATCTTTTTTGTGGAGGAGTGTTATTGAAAGACTTATTTTCTTATTGTTGTTAGGATTGAATACGGTTAAATCTTTCACAATTTTTATCAAAAGTGATAAAATTACTTGAAACACAGGGAATACATGATATTCTAGCACGGGGAGGAAAGAGATCATGGCAGAATACATAAGCTTTATGCTGAATCTATTTCCGCGAGCATACATAAACCTAAGCCTCTAGAACAATTAAACATTAAACACATATTTCCAACTTTTATATTTTGGATAGAACATCTTTAACTTATCAGCTAGAGTTCACAGTTCACTAATACTTTAGGTATGAAATTTTTGACTCCAATTTTCTGACATTTATACATGTGACTCTCTCGTATGTCAATATGCAAAGCACTGTTTCTATTTTTGGTGTTGGAGACCATCGGTTATTTTTTTTTTGTTTTGAAAATTTATAAATAATCTCTTTTTTGTAAAACAGTGAACTTGAAAACTTATGTTCAACGCTGAGATTATTTACCGTAAGTCTGTAACTACTTGCGCTTCCTGTATTTTTCCGTTTGTTTTAAGAAATGACCTTCTTTCTGAGCAGTGTGTTCTGATATCATGTTCCCATGAGGATCATATTATATTCCCTCACTTTGTCTTTTTTCAATATATAATGGATCTTATGGATTTCTGTAGCGAAAATGTTTATTTTGGACCTATTTTGGAATTATGGTTCTCTTAATGGTTGCCCCGGCCCCTTTTTTGCATCATGTAGCTTCTTTTTATGTAGTGTCTATTTTACTGTTCCACCTTATATGCAGCATCTTATTCTACTTTTAGTTTAGTCATGGTTTGATTCAATTGTCGTACTATGATCGCAGGGTTATTCTTCATCATCAAGTTCATTGTGTTTTAATGCTGCACTATGTACTCAATATTTGGAGATTGGTTGGATTAGCTTATAAAAATGATTCTTGTTAGGCATAGAAGGTTGTTGAAATTTTTATTATGTAAAATGTTATAAGGTTCAAAATGAAGTTATTAAAAGGAAAAAGAAAAGAAAAATAGAAAATAAAAACAGAAGAATTCATGGAAAAAGAAACAAAGTTGAAACATTGTGAAGCATCAAGGAGTCCCCAAAAAAGAAGGAAAAATAAACATTTATTTAAAGAGTAGAAGGGGGCTTAAAAAGTATTTTGAATAATCACTTGGTGATCTCATTAATTTCCTTCATTTACTCTCCAAGTGGAAGATCTGATGTCAGACCAAGTTGATGAAATGTAAAAAAGAAAAAATTAAAAAAGAGAAGGAGAAATGCGTTTATAGAGTGGGTACAATTAGAATTATTCTGGTCCGAGATATTCGTGCAAGGCTTCCCTGCTGCTTCAACTGCACAGGCGCACCACTTCAGTAGGAGCTAGTTGCAACTTACAGGGATAGTAGAGAGCACTGTTGCTCATTCCAAACTGGTTTTGCAGGTGTGATGATGAATGTCGTATAAACATTTGCTTTTTCATTTTTTTTTCCTTTGTTTTTTTGGCTATGATTGTTGCTTGTTAAAAGGGAAAGAAAAGGTGTGTTGGTTTATGAAGGAAAAAGAGAAGGGGAGTTATTAAAATTCATATTGTTTTAATTGCTTAGTTTATAATGTCCGTGTGTTTCAAGTGAACAATTATAGTTTGACGGATATGATGAGGGGGAGTTCACTAATAAGTGGTTCATGTATCTATATTATTATCTTAAAGGTAGTCCTTGAAGTTTAGTTGAGCCAGACGAATATATGTTAAAGCTTTAGTTTCATGCATTCACACGTGAAATACATGTTAAACCGCTATATAGTAGAGGGGATGCTTATAATCTTTAAGCTGATGAATCTGGACCCTGATGTTAATTACGGTAAATACAGTGTTAACATATTTTAACATCTGCCTTTCGGCTGTGAAGAAAGCAAAGGGGGAGAGAGAAATGGGTAGTGACCGATTAACTCCCTTGAACTTCCAAATTTCAATTGCATTACCCGTAGAATATATTTTTAAAAAGAATTTTTTGTGATGTTTTATTCCTTAGGTGGGGCTGCTGATTATCTCATGTTGATCTGTATTGCAGAACTTGCTTTCTATTAAATGATGCTTTGTTTAATATTTATATAATGAGTCTGGCTACGATTCGTAAATTCTTCTCAATTTGACCAAGTCTGCACCAAAAATTGATCCCTCAGGTTGATTATGCTTGCACCGCTGAAGATGTGCAGCAACATTTTCAAGCTTGTGGAACAATTATTAGAGTGACCATTCTGACTGACGAGTTTGGGTACCCGAAGGGTTTTGCGTTTGTGGAATTTGAGGAACAGGATGCTGTCCAACTGGCTCTTCAATTGAATGAATCTGAATTACATGCCCGTCAGTTGAAGGTATATAATATAGAAGCATTTTTTTGCAATTCTATCCTGGCGCTGATGCCTTGCTGGTTGAGATATATCAGCATATTGTCATTATTTGTTACTTGTTCACTTTAACTAGACCAATTATTTGCAGGTGATGCCCAAGAGAACAAATGTGCCAGGCAAGAAACAATATAGGGGATGGCATTTCAATTCTTATGAGGACTTCTACCCTGGACCATACGAGTATCACTTATATGGCTATGGGTAATGTTACAATACTTCTATCACTTTCTTTTCATTTTTAATGTTTTATATGTCACTATGGTTGTCGGTTAAGGCTTTGCCATTGTTGTTGTTTGTTGATTAGTACAGTTTTCAAATTTCAACTATAGCTTCTTAGACTATCATCATTATAGGTGTTTGTGATCATCATCATAATTTCTCCTTTGTGTGCTTTAATCTGTTATCTGAAATGTAATTTGATTCGATACTAGAATCGGAAACGGAAATCAGAAGCATTAATTTTAAAGTTTCGGAAACGTAGGTATAATTTTATTTTACCACAAAATAAAAAGGAAGGGAGGAGTAATGTCTCTCATAACAGATTAAAGCATATGCTCTTAAAACCACCATTGATGAAATCCATCAAAGCTTAAATCCAAAACCCCTCCTCCTTCTGCTCCTCAATCACAATCCACTTCCTCTTCCTCTTTTTGTCCTATTTTTTCAGGAGTGTCAATTTCTTCCTTCAATTTTTGCACCTCAACCTCAGACTTTTCAGACCGCATCTAGCAAATTCTCCAATGCGTTTCTTTCCTTATTTACTCTGTCAATTTCTTCCTTTAATTTCTGCAAGTTTTCTTTCTAAAACTTTTATCTTTTCTAGACACTCGTCGTACAATAGCCCAGCAGCTTCTTTCGCGCCCTGTATTCTAGCAAATTCTTTCTTGAAAAATTGAGATTCCTGTTCTGCAATGGCAACACGCGCACTCAATTTCTTTGAATCATTACAAGCTTGAAAGAGAGAATTTTCAACAGCAGCTAATTTCTTTGAGATTCCTTTAAGGGTTTCTTTCAAAGCTTTAATCTCATTTTTTGCTTCACACATTTGCCCATCAGAATCTCTAGAATCCTTTTGAGCAACATTGAGCTTATCCACGGCCTGCTGGCATTGGAAAAAAATGACATCTCTTTTACCTTCAAGCTTAGCAAGGGCCTGCCTTAAGGCTTTTACCTCACTTTCATCTTTATTTGTTCTCTCATACTCATCAAGAACCCGGCTCTTCAACTTCTGATACTGGTTAAACGAGGAAGATTATTGAGATTGAGGTTTGATGGAGTTCATCAATGGTGGTTTTAAGAGCATATGGGTTAATGGGTTAAATGTTGGGGAAGAAGGAATTAAAAGAAAAAAAAATATTAATACTCAAAAATAATTAAAACCAAAAAAAAGAAAAGTCAAAAGTTAAAAGTGTGGTCAACGGTCAAAATTGTACGGAATTGGTCAGATCTCTTGGCTTGAATACTGGTCAAAAGGCTACTTTGGAGGCTGTAATTTGCAAAGCATCAAACATATAGGCTGTAATTCGCAAATTAATTCTTTTAAATATAATTTACACGTTTCAACTTTCTTTTAATATTATCCACTCAATTCATTTTTGCACCTCATATTTCTCTATAAAAGGTGTGCGAGCCATTTTTGTTGAAACTTTTGAAACTTGCAAGGAGGTAGAATTTCAAGATTTAAGGAATGCAGAACAACATCCGAATGCAGTCATCGATACGTAAAATAATACTTGCATGTGCTTTAAACACTATGTAGAGTGATACAATCGAACGCAAATGGAACTTTTTCATATTGCATTTACGTAATTCATTGCTGGAGCTCGGTGCTAGTAGTTTCGAGGTTTAGAGACAATCGCTAAGATGACTTCTGCTTATATATCTTTGTTTCTTTTAATACTGCAGGAAGGCTCATAAATCCAGAAGGCCTACTCGTTACCAGCCATATTCCTAGGAGAAATTCTCTGGCAGAAGGATTTTTTCGGTTGTACATAGATTTCGAAACTCGCTGTCTTGTATATGCTATCAACGTTGTTTCACTGTTCAGATGTATGGGATTTTATTTTTCAAGGCTTGTCGAATCATGCCAGACGACAATTTCGGTCTTGATTGATCAATTTCCACTGTGATTGTAAGTCTTCATGTTAGAAATATGAATGTTGCAATTTTGGTAAGCTAGTTGAATGAAGGATGGATGGTATGAGTGGTACTTTAGATTATCATCATACCCAATATATCCCGCTCATAAGAAATAAGGAATTATGGTACTTTAGATTATCAGAAACTTAACCAAATCTTATTTAATTGAATTGAAAATGATTATATTGAATTTTATTTTAAGTAGTTTAGACTTGGGAGAGAAAGCAAATTAAAAGAGTGATGGCGAAATGCTTTCGGGGCTTAGACATTCAAAAGATTATAAAAAATATATATCAATCTTCCTACAACCCCTCCTCACTCATCACCACCTCTCTTTCCTTATCCTTCTAGAAATGCTATCCAAGCATAGTTAGAAGTGTTCAAAATAGACTCGATGAACTGATAGACACCCGACTTTATAATCGAACCCGATTTGACCCGACTTAAAAATGGATCTACAATTATGTAAAAACCAATGAACACAAAATCCGATTTTGAACCAACCCGAAATACTTGACCCAAAATCAACCCGAAGACCCGAATGAACACCTCTAAGCATAGTGTTAATGTTTTAACTTTAACTTTATTTTAATTAAGTTTAAGGAAATGTAGACGCAAATTTGAAATGTCAATCGATTTAATTTCAACCAATTATAAAAAATAAAAAAGTATTTTTGCTTAAATCAAGGTATGCACATTGTTGACAATTCTGAAATCGATCGATTAGTTTTAATGCATTTTAAAAATTAAAAAATATATAAATTTTCAATTAATGTAATTGCAATATAGGCGCAATCTAAAACTATCGATTAACTTAATTTAATTTAAAAAAATGATCAAGTAGTATAAAATGTGTGCTTTACTTAGGTTAAATAGCACAATTGTACAACTTAGCTTAGGTCAGGTAGCAGAACAAATATATTAATGTAATAGTTGTACATCGCTACATCTAGCAAAACCTTTAATCTAACACAAACAAAATAAATTACAAGTTTATATACAAGTATGAGTTACTTTTGGTAAATAAGAGGGTAAAAAATAGAAACACAAAGTTCATATATAATTGTAAATCTGCACTTGACGGTCAATAAAAGTTATGTCAAGTGCTTGTGTTTTGTGAGTCATATAAGATAGTTATTTGTTCTTTTAAAAAAATAGTTAATTGTAAAAAATAATAACATAGATGTTTATTTGCAAAAAAAATGGTACAATAAATAACTTTTTTAATATTTTTGATTAAAATAACTTGGTCATGAGTCATGATTGGATACAAATCTACTACTCACAAACCAAGACATAAATTATGGTGCACTCCCCCAAACACACAATAACGTGGTAATAAAACAACACTTAGAGTTGACATTGATTTATAGAAATTAGAAACCCTTCAGCACAGAAATCACTGTACAATTTTCAATACTATCAAAACAAACTTCAACAAAAAATAAAATGAAAAATTCAATTTAATATGAATATATAATTATCAGATGTTCGAGCCGGAAATTCTTTTTTGTTCGCGCTCTCTTTTATGGGTATGAGTTGCCGCCGTCCTTTCCTTCCCAGACCCTGTTCATAACTTTCTACGTGCGAGATACACTTGGTAGGATGATGATGATGATATATAATTATCAGATATAGCCTAATAAAAAGAGAGAATCTATCTAATGATATTCGAGTTTTGTGTATATTTATTACTTACAGACATCATTAATCTGATTATACATAATGTATAGATAATCATCGATCAAAACTTTACTTATGTAATAGGTATTTTTAGTCTAAATTCTTTTTTAGAATTTAAAACCCGTCAATGCATTTATTTCAATTTACCATAATCTAATTTCGTTATATTGATCAAACATGAATTAATTTTGTTTCAATTTATGATTTTACTTTTCTTTATGATTATGTTTTAAAATACTTAATTAATTGAACTTGGTCAACTTTTCTATTATCAATCAATTAGTTTGTTGACCATAATATATTTTACTTTAATTTCAAGTGTAATTTGACAAACTGAGCATACCAAATCTATATTAGACTTTAGCACCTAGGAAGGGTTTAATGTAGTCTAATGTACACAATTTTTATCCAGTGTATCACGCTATAGAAAATTATGATCAGGATCTGAGGAGGAAACAACGACAGCAACACATACCCTTAGGAAAGAGTGCGGTCAAAGAGGACATCAGCTCGAAAAAGGTCTTTTGTATGAAAGAAAAAAACTCCTTTTTGTATATCCACGCATTTTAAACCTTTTCACTATTTAGCAAATATCTCACTCACATTTTTTAATTTCATTGACAAACTTAATTTATCTCAATTTATTTATATTCTCCTTTTATTTTAAGTCTTATCTCCAACTACAAATTAAATTTTACACTAAAAATTTCAAATTCTTTCAGAAGTAATGAATTGCTTGCTCATGTACATTCGTACATTTGAGTATGTTTAACAAATGAGTGTTAGCTGTAGCTTGTAGTTGTTGACTGAAACTATGAGCTATGTTGACCAGCTAAAAGTATTGGTTAATAAATTAGTTGTTTAAACTAACTGTTTAAAATAGTTTTAAGGAGATATTTAATAACAATTATATTTAATAACAATTGATTGTTTTATTAGGAAAAAAAATAGACCAACAGCCAAAAACCAATGAAAAAAGCAACAACAAGTAACTTTTTAGTTTTGGCTTTTCAATTAGCTTAAGTCATTTATCAAACAATTTCTTTTACTGTTTGACTAACTAAAAAGCTAAAAGCCGAAAAGTAAAAACCATTCAAAAAGTCATAAAAAGCTGAATGCCAAACACACCCAATGTCAGCAAACAATCCACAGCTTAGTGTCTCCCAACAGCTTAGTCCTTGGAGCAAAAAAGTACATCCACCATTCTCACATCTCCAATTGCAACTTAGTTGCACAAATTGTTACCGGCGGAAAAACTGAACACATCATTACCCCAATGCTATTAAGTAGCTTCCATCTAAGCGAAATTTTAATTGTCGGATATATGCAAGTGAACCCTCATTGACCTTGGCAACAAAACATGAATGAATGAAAATATAATGAATTGCCTCACAAAATTGATTGCACCTGCAGGCAGCACCCAACAGTCCTGAGTCCTGACTGAGGAACATCAGTCTGTGCATTATATCTATGTTCCTTCACTTAACACATTACAAAACAAGGTCAGATCACCGTATCGCGACCTTTTTGTAGTGGTTTTTGAGTTTGCTGCAACCGAAATTTAGGTTGCAATGACCGCACAATCATCCATATTTGCCGTGAAATCCGCTTCACGACTGTTACTGAAACGGTATTTCGGCACCATGCTCTACAACCCAATTTCTAGCCTTGATGGGGGAACTCAAACAATAATTGTAATAATATGTAAAAAAATTTCACTTTACATCCCAAAAATAGATCAATAAACCTCTAAAAGCATATTACAGAAATAGAAGCTATCAAATAATAAATTTACAACCAATCCAGTGGATAGATTACACAATCCAGCATTGAAGCTCATTACAGATCAGCAAAAATCAACTCATTCAATTCAGTATTGAAACATATCAATGAAAGTGAATTACAAGATTATGCTTGATTAAACTGCATCCTGCTACCAATTCTATGCATATGCATTGTGATGAACTACTACGGTTAGCATTACAACGATCATTTTAGAACATCAAAACACAAATTCAAGAACCGTACTTCAGGGGATTAACAATAACACCCAGATGGTTCATATTTCGATCAAACAATCATTTTAGAACATATCAAAACACTTGTGGCCGTAAGACAAGCAAAAGTTACAAGCACCCGAAAGATTTGTAAACAACAAAAACCAAGGGCAAACATGTATAAACAAATTCATCGCAGGAGAAAAGAGTCTGACGGTACCTCCTATAATCTTTGCAATGATTCAACAATGATCGGATGGGTGGTGGCGCTTGAATTGGCGAGGAAGATTTTATGGCACTATTTCACGTCTCTATACCTTCTTCAACAGTTGGAAGTCCATTCTCGATGGTAAATGCCGGATTAAGAAATTTCGCAACAAACGCCCACAACTTGTACACATCGTCGAAGTTGGTAAGAAAGCTAAGCGATGCAGTCAAAACCTCGACTCTAAAGAAGCCACTTTTTCCGTCAAAGCGACCACTACCCATTGGCTTGCATAATGTTGTATCTGTAATGTTCAATTCCCCGTTTGGATTCCCAGGAACATCCATGATTCTAATATGGCTGAGGATGCCAATACCAAGACAAATCCCATGTGCTTCAGCAAGCTTTTGGACGATTTCCGGATTGATTAGCCCCCGGGTTCTGTTTCTCACATTGAATGCCACCGCAGCACCTCTTTCATATTTGATTTTCGGTCCATATATTTGGACGAGAGGGACAGCATTATTTTCATCCGAACCATGGAATCTCAATTGCAAAAGCGATGTCACAAGCCAATTGATCAAAAACCGTAATCTAGAAGTCGTTCTATTGAGACCCAACATGTTTATGTGGTCCAGATGCCGGCAAACTATCTCAGGTTCCCTCCTATCGGATCCTAGATCATCACCATAGTCTCCATCACTTGCATAATCATAATCTTCGAGGTTTCTTGTAGATGCCTCACCTGCCTCCAAAGTATGACCAGAGAGCTCTCTACGACTGTCCTCTATACTGAAGGACACCCTCCTTCCTCTGCTAGGAACATCATCTTCTTCAAAGCATACAACCCTTCCGGCAGGAAACTTATTGCCATCCCTCCGCCCCAAAAGCCTGAACTCGCCTTCGGTTTCTCTTTTAATAGCACTTTCTTTTGTTTCAGCACACACCTCAGATGAAATGCCGCGAGACCCTGAAATGCGACAGTTGAAATCGGATCCATTTACTGAAGCCAGTGAAGATTTGTTGTTTGGATGATCATGCTCATACTCCTCTATCTCATTTACAGGTTGTATCTCCTCATTGATCTCATGGATGTTTTCACTACTACGCGAGACTGATTGAACTGCAGCATCAAACGATAGCATATGCAGTCCATCATATGTCGGGCTCCTAGACTTGTTTGTAGTAGGCTTTGGGGAAACCCTTTTGGCACTCTTCTTCCCAGTAAACCATAAAGGTGGGGAAGGAGTAGATCTCTGTCTCTCCAACTGGCCTGCATTCTCTGAACCAATCGGGCTTTGACCCAAGTCGATCCAGAATGAATTGTCGGAAGATTCATCCTCACTGAATATAGGGCTCTTCATCACCTCCCCTACCGAAACACTCTCCGTCTCTTCAAAGATTGTGCTAGCACCATCTCTATCTGAGTAGTTTTCATGCTCCATCTCAGTGTCAAATACATCCCTCACCTGAGCAGACGTAAAAGCGCCAGAAAAAGCCGGCATCTGTGACCCCTTCTGGGAATCCCCTTTAAAATCTCCATTTTCATCGACTTCATCATCGTCAACCCCAATCAACCCATCAAGACCATCCATCGAATCACCCATATACGGTGGAAAAACCGGAGTAATCTTCACCATTCCAGTACCAGTCACCCCAGATTGGTTTTGAAGGCATCCCAACACAGATTTCTTTATCAGGAGGCATCCAAATCCACTAGGATCATAACCAAATACCCTGTAAAACGAAGTGATGATAAAATCAGGACGAAACAACGACAGCCCAAGTGAGTCCATATCCTTAGGACCCAAAGCACCAGCATCCAACAAAACATGCCAATTGTTTTGCTGTGCAAGAGCCATCCATTGATACGAGTACTTGGATCCCGTCACTCTCGACTGAACAGGAAAAACAAAAAGCCCAGTTGCAGAATCCTTCTTCCTCTTCTTCTTAGTCAAAATCTGCTTCCTAAGATCAGCTGAACATGGTTTAAGAGTAGGCCATTTAAACCATGCACTAACAAGTTTAGCCCCTTTCTCCTTAGCAGCTTGAGACATCCAATTCATAGATTGACTATCATGATCAAACATAGTCAACAATTTCTTGTTTGTATGAAAAGGATATGCTTCAGCTAACAATTTAAAGGCAGAACCTCTACTAACAGTGAACACAATTCCATATTCATTCTCAGGAATGTTCAAATAATCCATAATTCTAGTTTTTATATCATGTTCAACAGTCCCTTTCTCAGCACAACCATACAACACATGATTACTCAAATTAGCAGACATTTCAGACAAGCTAAAACTTGAAGTATCCCAATAATAAAGAGTCTGAAGATGAGAAAACAACCCAAATCCACAATAATCAAGACATACCTTAGCAGCTGGCCCTGTAAGATGCCCATACTCATCTAATCTCAGCTGATCAATCTTTTCAGAAGATTGATACTTAGGATACATTGTGAGGAACTTAGAAAAGGCCTCATTAAGGGTAGGAATCGAGTCCTCCGATTCGAATGTACGCTCAGCAGCTAATGCAGTTGCTCTAAGGAATTCCTTCAAGGCTTGAAGCCTAGCAAGGGATCTCGATCGCCCGAGGCCTTCATCTTTAGTAGAATTGGCATCAGGGTCAGTTTCTAAAGTGGATTTTAGAAGAGACCCATCTTCAGAAGCTTCTTCAAGAGCTTCTCTAAGCTTATTCTCTTGTAATTTTCTAAGAATTGAAGGGTTTTTCTTACTATCTTCCCCAAATTCAGACCCATCTTTTCTTCTACCTTTCTTGTCAACAAGTAAAGCCACACAATGGGAAATAGGCTTCCATAGTGAAAGATGCATCTGAACTAAGAATAAAAGAAAGCCTAATTTTCAACAGAAATCAACCTAAGCTTGGGTTTTCAAGCCAAGATAATGACTTTCTAACAAGAACAATGAGCAGATAGAGAAAGCAAGTTCAAATTCAAAACTTTCAGGAGGGAATCAGTTCAGATTGCTTTCTCTAAAATCAATGAGTCCACTTTCAGAAAATAGCCCAAGAAAGAAAAAAAAAGTTGCCACTAAACAACTTCAAACAACTTCAGCTGGAGAAGTAGTTTGCTTTACTAAATCATTCAAAAACACAAAGAATCATACAGATTCAAAGGTAAAAATAAAGGGTATAATAAATTAAAAAGGGAAGTCTAAGTTGGACCACAAAGAAAACCCAGCAAAAGGATTGATTCCTAAATAAGATCAAACCCAGAAAGTGAAGATTAATAATATATAATCTGAATAAAGAACATAAACAAATTAAAGAGGAGGTTTTAAGCACCAATCTCGGCCAGAAAATAAGAACAAAAATAGGGTATTTGCATTTGACTTATGAAGAAGAGAGTGAGAAGAACAAAAATTAGGGTAAATTAAGCTAAATTAAACTAAACCCACTTCCTATAATGGACTGAATTTAAAAACCCAGATCCAAAATCACTAAAAAAAGATTAACAAAGAAAACCCTAATTGGGAAAACTCAAAAAGAAGTAACCCCCATTTTGACTTTGTAAGTAAAGAAGTTCATGGAAGAGGAAATTGTAGTAACTGGTAAGTAGTAATTTGATGAGTGAGACTAATTTTGGGGTTTGGAAAATAGAAAAATCTGGGAAATTGGGAGAGCGAAAGAAGAAGAAAGAAGAGAAAGATAAAAATAATAATGGAAGGTTTATGAGGTCAACAATGAGCAGAGATGAATTCTTAAATTTTACCTACTTGCCTCTTTCTGTCTTTTTCTCTCTCTTATTATTTCT
This sequence comes from Amaranthus palmeri, assembly GCA_019776075.1. Lineage (NCBI taxonomy): Eukaryota > Viridiplantae > Streptophyta > Magnoliopsida > Caryophyllales > Amaranthaceae > Amaranthus > Amaranthus palmeri. The sequence goes on from JAAKBH010000042.1 coordinate 841,891, forward strand.
TCTCTCTCATTTGAATTTTTCTTTTTGTTGTTTGACCATATAGTCTCACCCTTTCTCATCTTCATCTTGATCAACGGTTGATCTAGATTCTAGAATACCCTCTATCTCTATCGTGAGACCGTCTATAGTATAGATGTCTCTTAAGAAGTCAACTCATATCTCCTTTTTAACTTACAAAACTACTAATTATTTTTTTTAATTTATAAATTGAGTCAGCCCCAAAACTTGAGACGTCTATTGTATTAAACGGTCTTAACTCTCAAGTAAGAATTTGTGAATTAATATTCTCGGCTATTTATGCTAATAATTCCCTTTTGTCAATGCAAGAATTATACTATTTTTTTCGATAAACAAATCAAATAAGATTCTATTTGACTATACTAAGTATATTACTCCTTCCTATTCAAATTAATTGTCTACTTTCCTTATTTGGTAAAGTCTCTTTACTTATCCACTTTCTATTTTTAGCAAAACTTTTTACCTAAATACCCCCAACTACCCCAACTTATATTATTTAATAATACTCCATCTACCACTTTTTCAATTATTATAATCACTTAAAATACCCCACTACCACATTTTCAATTATTATAATCACTTAAAATACCCTACTACCACCACACTATCATTTTTTCTTAAAATCCGGTCCAAACTCATAGTGGACAATTAATTTGAATAGGAGGGAGTATAACTTATAGATTAAGAATAAAATACAAGTTAAAGTTAAGGGTGATTGATAAATAATGTCAAAAGTCAAATAAGACTAGGAAAAATTAATTTTAAAAATCCCACCTTTAGGTGGTTCTCTTTTAAAAATCCCACCTTTCGATTATTTTTTAAAAATCCGACCTTTGCACCCAATTTTCTTTTAAAGTACTTCCAGGTTGCATTAACCGGAGGTAGCAGGTTTTCTTTCTAAAAAAACAATAGTGACACGTGTCACCAAATGATTGACTATCATATTTTCATTTAAAAAAACATCCCAACTGCCAGCACCATCCCACCCACTCCCCACCCCAACTGCCACCACCATTCCGCCCACTCCCATCCCAATTGCCACCCTCATTCCCCACCCCAATTGCCACCACTCCATCTCTTCTATCCATCCTCTCATTCAACACCACCACCATACTCCCACCATGTTGGGTTCCCACCAACACCAATCCACCACCATCCCATCTTCCCGAATAACCCATAATCCACTTCCTCTCTTGGAGCAACTCTTAACCCACCTATTCCATGGAAAACTCATATCCCTCTACCAACTACCCCGTCCCCTAAAACACTCACACCACATAAGGGGTAAATAACCGACTACCATCAAACCTTCATCAAACCCTTGAAATTACAACCCACAAATAATATCAAATAGGAAACAGGGTAATAGCCCACCACCATCAACCACCACAAAAGCAGTCCTCCCACCAACACATGAACAAAAAAAATTTTAAATCTCTTTCTTCCCCAAAATTTCCTTTGAACTTGTAAAGAAAAAAATCCACCATTCACTCTCCCATTGTTATGAAATATTTTAGCTGTTTTAGCCTACATATTTAATTAAAACAAATACTTAAATAGGAGAGTGGTGGTGGTGAAAGAGTGCCAAGGAACCAACTCAACCAAAAGCTTAAGCTTATGGTTGAGGCCCCAAGATATGTTATATACTCTAACACGCCCCCTCACACGAGAGCCCTTTGGGCTAGAAGTGTGGATGCAACACAGGCCCTCCTCATACCTGGTGCTAAATATTCCACTTTTAAATGAGGGGTGGTTGAGATTCGAACCTGTGACCTCTTGTCACACTGGCTTCTGATACCATGCCAAGGAACCAACTCAACATATGTTATATACTCTAACAAAGAGGGTAGGTTGTAAGGGGAGGGGAAGTTCTTTTGGACATAATAATGGTGGAGGTTGGGGAGATTGGGGAGGTTGGAAGGGAAGGGTGGAAGGCAGTGAGATTTTCAAAAATTAGAAAATTGGAAAATTTACTTGTTTAATCGGTTATAGGTAATTTGGATCTTTAAAAGAAAATACAGTGCAAAGGTCTGATTTTTCAAAATTAATCAAAAGGTGGGATTTTTAAAAGAGAACAACCCAAAAGTGGGATTTTTAAAATTAAATTTTCCGTAAGACTATTAAGGTGAATATTGAATAGGAGGTTGAGTTATACTTCTTTCGTATTCAAATGTTCTCTTTGTTTAGAATATTTTATTTTAAGAAAGGAGGAATTTGACACTAGGGCAAGAAAAAGGAGATGGTAAAAAACATTTAGACACTAGGGCAAGAAAAGCAACTAATTAAGGAGATAATTAACAGTCTAAAATAAAAATTTGGATTCTCCAATTATTTATATTTCTAATTAGGTCTTCTAAAAGGTGCAACTCACTCAAGTCATTTTTAATTTGCTCAATCCATGTTTTCTTAAGTCTTCCTTGATTTCTCTTACCCTCTATTATGATGTTTTATATCCTTCTCATAGAAGATTCGAGTGTCTTTCTTTGCACATTTAAAATCATCTTAACCTATTTTCACGCATCTTAGTAGATAACGGGGCAACACGTAGCTTTTCTCTAAACTCCTTGTTCTTGATTTCATCCATCATTGTGTTACCGCACATCCATCTCATCCACCTCAGCATTTGCATCTCTGCTACTTCTATCTTTTGTTCATAAATCTTCTTAACGGACCAAGTACCAACACTCTATCCCATCAAGAATCCTAGCTAATGGCAAACTCAGTAGAATTCACCTTTCATTCTAATCTAAAATTTCTTATCACATAACACTCCAGTGGTCGCTTGCCAATTAAGCCATCCCATTTGTATATGATGTGTAATATCTTCATCAATCAACCTATTACTCTAGATAATAGACCTTAAATATTCTAACTTAGTTGTTTCAACAACTTGAGCCGAAGGACTCTTGTGACCGCCCTCTCCTTATGGGTATGGGACGCTGTCGACCTTCCTTCTCCGGACCCTGACCATAGATTTATCTATGTGCAGGAACACTGGATATGATGATGATGATGATGAGTTGTTTCAACAACTATATCTTCTCCAATTATCACCTCTTGGCTATCAGCTTGCTCTATGCAACTAAAATTGCATCTCATACTCTTTTTTGTACGACATATATACAATCATTTGCCTTCTAAAATACACTGCTTTCTTGATTTCTTCTAACTAAACATTAGTCTCCTTGCTAGTTTTTGCATTTGTTTAGCTAGAATTTATTGTATATATTTAGTTTCCTTGATTACGACTATTTTGATGTATAATTCGTAGCCCTCTAGCAACTCATATATATTTTAACAAAATCATTTAATACATTAGGCAAGGAACTTCCTTCATATTGATAAAGTCTTGAATGAGACGAAATAAATAAGATTTCACTTCATCACCATTATGCTCAGTGAATTTCGCTTGACTATATTTTAACTTATATATATTAAAACAAAAAATAAAAATCATCAATAAATATGTGAAATGAGAAATAAGACACATACGACTAAATGAATAGGAGAGAGTAAAAGATGGTAAGTTTGATTTTCAATTTTGAAATGTCAAAAAATAAAAAGGTGAGGATAAGGTATAATTGAACCCCAATAAAGATCTTATACCTACCACCTACCCACTACTCATGACAGATAGGACTTTTCATATTCATATCCACCCACTAATCAGCAAATTAAATTAATACTCATACTCACCCCAACTGAGACAGATACAGTGCAAAATCCGTATTATTAATTTTACTTGTTTGCTATCCATAGGTCTTAGGAGGGAGTAAATTAGATAGTATGTTTGATTTTCAATTTTGAAATGTGAAAAATGAAAAGGTTCCATCAAGAAACTTAAGTCAAGGGCATCCATCCATCCATGTTGAAAGTGGTATAATTGAAGCCCAAAAGTAGTGGAATTTAAAGCTGGAATACAATCTTATATTTTATGTAATGAAATGTAAAATCTAAACCAACAAAGTACAAATAGAAACAATGAAATAATTATATTTATGCATGGATTCTGAAAAGAAGAGAAAAACAAAAGTAAATTCTAAAAGCAATTTCTTGTCAATCATTCATGGCTTTCTAAGATACTTTTTCCAAAGTTACACTCTTATAATTAGAATTTAGATATTGGTGGGATTGGTTATTTCATAATAAGGAATATTGAATTATTATGAATGTGTATTTACAACTACTAATAAAGATGATACTGACACCATGCAATACACATACAAACAACACCACAATAATGTTTTGTGGGTTATTTGAATTGCACATTTCTATTTGTCCTTTTTATGGATGGATAATGGGATTAGAGGTGTTTAAAACAGATCTGATGACTTGATAGATACTTGACTTTATTATCAAACCCGATTTGACCAGACTTAAAAATGGTGTTGGAAATACTTCACATGTGAGACAAGATCCCACATCGATAAAATAGTGGTTGTTGACTTGTATATATAGTGGGTGAACTAATCTTCCTACGACCATATGGTTTTGGGAAACAATAATGAACCTCACCTAGTGTATGTGCAAGTCAATGCTCTTAACCCGTGGGTTTGTGGGCCCGAGCCCATGGGTATCCTGTGTCCACCCGAGTGGGCTACGGTGAGATTATGTGACGAATTGTCACGGCCTAATAAATGGATCTATAATGTAAAAAACCAATGTGAACACAAAATCCGATTTTGAACCGATCCGAAATACCTGACCTGAAATCAACCCGATGACACGAATGAACACCTCTAAATGAGATATATATGATTTGTTGTTATATTTTTCTTTTGAACTTTCGATATTTTTCTCTTTCAAACTCCAATCTGTATGAGATATAATGACTATGATTAAGATTATGATTATAAGTTTGACTCAAAAAACTCTTTTATATATTTGAATCTAAAAAGCAAAATTAAACTGATTGCCGGAGAATCCACAATATATATCATACCACTAATAGAAGTGTGTTTGAAAATATTACTCTTTTCTTTTGAGATGAATTGAAGTACTTCATATCATATAATATGATATTATTGAGAGATTAAAAACCCTAATGATTAAGATTTATAGAGAAATTTTTTATGTAAAATTATTTAGATTTTTGTCAAATTAGCGTTAGATGTCAAATTCTTCAGATTTTGTCAAATTAGTGTTAGATTGAAGTTGTTAAATCTTGTCATCATCATCATTATATACGATGTATTCTGCTAATAGAAATTATGATTAGAGTTTGGGAAGGAAAGGAATACAACCCATGTCTATTAAAATTGTTGTGGCCAAAGAGTCTCTCAACTTTAGAAAAATCCCCATAAAGAGAGGGTCCTGCACGAAAAGGACTAAGTGAAGTTGGAAGTTGAAACCGCATGCCTGCATCTTACCAAACAAGCTTGACACTTAATCATAAAATAGGTAAGATGATGATAAATCATAGGCCCAAAACAAGAACTCCAATAAGTAAACGAATAAGAGTGAAGTAGTGAAAACTTGAAAACTAGTAATTCTTTAACGGCCCGTTTGGTATGTGGTAATAAACCGCATTAATGGGAATGAAAAACTAGTGTAATTTTGGTTGAAAAACTCTTTGCTACCTTGATGGCCATGGTTGACAACCTTCAATTATCCCATTTTGTTCATAAATTTCATTCCAATGCATTAACAATGGAAGAGGTGGTATTAGGTGGTAATGAAAATTTGTGAACAGAAAAACTTTTTTGTGATCAAAAAATCATTATCATGGGAATGACATGAAAGTTTTTATGAAATTTACACTATAATTCATTCCTATTACCACCATTTAGTACCAGAAACCAAACGGGTCGTAAAGGGTTCAAAAGTTTCGAATTTCGACTGATTTGCTCAAAAAGTTTCTCAACTTTTATATTTTAATCCGTCCCTTAATTTTTTATGAGTTAATTAATTTTAATTGCTCAAAAAGTTAATTAATTCATTAGACATATTTTTGTGATATACTAAAAAATAAGATACAAAGTCAATAAGGTGACTTAATTGCAACAAATAAAAGGTTGATAACAAAACTCCAAAAGGAAAATAACATTAGCTATTTTTATAGTCTAGTAAGTTGTTAGATAAAGTAACGTCGACTATGAAATATAAGCACAAAAGGTCAACTGTTTTTTAAGAAAATTAGAAGCCAAGTTTCTTAGAAGCCAAGGAATAAAAAGACACTACTCAAATTTGTCCTAACATTAATTATTATTTATACGTATTTTTATAAAAAATACTACACGTCAAATTATATATTCTCACTTTTCTATAATTTGTCAATTTTCCAACTTAATACCAATAAATTACAATTTTTAGGTTATTGGAAATTTCTATCGTTTTCAACTTAGAAAATAGGAGCTTAATTTTTAATATGAATGTTTTAAGGTGGAATTTTTATTATTTAATTATCTTCGCTTTTTAAAATCATCTGCTTAATGGATGTTGATTGAGTTATTTGACTTGAATAAATTTCGATTTACTTAAATAATTAATCTATTTTGTCAGCAAAAAATTAATTCAATTTAATTACGCACCAAATTCATGGACTACCGTGTAAGATTTGTGTCTCACAAGTACAACCAAAAGTTTGTGAGATCATTATACGGTGAGACTTTCTCGCTCTTATCCTGTTTTATACTCTCAATGAGTCTGGACAAGCTAAATTGTCAAAATGAGGAAATTTATTTAAAAACCCAAGTTCAAAATAATTTAACTAATGATAATTATTCTTTTTTTTAAAAAAAATATATTCCATTCGTTTTCAAATGTTCTTCTCATTTACTTTTTGCACAATTTTCAAAGTAAATATTAAGATAAATCTACCGTTATATAGATTAAAAACAAGATCTCACTTGACTTTATTTTAACTTATATAAATTAAAAATAAATTACAAATTAAGAGTGATAAATAAATAATACTAGTTTTTTAATATTGTTGTAACTAATTTAGAACGGAAGAAGTATATATTAGCAATTCTGATATGGATCTCAAGAAGTATTTGTCACATTATCACTAATAGTCTAATAGTACAGTATTACTCTTAACATTTGTTGGTAGCAAATAGAGTGTCTTTTCTAGGCAATCAATCAGTTTACCAAATTATAGACCACAGTTTGACATTTTGTGTAGCATTCCAATGTTCAAACCAAGTGCATAGTATAATAATAGAGTAAGTAATATTTTTGTTTTTTTATTGACAATAATTATTAATCAACAAAAATTACCTAGAATGATATAAATTATTCATGATTTTCCAACAATAATCCCATCTATTGATTAATCTTGATTAACCCCAACTTTGAGGGGTATTTTCCTAGAGTAAACTTGCGTAACCCAATGACCTGTTATAGTAGGTAAATCACCAAAAAATAAATTAAATATTAATTTTAAATTAGAAAATATTTTTGAAAATTTACATAAAAAATTCTAAATAATAAAAAAATCATAAATTTTGTATGAATACTTTTTTAACATTTATTCGATATTTTATTTAATTTATCTTTTTTTTAAAAAATAAAACTTGCTATAGCAAGTCATCCGGTCACTGGGTTTACTCTAGAAAAATGACCCTCAAAGTTGGGATTATTCATGGTTAATCAATAGGTGGGAATATTGTAGGAAAATCATGAATAGTTTGGATTATTCTAAGTAATTTTTTCAATAATAAAATTTTTCCCTATCAAATTATACTACATAAAGGTGATTTGTTAACTTCACAAATCATTTTACTAAGATCTTTTCTTTTATTGATTGTCGTATACTTGAACTGTTTATCATTCTATGTATTTTATGATATTGTGACTATTATAAAAAATATAACCATATGGAATCTTACTTTATTCGTTTCGCCGTATATTTTTATAATAGTAATATTTTTATCATTTATAGTAATGTTTTTGCTTTTCTTTTTTTTACTTGCACTCAAATTAATTTTTGTATTGTTTATTATTTTATGGCTTTTTACATACTTTTACATACTTTGATTATCATTTAGTTGTGTATAACTCTAGATATAAATGATCCAACAAAAACACATTTAACTGAATTAAAAAGGTGTTTGTTCTGATATAAGTAAAAAAAAAAAAAGAACGAAAAACGTATAATTTTGACTTTTTAATGCGGTCAATGTGTTAAAATTTTAGTACTTCTTTTCCTAAGAGATTACTACATCCACCAATGACACACATATTAAGAAAATGATAAGGAAAATGTGTGGTTAAAAATTTAAAAATAAATAAAAATACTACTTAAAAAACTAATATAACAAAAATATAAAATGTAGCGATATGATAATGATAGGGATTGTAAGGAGTAAATAAAATGGTTTAATAGCGGTACAGCCAATCATATAGAAGTATCCGAGGTCGTTGATATCTTCAAAGGACTACATTTGGAACATTTGAAATATTGATATTGCCTTACTCATAAGTCCACTTTTGTAAATTTATTATTAAAATAGTAATATACTTTTATTGAGATTATAGTTTTCTATGAGAAGGATATACTGAGTATGATGATAAATGATGATGATAAGAGAAAACGTTATCACAATGTTAGTAAATTGTTGGAGGATAGCAACTCGGACTATGGACTATATGGATCTTTATTTGACTATATTTTTTTAATAAAATGTTGATAATTATAAATGCAATCAGGTTGTGTTTGGGAATTAGCATTTCATTTCAAATTAATGATTTTAATTATGAAATCATGAATGTAGAATTTGAGAATGACAAGGTTTGGGAGGTCATTCTCAAATCCTCATCTTTAAACCATTTTTAAAACAATTGTGGATTTGACTCAAATCCAAATTTAAAATTCTAGTATTTGCCAAACACTAATTTTGAGTCAAATCTAAATTTTCAAATTAAATCCCCATTCCCAAACATAGCAATATCTAGGGATGTCAAAGTGGGCGGCTTGACGCGATATGCTTTTCCATATTCATTCTCGGCCACCTAAAATTTTCATACTCACTACTAATCCTTCGTTTGTCAGCTAAATTATTCATACCTACATCTGCCTACCTATCCACTATATTCATAGAGGGTATGATTTCTCATACTCATTTCGATCCACTCACTACCCACCAAATTCATACTCATACCCTCCCTAACTAGGATGGATACGATGCAAAATCCATATAATTTATACTCGCCTGTCATACCTATAAATGGTTATCACATCAAAAACCTGCGTCTTTCTTTAATTTATATACATACATTTAGTTTACACTTTCATCTCATTCATGCATATTTTGTTTTTCAATTTTCCATTAAATATACTTCTTACCACTTTTACCGAGTTGTTTCATTTTCACCCCACGTTTACTTATGACATAAGCAAAGATAGGGGGTCGAGGTCGGACAAAGTTCCCTTTAGGTTTTAAGTTTTCTCAATTTTATGATATTAATTATAAGGAAGTTTTATGATTTTTAGTCTCTGTAACACCTTAATATATTGTATTTTTTTGATACATTCTCATCTTAAATGCTAAGGACTATCATAAAACTAATTAAAAGAGTTGTCAAATTACACATGGCACTCTTCTAATCAGTTTAACATATGTGAATTTGCGATTTTGACAACTTTGGTCATTCAGTTCTCAATTAATATTATTTCATATAGCTGACAATCATTTAAATTGACATTAGATTAACTGTCTATTTAGAGATATTCACATTTTAAGACCTATTCAACATAAAAAAAATATATATCAAAATGTTAATGTTGATACTATCCTAAATTGAGCACCTATTTCAATAAATTATATATGCAAATTTGATAATATTGTTGTAATATTGAAATTTGAAATTTGACAACGATAATATATAATTGAATCGTTAATAATATATCTAAATCTATATATATATGTCGATAATTAAAAATCCGTGCATTGCACGGGTTTCTATACTAGTTTTGCTAATAGAGGAAGTATTTGTATATATTAATGTATGATATTAAAAATAACCCTAAATCATTTTGCCATTATCGATAATGCAATTTATTTAATTTGTTCTTAAGAGATTCGAAAAAATGATGGTGATTCTTAGCACATTAGTTGACCAGAAACAGTGCTGACAAGTCATTTGTCTTGACTTGATTAACATACTACTTGCAATGGTGGACTTGATTTCATTACATTTTTTTAATTCATTGAAAATAAATTTGCATAATATTTTAATTTTATTTAATAACTACCACTCTTTAACCACTAAAAAATTAGCTCACTTTTTACGCAAAACTTGTTGCATGTTATTAGTATTATAAGACATGATAAACGATTTTGCATATTGATAATTTTTAATATGGTTGTTTTGTCAGACATCATCTCTTTTCAGAGACGGTCTTTATGAGAGATTTTATTTATTAAAAATTTTTTTCAAAAAATGCTTTATGCATTTTAAGAAGTTTTTTTCATACCCTCCAGCATAACTAATTTTTTAAAATACTCACAATGAATTAATCAACATTCTACTAGATTAAAATAGTTCCATAGAATAGAATATTTTCATATTTGCATTATTTTAGTAAATATTATGTTCTTATAGAATATTAGATGATTGTGTAAATATTATGCTATATTTTTAGTCATTGTATTTATACCCTATTCCATGAATGAGAAAGGCAACCAATCATTGTAGCAATTCTATTATGGTATCAAGAGTTTAAGTTCTTTTTCTTCTCCTCAACCCTTTTTTACTTTGTTCCTTGCTTCCAAGACAACCGTCCCCCATCCATGCCGCCGCCCCCTTCTCTTGCTTCTTCCATGGCTTCTCCTAAAATTCATCCCGCTACAAACTCCTTTTCGGGTATCCTTGGGCCTTGTTTAGCCCATAATTTCTTTACTGGGTCATCTTCCTCGCCGAACTACTTTCTGACGAATATCAATCAAGTTATGCGTACTCTCTCTTTGTCCTCTCTAAATGAACATTTATACATGGATACTGCCATATTGGTGCTACTTCCCATAAGAATCACTCTCAAGGTAATTTTCTAAGTATTTTCCATTGAAGCATCCTCATAATAATCACATAATTGTTGGTAATAGTAATATGATTCCGGTTTAAGGTCAGGGTGATTACCCATTTCTCCCTTCAATCCTTCCCTTACTCTCAAAAATGTCTTATATGCCCCTGAACTCATTAAAAATCTTATCTTTGTTCGTCAGTTTACTCGTGATAATAAAGTTTCTGTTGAATTTGATCCATTTGGTTTTTTTGAGAAAGAATTGGGCACGGGGAATATCCTCCTACGGTCTAGTAGCACTGATGATCTTTATCCATTCCAATCGACACATGGAGCTACTCTCTCATCATCATTATCTTTGGCTTTTTCTGTTATATCTTCTAGTTTTTGGCATTCTCATTTAGACCATCCAAAAAATGCAATTTTAAATTCCTTGTATTTCTCTAATTCCATTGAATGTAATAAAAATCCCTCTTTTGTTTGTCATTATTGTCCTTTGGTTAAACATGTTTGATTACCTTTTCTTAGTTCAAAAACTATAAGCACTAGACCTTTTGAGACTATTCATAGTGATTTATGGACATCTCCTATTTCAAGTCCTTCCGATATAAACTTTATGTTCCGTTTCTTGATCACTTTACTAATTTCTTGTGAACTTTTCCTTTATTTCGTAAATCTCAAGTTTATGATATTTTTGTGAATTTTCATGCTTTTGTCCATACTCAATTCGGGCTTCCAATTTAATCTCTTTAGCTAGTGTGATCATGGGGTGAATTTGATAATAAATTATTTCATATAATTTTTGCATTACACGGGGTATTACTCTTCGTTTTTCTTGTCCTCATACATCATCTCAAAATGGCAAGTTCGAAAGAAAAATCCGTTCAATTAATAATATTGTCCACACTCTATTATGTCATGCTTCAATCTTCATCCAAAATTTTGGCCTCATGGCTTAAATATCGCAATATATCTCCTCAACATTCTTCCATCTAAATTGCTTAGTAATCTCACCCCTACTCATCTTCTCTTTCATAAATCTCTAACTTATAAACATCTTCAGGTTTTTGGGTGCTTATGCTTTCTTTTAATCACTTCCACAAAAATTCATAAATTACAAACTTGTTCTCTCCATATGCCTTTTTGGGTTATACATCATTGCATCGGGGTTACAATTGTTATGACCTCTCTTCTCATAGGATTCTCATATCTCGTCATGTTATTTTTTATGAATCGAATTTTCCCTTCTCTCGGACTTCTAATTGTTCTCCTCACGAGTAGAATTTTTAGATGACCATATCTCCCTTTGTCTATCTTTCACCATTGTCCACCAAGTCCATCTTCAACTCCTCATGGGCCTAACTTACACACCCAAATTTCTTATTCCCCTCAGCTCTTGCATCACCTTCTATCACTGTACCAGCCTTAAACGACCCACCTCTTGACTCCAGCCTACCAGCAACACCCACCCAAATTTTGTTATTACAATCATCTAATATTCAACAAAATCATACTCCCTCCGTTTATTTTTGTTTTTCCACCTTATTAAAACGAGTAATTTCATAAGTTTTTTCACTTTAGAATACTTTCCATTTTTGGAAAGTTTTCATCCCACTTTTACCCCTTAAAACCCCACTTTTCTTACTTCACACTACTATTTAATTATTTTATCTCTTATACTTCCAATACAATCATTACATTACACTATTATTTAACTTTTTCTCTCATACTTCCAATACAATCATTATTTCCCAGTACTATATAATTAAAATAATACCCACTACCACTAAAGATTCTATTTTTCTTAATCTTGATGAAAAACCCAAATAGGAACATCAAAAAGGAATGGAGGGAGTAATATTTACTTGAATAATACAAATATGGAAATATTCTATTCTATGACAATGTTTTATTTTATTACATTCAACCCTATTTTAAATAAAAATTTACACAAAAACACAACAAATTCACAAAAAAAAGCAATCAAGTCATCAAGGAAGAATAAAATGGAAGCATTGATACTTGAATTTTTTAAGTTTTCACCTCAAGATTGATCAAAAAACACAACAAACAAAATTGTATATAATTATCATTTCTTATTTGCATAGATAAAGATACTAAAAACTCATGTTTTTGAAATTATATAAAACACCTACTATTGCTAGTTAAATATTATCTTGCAAAATGAAGATACTAAGCAATAGGTACTTGTCAGGTTGCTTGTAGCATAGTGTAAAATCTTAGATGGAATCATCATAACAGTTGAGAAACCACTTTTGATGGTTTAGTAGTTGTTGTAGGCTATATCGTCGACGAGATAGCCTCAAATCTATCAAAAATAATGTTGTCACAATATGGTAATGTAATCGATATTTCGCACTATGGCTTGTTTTCTCTGTCATACTAACATAGAACAACCAATGATTGTTCTTTGATTCTTTTTTACTGCTACAAAAGATTGTTCTAATTTCCAGATTGCTTAATTAATTATACTTGATACAAAATAATTAATTTCATATATTTATCGATCAATTTTGTTAGAATTTCTTGAGATCGTTCTTTAGATCAAAAGGTTTTAAGACTTGATTGTTTGTGGTGATTTATAATACAAATCTCGTCTATCAAAAGAGCAATGCTAGCATTCTTGAGATCATGTCTGTTAACAAGTATAGCGTCAACAAGGAGCCCATCAATAATAACAATAACAACAATGGAAGTACAAACAACAAAGGTTTCAAGACCCTGTCTGGTGCGGAGACAATTTCGAGGAATGAAGTGTGATCAACAAAAAGTTGACACTAATGATTACAGTGAAGTGATGCTATATTCAAATTAGTGGCAAGTACTTCTAATTTCGAGTTCTAAAAGCGGCATCCCCACACTTAATTAAATATTCTTTTCGATTTATTATTCAACAATCAATTCTATATGCAAGTGAAGATACTTCATTGTTTTTAAAAAAACAAGGTTATGAAAAAAAACTCACGGGGTTTACATATATTCTACAAATCTTGGCTTTCAAAGTCATCTTCTCTAAACGCTTTAATTGCTTTTGTCATGGTATGGAGACACTTGCACATTTGTCATTGAAAACAAATACCTTGTTTTTTTTGGTTTTGGCTGTTATTTTATCATGGCTTCATGTTAAATAGAGAAATTCTCTTGACAACAAATGCTCAATTTTTTTAAATTGTTAGCTTGTAACAATCCTGCAACTATACTTCACCAAACTAAACATCTATTTCGAGAATATATTTGGCTTTTCCAAAACACAAATTTGATGTTTATTGATAATAAATCTGATATGCAATACATTATTTTGCAATATATAGTCATCTGCAATACTAATAATGTGTTTTTTCCATCATTTGACATAAAAATTATGTCATGCGTTCACTACAAACTACAACAATGTAAACATGTCTATGTAGTTAATGAAAGCATTAATTAATAAATGTTAAATGCAATCAGATCAAAGGTAACAATAGGGGTGTTCATGGATATTCGATCTAAAAAATCTGGTATCCGGTTTTAATTATCCAATTTTTGGAAATCGGATAATTTGTAACAGATATTCGGTTTAAAAATTGGATCCGGATCGGGATATTGGCAAAATCAGGTAATGGTATCCAGATATCCGATTTTTATTATTTTTCTTTTTAAAATATATAAATATCTTTTTATAAATTTTTTTGTTTAAAATTTAATAATATGTAAAATTCTCTATTATAAGTAAGTTATATAATTAATTTATTGTTAATTAATTTAAACTTTTGAAAATTCATCCATATTTTCAAAATGATTTGTTTTCAAAGTTTAAAAAATAAGCTTGATGAAAAGAGAAGTAAGATTAAATTTTTTTGTGAAAAAAAAAAAAACGAAAACTATTTGAAAAAGACAAAAAAATAAAAATTTGAAAATATGATATCTTGTAACTTATCCAGATTAAATCGGGTATTCGATTTTTCGAACCAAAACCGGATAGTGAATTTCACTACCCGAATAATCAGGTATTTGGATTTCCAGATTCGGATCGACCTAGTATCCGGTTTTGAACACCCCTAACTAGGTAACAAGCAGGTAATTTACAATATTATGATAGCATTTACATTTATATTTGAATTTGTTGGTTTTTTAATTTCTAAAATCGAACTACACTTTATGACTAAATATATAGAACTTTCAATACGTTTTCAGGGACTACTTTAGTGTTATAGGCTTATAGCCTAGTCCTACTACTACATAGATCTTCAGCCCTTCCATCTTTCACTTTCACTTCGTATAACACGTTAACATTTTAATATTTTTAATCGTTTCACTATCACTATTAATAAAAATATATAAATTAACATAAAAAAAAATCGGATGGATAACTTGGGGACCGTGGTAGACAGTTACCCAAAAAACACGACGCCTCCTTCATTCCCCCCAAACCAGCAGTCTACTCTTTTCTCAACCTAAATCTTTCACTTCCTTCTTCACTTCAACATCTTCATTCGTTCCAGCTGCAATGTTGCTACTTCTTTCTTCAATTCGTTCGAATTTTTCGGTCTTCTCTTCACCATCTTCAGTCTTCACCTAATGCTCAGGTTCAAATTATGATCTGATTTCGTTTTATTTTTTAAATTTTCTTTTCTTCGAATTCTGCTAGTCTGTATTCGAATTTTGCTGGACGCTGGTCTTCACTATCTTTATGTATTCGAATGGTGTAGGTTTTATTTTCTTGTTATTAAATTTCTGATTAATTGAATTTGTATTGTAATTCTGCTGTTTTGTTTTTTAATTTCGAATTTGCTTGTTTTATTTGTATTGTAATTATGCTGGTTGGAGTTCATTTTGTTAGGTTCTAAATCTGAATTTTGTTTTTTATGTTAATCATTTTCATTGTTTAATTTGCTTGTCAATCATAAATGAACTAGGATTATACACATGCTATATACTTTTGTTTATTACAGATTGTAGGAGTTCATAATACGTTATACGTAGGACCTTTGACCAGAATTTAGCAAAGTCATCATAAAATAAATCTTTTACCACTTTTCAAATATGCTTGATAGTTATCAATTAAGCATTAGCAAATTTGTACTAAATGTAATCATAATCATAATAATATATAATATAACTCAAAGTACACTTAGAATAGATATTATGAATTAGTAATAGTATGATGATTCATTGTCCTATTTTTATCAACAAGTA
Organism: Amaranthus palmeri; assembly: GCA_019776075.1. Lineage (NCBI taxonomy): Eukaryota > Viridiplantae > Streptophyta > Magnoliopsida > Caryophyllales > Amaranthaceae > Amaranthus > Amaranthus palmeri. The sequence goes on from JAAKBH010000042.1 coordinate 858,074, forward strand.
AGATATGTATTTTTTTAAATGTAAGCAAAATTTTAACTAAGTGTATGTGTTTTTAGTGCATTTTAATATTGAAAATGATCAAACAATAAACACGGTCATAATACAACTTGTTATTTCTGCAAATTCGTAGAATTGATCGATTCTACGATTCGATCCAATGATCTAATTCTGATCCTACTTGATGATTTCGATTCTACGTAGAATTCCGAACCTGAGAACCTTGATTATGGCAATTATGAACATGTTGCATTTTGGCAACTCATTTCAAAACCACATGGTAGAATAGATTAAAACTGAGTAGTATCCCACACCCGGCATTGAGGTTCGCCCTTCGTCTAATAAACATGACTTTTCACGTGCAAGGGGAACCCACCAACCTAAGGAAAGCTGAATAAAAAATGTTGTGGGCCTTGACAACACAAGGGAGTGGTTTTCTGGATTGGGTTGATTTATGGGGGGATGGTGACCATACTTGAAACAACCTTAAGTGTACCAATGCCACGAACTTAAGATGGTCAACCTTTGCTAAATCTAGTAAAAAGGAGTTACCTATATGATCAAAAGGGGTTAATTGACACTGATATGCTACACTATAGAAAGATGAAACTAGAAGAAGAGTGGGAAGGCCACCTAGGAGAGGTGGTGGCCAACATTGAGAATAATGTAATGAATGGGTGGGGGGTGGGGGGCAGTAGGTGGTGATGAGGTGGTCTTATGAGTATATTTTGGGTTTATGGAGTTATAACCAAATGGTCACACTTCAAACCCCCTTGAGTATTTTTTTTTTTTTTTTTGCTTTCACTCCACATTTCTAATTCCCCATAATCCCATTCAATCCCTCCCCTGCTTCCCCATACTTCCTATTTTCTTTCCCAGTTTTTCCCAGCAGTCGGCAACCTCTTCATCCCAATAACTACACCGTCATTCAGTCATCAACTCTAGCCACTGATCGGCCACCATCAAACCCTGTATGTACTTTTTTTTCTTTTTCTTTCACTGCATAAAAATTTAAATTTGTGCGATTCTTTCAAATTTCTCATTTCTTTGAATGCTAACCATTGAGCATTGTTAGCTGGTTTATGATTGATGATTGTACAATACCCTAAACTACATTTGTTGATTAATTTAAGGTTTTTGGCTTAATTGGTGGTAAGTTTATAAATTTAGGTTTTCTTATTTAAATTGTTGGAATTTATTAGAGCTTCACTTAATTAGTAATTTTATACTACAATTGATTCAGGTAATTTGTTTGAATTTCTTGAAATAAGACATTTGATTATTTTTATTTAGGGTTTTTGGCTACACACTTTTAAGATTGTGAGGATGTTAAATTTATTGTGTTAATGTTTTTTTAGGTTTTAAAATTTTGATGAATCTAGCAATTAGGTTAGTTGATAATGTATTTAGTAATTTTCTAGGTTTTTTATCCTGATGTAGAAACAATTGGTATTGGGTATTAGTTTGATTTTAACACTGAATTGCACCTACCACCCATCACCCATTTATCATTTTACTTGTGTTCGAATGATCCCCAATGAAAGTCTCATATTATGTTGGTTCCTTCAGCATATATTTCCTATCAATTTATACTTTAGGAATAATGAGGACTGCGGGGATGATTCGTAGAGGGAAAATGTGAGAATAAGTCATTGGTAGTGTTTTATGATCCCTTATTAGCACAAGATTCTTGGTCTTTGATTACAAAATTTTCAATTAGAGGAAATATTTTTTGTCTAGATTAGTATTGGTTCTAGTCTTGAAACTATGGAAGTATATGTATGTTGTGTTAATTCTGTCTACATTTGATCTCTTCTTTTATTGACTTGATATTCAAAACTTGGCAGATCCTTCATTGCCAAAAGATTGCTGGAAAAAGCAACGTTGCTTTCTCAAAAGAAGACACATCTACTCTTAGTGTGCTGCTTATGCCTTTACGTATCAGACCCCAGAAATAAATTGCCACCTTTCTCTTTATAAACTAGATTATTCTTTTATAATGTCTACCATTGGATTACACCCGTCAATTCCTCTTTATAATACCTCTTTTCTCAGCACTCTTCAATGTAGGCTCAATTTTGTGCCAAAATTTAGAACTGAAGCTAGAACACCGCAAATACCGAGTCTTAAAGAAATACCTCGCCCTGAACAACAATTATTCTCAAGAGTCCAACACTCAGATGATTTTATCAATTCCAACCATCTCGCTGCAAAAGATGAAATCGCTGAATGCCTGTTTCTCCTTGACAATTTAATTAAGAAAGGAGGTAGTACTAATTGTAGTCCTTCTGCTTGCAAACAAATCCATGGACTTCTTGTCAAAGTAGGTGCGTTAAAAGCAGATACTTTCTTGGGTAATAAACTATTGGTTGCATATTCTAAGAGTTTAGAGTTGTTGGATGATGCACGCAAGCTTTTTGATGAGCTTGCTGAGAGAACAATACCTACATATGCTTCTTTAATAAGCTCTTTCTGTCGATCTGAGAAATGGGTTGATCTTTTCGTGGTCTTTGAGATGATGTTGAATGATGGAATGTTGCCTGACAGATTTCTTCTACCAACTATCTGCAAAGCCTGTTCAGTAATGCAAGTGAGGAAATGTGGTGAAATGGTTCATGGGTATGCCATAAGAAGGGGCTTAGATGAGGATGTTGTCGTTGGGAATGCTCTTATTGATATGTATACAAATTATGGTTCATTAAAATTATCAAAAAGTGTATTTAACACAATGAGGACTAAGGATGTAGTTTCTTGGACTGCCCTCATAGTAGCTTATATGTCTCACGGTCTTCTTGATGAGGCAATGGACACATTTTCTATGATGGAGTTGGATGGTGTGGAAGCAGATTTGATTTCTTGGAATGCACTTGTCTCTGGCTTTGCCATGAATGGGGAGATTGAAAGGGCTTTAAGAACTCTAGAAGAGATGCAAAGAAAAGGGATGAAGCCGCAAGTGAACTCTTGGAATGGAATCATCTCAGGGTGCATCAAGGATGAATGTTTTGAAGATGCTTTAGATACTTTTATAAAGATGCTTTGGATTTTCTTGACCCCAAATATTGTAACAATTGTCAGCATTCTACCAGCTTGCGCAGGCTTGAATGATCTAAATTTAGGAAAAGCAATTCATGGTTACTCTATAAAACTTGGCTTCCAATCCGATGCTTATGTTGGTGGATCATTAATCAATATGTATTGGAAATGTGGAAGGATTGATAATGCAGAAAACATTTTTGTCAGGATCAAGAGTAAAACCACCTTCATATGCAATGAGATGGTTGCAGCGTACGTGAGTGAAGGCTATGTGGAGCAAGCTCTTAAACTTTTTAATTCCATGAAAGACTTTGGTCCAAAACCTGATGAGATTACATGTAACACGGTGCTTTCTGCCTATTTCAGAGATGGTAAAATTGAGAAGGTGTATGAACTGCTGTATGATATGTCTGAAATGGGTTTGCTACCAAATGTTGTCACATTTAATATTTTAGTAACTGGTTATCAGCAACATGGCCAACCTGAAGAAGCTTTGAGATTTTTTCAGGCCATGCAATCATCTCATAGTGGCAGTTTTCTTTCACAAATATCAAAAAATCCGATCCAACCAAATCCCGTCACTGTTACTGGTGCTCTTGCAGCCTGTGCAGATTTAGGTTCTCGGCGCCAAGGGAAGGAACTTCATGCTTATATCGTCAAAAAAGGACTTGACTTGAATACTTTTGTTTCAACTGCACTGGTTGATATGTATGCAAAATGCAGTGATATGGACTCAGCAATAGAAGCATTCTGGAGAGCAAGGAGCAGGAATACTGTTACATGGAACACGTTGATAGCAGGTTATATCAACAGAAGGCAGGAACTTGAGGCATTTCGTCTCTTTGATAGAATGCTGAAAGAAGGGGTTGAACCAAGTTCTGTTACTTACATGATTCTCATTCCTGCATGTGGAGAAGTGGAAGCGTTTAGACTAGGACGAGAGATGTTCGGTTATCTTCTGAAGAATCGGTTTAATGATTCTGATAGTTACCTTGCAAATCCTTTGATAGACACTCACCATCAATGTGACGACATAAAACAGGCCGAATTGGTATTTGATTCCAAATTACAATTTAGGGACATATTCAAAAATAGTTTGCTAATGAAATACATACACTATACTTCTTTTGTACCAATTTCAGGACACTCACAAACTTCTAAGGAAGATTGGAGCTTGTAGAGAAAACAAAATTACATGTATCATAGTGCACTCATGAACAATAGACTTTGAAACTTTGTACATTACACTCTAAGTTTTTGCCACTTTGTCTAGTATGAAAACAGATGATGTGAATGGTTTCAAAAAGGGTCTTGTACAGGGTTGTCATGGCATATATATTCAAATGTTGATTTATTATAATTATGAATCGAAAGTTATGATCTTTATTTCTTTGTATTCAAATGTTGATTGATCGTATTCTTGAATTGAAAGTTATCATCTTTATTTACATTGATGTATTATTTTTCTTATTATTGTTTATTTTTCTTCAAAGTCTTATGTTGTTAAAATGTTTGCAGATCGAGACAAGTAGTCGAGTTAGAGTTGTAGCATTCCAGTATTTAGAAGCCTTGATTTACTTTAACCTTCTTGTTTTGCTTTTGTGGGAAAGAAATCTTTTTTGTGAATGGCGATAATATATCTATTTCCTTTGTCTACGCATCAGGAGGTGGTTCGATGTGTTTCCTGCCTGAGTGTTTCTGCTTTATTCAGCTTTGTTTGATTGATGTTGCCTGTTCTGCTAACAACAAAACAGGGCTGCAACTATTTGACGTCGTAAGTACACACCGCTTTTCCACTAAGGGATAGCAGCATGCGACATCAGCGCACCAATAGCTGCAATAGCAGCGACAGTAGCACACACCAGACACCAGTGATGCGAGGCAGCAACGACAACAGGCACCTAGCAGCTCAGCAACAACATCACTATGACATTATGTTCATCATTGAGCAGGTCTATGAGCAGGTTTGTGAAACTACTACTACTGTATACAAAACTGAGCAAAGATACACAATCAACAATGAACACAATAGGTTAATTGTTTTTTTTCGTGCAAAAGTAGTTAATTGTAGTATGTTCATATTTTCTAACTAATTAAGCTATCCAATCAATTGACTCAGTTTACATTCAGTTTAGGTGGACTTTAATTACGAGTTAACCTTAATGAATATGCTTTTCATCTTTCATCCTTCATCTTCCTTCTAATTTTCCCGTCTTCCTTAGTGATCATCAATCGAATGCTTAATACCACATTGATATTGTTTTCTATGAACCTCAGCTGCAGGTTCTATGTGGCCAAGAATGTGGGCAAAACAATCCTGATTTTGAAAATGAAAGTCACCAAATAAGTTTATTTCAGTAATTCTAATTGATTTTGCTAAATCTTCGAATAAGTTACGGAGTTATCATGTTCTTCCTTTTGATGCAATCTCCTTATTAACATAGTGAATCGTGTGATTAATGTGCGAATGTAAATAGATATGGTTATATCTCATATATGACACGATCTTAGAGTCTAGACTCGAGACTTTAGATAGATGATTGATTATACAACCTTTTTGCTGTATTTGTATAGACCATTACAAAGTCGAAGTCTTTAGTTTGTCGCATAGTAACACAGACATCCTCCTTCAGATCATCGAGAAGCATAATGTGATCATCGTTTCACCCCTAGCATATGCTATAACGCAGCCTAACAGCACAAAAAATATATATATCATTCTACCGAAAATAATACACAACATAATATATATATAGACACTAATAAGCAACAACATTTTAATATACTTGGTTATTAAGTGGCTTTCACCTAAGCGGGATTTCAAGGTTTGGACATATACAATCTTAGCCTCGTATATTAATTCGATTAGGCCCAAATTTAATTAAAAGCTATCATTATTCAACCAATAATTTACCAACCCAGCTAATTAAAAACACCCAAATAAAGACAATAAGTTTTTGCCTTTTGATGTGTAAAATTTGTACTTGATTGCTACTTTGTTCACTTAATACAAATATTATTTTATGTTAATAATTGCTAATAAAGTGATAATAATTTTCACTTTGTTTACTTAATAAAAAACATCTAACTTGAAATAGAACAAGTGCTTGAGTATCATTTATATCATCTAAATTCAGATTTTATGCTAATAATAAAGTTATTGATATAGAAGGTCTCCTGAGAGACCGTCTATGGCAAAGATAGGCTCTCCCAATAATCCAACCCAATGATTTTAAATTTAAAAATAAGGCTAATGACTAATCATTTACTTATTTTGCAAAATAGACTGGCCCATATTTACCTATCTATGCTATAGAAGGTCTATAGCAAGAATTTGTTTTATTGATATTTTTGATTCTCCGTACTAATCCATGTAAATTTTCCATCTTATCCAGAATTTATCTATTATAAAATAGATGGATTTTCTTATGACTCGAAGTAGAATATAAATTTCCATCTAATCACTTATGTATGGAAAGGTAAACCCTTAGGACTAACTAGTTTACAATCATTGATTGCATTTTATAGTCTAGTGAGGTCAATGTAGTAATCTTTCAAACTCAAACGTCAAACCCGAAACATATGAGAAGCAAAGGCTCAGACGATACATTGTAAAGAGCACATTGTAGCAACGAGCACATCGTTCAAGTATTTCGATACAATTACTCCTACCGTCCCCTCGGTGTATACCCCATTTCATACAAAAGCACTCAGAAGAGTCGGTCTAATGGAGCAAACGAATATTAAGGGACGGGAGGAGTAGTTAGCTTTCCATAAGATCTACAATCTGCATATACTATTGCGTTACAACAACCGATACTTCATGGTCAAACCTTCCGGGTTCCACACGATACATTCATTTAACCCCCAAAAATAGTTCATTCAAGCGCGTCACAAAATTGGTTATCCTTGACAAAATGTAACCTGTGTCAAGCAAGATCGCACTTGAGAAGAGGGGCTAATACCGCGTAACAAACTGTTAGCCTTCCAGCAATATATCGGCCTTAGAATCTGAAGCGTCTGGTTTCTCCGTGGTGGAAACAGGTTCATCTCCGGTAGCCACATTCTCAGAGTCCTCAAGACCATCAGTCTCTTTCGTAGAACTACTAGTTGATCTTCGGACACATTCTGAGTTTGACTCATTAACAATAAAAGCAGTATTCGGACTATTCATGTCGGAAACAGGCTCAGCTTCTGCGGTTCCAATTACTTCCGCTAATTTCACACCAGCATCGATATTTCCTATCTGAGACCCCGCCCTCGCGCTGTCTGATTCGGCACTGACTCTCACTGATTCTTCTGCAGCATCAGTATTTTCTTTCTTTGGTTTCTTCCGTGGTCTTCCAACTCTCCTCGGCTTAGATTCTGACTCGTCGCTTTTTCTCACTGATTTCCCAGCAGCACCAATTTCTTCGGTTTTAGACTCCATTATCGGTCTTCCAATATCTCCTGAACTTGAAGCTGACTCAACAACAGTTGTCGAATTAAATTCAGATTGTGGGTTGATTTCAGTGTATACAACCATTGCTTTGTCGTCAGAACCATCATCGCTAGTTATCTCCATGCCCTCAAAAGGGAGAGCTCTTTTTGCCGATTGCGGAGCATCAGAACTTACTTCTGATTCAGGTGGAGCCCGTTTTGTCATAATAAGATAATGAGCCACTGATTTGAATCCTAAATTCTTGATCTGGAGCAGGAAAGGAGGGTTTAAATTTAGGCAAACAAACAAAATCGAAAACTTCGAAGAAATAAGTAAGTCAAGTGAGCAAGTATAACCCTTTTGTAGATAGCCCCAGTTGGAACCCATCCTTTTGCTATGCGGCACAGGCTGCAGTTACAAATCCCACGACAAGGAGGGCAAATCCAATTCGGGTTTTGATTGGCTTCCACGACATGCTCACCATACCTTCCATCAATGAACGTCATAAATTAGTACACTAAATAAAAGGCCTCCCGAATGATAAACTCATCAATATCATTGAACAAACGGCCTGTTTATTAGGAGGTAATGAAAATGAAAACTAGTGTAATTTTAATGGAAAAATCTCTTGGCTATCTTGATGAACATGCTTACCCAACTTCAATCATCTCATTATCTTCATAAAATTCATTCCAATGCATTGCCATTGGGAGAGGTGGTATTAGGTGGTAATGGATATTTGTATACAAAATGTTTTTTTGTGATAGTTTCATCACCATGGTAATGACATGGAACTTTTGATGAACATTTACACTATAAATCATCCCCATTACCATTTACCACCATTTAGTAACGGGCCGTAAGACAAATATCATAAATCAACATCTTAAAACTAAATTCAATGCCAATTGGAAATAGCCTTATTTAGTTCTTTCCCTTGCTAAACTCCTTATTAGTCAATACCTCATTTAACGGCTATATCTTGGTTATTCTTGATAGTAAAATTTAGCACCGACATTTCCATTATAAGAAAAATATCTTTACGGTGCTTAAACAAATATCTTGACTGAGTAGGAGCTTACATCCTCTTCCTATTTACAAGATAAGATGTAGACGTATTGGGAATCTTCCAACATACTAGTTCGTTCAAAATTACTCGCATTAATTTCCACAAATCTCCTTTTTCTATGACTTCCTAACTTGAAAATTAAGGCTTTAGCATTGGCAATTTGTTTCGGAGGCCAACACCGATTGGCCACTAGAGTCTATTGTCTCATTTATTGTAAGTCTTGTGGAAAAGCTTTGTAGTGATGAAAGTGGGAACATTGCAAACAAAAATCCACTATCCCAATGCCACTAAAGGGCAATTGCTCAGACAAGATCAGAAGGGTCGGAATGTAAATAGCCTTATCATCAAAACAGCATAGGTTGTTTCCGTTTGACCCTGGTGAAAGTGCAATGTCCATACTATTTTCCCTTTCTTTTATTCAATTGACATTCTCAAGGAGACTATCTAGCTTTCCATAAACTTCTTCAATTTACCTAAATTCATTTAAGAAACAAAAGTATACAAAGCCTGATACACATACCTCATTAAAAGACAATCCCCACAAAACTGTCCTCGAACGAGATTACATTGGCAGCATTGAGTACGTTGCCCAAGAGTCTTCTGCCTGTGAAATAGATGCAATCCAGTAATTATCTTTAGTTCCGTTTATTCCTATAGTTCTCAAATATGAGCATCCACTATGCCACACGGAAAAGCAAGAAAAAAAAACCTCTTGTATATAGTCCTTTATGCCAAAACACAACTAGCATGAAAATAAAAGGGTATAAACACTGAAAAAATCAGAGTCTATGAGAGCACCATAAGGTCGATGAGACCAAACAAATGATTACATCCGTTTAACTAATATTCAAGACTAATATGGTATCATCGACAAACAAAGATGGTATAAACAAGGAAAACAATTGATGCATACTAAAAAAGAAAGGCTGCCCAACAGCTTCACAGTTTAGAAGAAGTGCATCTAAGTACATTATACTTCATGATAATCAGATCTTCAGCTCTAGATCAAGGCTGCTGCTTTTTAAATTAACTTTCTTATTTGTTTCGCAAAAGAACAGGCAAAACCATAACTGACACTTGTTACAACTAGTTAAAACTTAAAAAAACAAGTCCGCTTAACGGGCATTTGTCCAAGTGTGTAGATTTCCCTGAATACAACACACTATTCGATATATTTGGTTGAACTAAAAAATGCTCTATTCTACGCTTTCAAGAAAAAAGTGCAAGCCAAAACATGTGGTAACTTTTTAATATAGCAAAAATCTTTGAAGTTTTGCCTCAACCCATGGACCTTCACACCTTCCGTTGTACCCTATGCATTTCCTGTGCACCCTAATCTTTGGAGTTATTTTCATGTCTATGTGCAACGTGGCTTGTGGGTGCACCATGTACCCTAGGTATACTTTTAAAACTAAGTTGTAGGTCAGTGAGAAACAGCACGGACGCTGAACTCAGAAAGGTGAACAGATCACCGATCTCATGCATGCTCAAACAGAAAAATAATTAATACAAAACGAGAATTGAGGCCCATGCTTCGACATTGAAGAAACAAAACATATAAGCATACAAAAGAAATATACATGGCACTTGAATATTTACATTAAAAGAAAAGATTTATCTTTCTGCAATCACAGCTTTCACCAAACTGCAAGACTCATAATCCCATCCCTCTTGACGGAAAGGACGTAGAAAGAAAATAAATTATATTGCTACCACCGGATACCAAAAAGTCTAAGACTTTATATATCATGAAAACATAATTTTGCATAAAAATTTTCATTTTCGGAATAAAATATTGAGAAATTTTCCGTTTAAAGAAAGACAAATTTGGGCCAAAATACAACAATACAACACCATAGAACAGAAAATACCAAAGCAGACAACTTTATATGGAATCAAACTGGCTACATTACATGAAAAGTTAATTTAATGTTTCCAATGGAAATGTGTAACCAACTTTTCTGGGTCTAAGGAATAAATAAATCCTATTAGACTACATATGGCAATGTTTAAAGTTTAACCAAAACATTACTTAATCAAAGCACTTCCCTTTGTCGGACGTAAAATATTTCACTACCCATATGGACGAAGTTCGAGATCACATGGAGGCACACACACACAAAACAGTTAGCAACATTGAAAAGCCTAATAAGACGGAACAGTGCAAGAAATGATAATGAAACCCTCACCGGCACTGATGGCAAGTCTTCCCATTAATGGGATCATAAATTCGGGTTCCATCCGCTCTATATCCATCAACAAAAAAGGTCCAGGGCATCTCAGTATCCCCCAACAGCTTCTCATGCTCTTCAGTATAAAACTCAGGCTTTGCCCCCTCTTCCAACACAAGATCCTTAGATCTCTTTGATTTATCCTCCTTTGGCTCGGTGTAGGTCACCGGTGGCGCATTTTGCAGCCTAAATCCATCAGGAAATATTGAATGCTTAATTAATCAACATATTCATATCCATATCCACATATGCTATAACTAACACAATTTAATCACAAAGTATTAAAACAATCTCACAATCACAGATAACACATGCAACATAATAAAACTCCATCAAAACATCAATAGATGAATAATTAATCATCATATTTACATTTAGATATGCCATATCTAACACAATTTAATCACAAAGTATTTTTACAATCTCATAAATTACTAATGCAAGTATGCAACATAGTAAAACCCAACAATTGAAACAACTTGCGAAGGAAAACCCAACCAAAAGCTTAAACTCATTGTTAAAGCCCCAAGATATGGAGTACATTCTATCACACCCACACAAGAGCCCTTCCGGCTAGAAGCGTGAATGCAGCACATGCCCTTTTCATACTTGGTGCTAAATATTCCACATGAAACATAAAGGGGTCCATGAATTCAAACTCATAAACTTTCGCCACGCTTCTGATACCATGTTAATGACCGGCTTAACCAAACACTTAAGCTAATAATTGAAGCCCAAAGTATCTTGTATACTACTAAGTACTAACAATATCTCTTTAATTATAGGGTTCATCAACACTCAAAGAAAACAAAAATTTTCAAATCAATACCTCATGCAACACAATAAAACCCCATAATTCATTCTTATAGAACAATCAAACGGAACAAAATTTGTCAAAAATGCAAGAATAATCAAAATTTCAAAACCTCAAAAACTGAATATAATATAAACAAAAACCCACAAACGAAACTCAAAAAAATAAAAACCCATCATCAAATTTACTCTCTAAATTTAAGAAAAAAAAAAAGGAAACTTGCAAACCTTGAAGAACGACGAGGAGGGTCAATAGAACCCAAAGATGGAGACTTTACGGGTGTTTTTCTGTGAGAATTTCTGGGGGTTCGTTTAGTAGAAGCAATGGTTTTAAGTTGAAGGGAGAGATCAACAATGCCGAGTTTCTGTAAACGTTCACGATTCTCTTTGATTCTTAGTTCTCTGGTTTGCTCATAATTTGAAACTGATTCAGTAGAAATAGGTTGATGTTGTTGTTGTTCATTGTTGTTGTTGTTGTTGATTGGATTATGGTTGAGTTCTGCAGAAGTAGAAGATGTATGAGAAAGAAGAGGAGTGCATTGGGGTTGTTCCATGGATATTGTGCTCCTTGTAATCGCCATTGTTTACTGAGTTTCCCTCTTCTTCGTGCCCCAAAGTTTATTATTTGAAAAGTGGGACTCAAAAGTGAAGACTCTCTTTAGTCTTGAACCATTGTATTAATTCAACCTTTATTTCCATCAAAACAAGATACTAATAAGATAGTACATTTGATATTAAATTAATAGCATTGATTCAATTATTATAAAATAAAAAGTTATGTTAATATTAAAATAAAAAGCTATGTTAATAGTAAACAGAGGGTAAAGTTTGCATTATTTTTAAAATTAATTTAAAATTAGATTATTCATAACGGATATGTGAATGGTTAAATTTTTAATATCGATTTTTCATTATTATATTATTATCGTTATTATTATTATAATTGTTATTATTATTATTATTATTATTATTATTATTATTATTATTATTATTATTATTCCATTTCATAGAAAGAGAGTTTACAAGAAGTTGGTAGGGAGTCGAGCGACAAGCTTATCACACACACCCTTTTGGATACAAAAAGCTAGTTTATGATAAATGTAAGCCTGGACTTGGTGGTACTTGAGTTGCTAGAAGAAAACAATGCAACCCTTGATAACAAAACGAGCTCTTCTTCGCCTAGCTCTCCGGAAGTAGAGAAAGCAAAAGGGATAAATTTGTAGTCATTAACTAAAGAGGTACCAAGGGCCCATGGGTCATGAGGAGACTCCTATGCCGGCATAGGGCGAGCTTCCAGTTACATCAATGCAAGCATCTTTGCCATGAACCCAGTTAAACAGAAAAATGTTTGTTGGCCTTCTTAATAATTATTCTTTTATTTTTTTTATTATAAACTTGTTTCATTTCATAGAAGGAAACTTTACAAGAAGTAATAGTGAGTCGAGTAACAAGCTAAGCTCACACTCTTATGAATACAAAAAAACTAGTATTAGAAAGATATCTTAAGTCTTAGATTTGTTGCTATCTGAGTTACTTAAAGAAAATGATACAATTCTTGATAACAGATCAAGCCCGTTTTCGTCTAGCTCTCCGAATGTGGAGAAAGTAAAGAGGGTGAATTCATAGTCATTCTCCTCGCACTTAGCAGTGTATTTCTTCCTCTTACTTTCTGCTGCATTGGTTAAGAGGTACCAGGAGAGCATGAGGAGAATGATGTGCTAACAAAAGGGCCGAATTGTCGATATACTAGCAAGTCATTTATTGTATATAAACTAGTTAAACTATGAAAATTTGAATCATATAGACATAATTAACTTAAATCATAGCAAAAGTTATATTTGACAAATAGAGTTGAAGCTTCCCTATAATTACCCTTTTGAAAAAAAAAACTAAGTGTTTGTGACTTTATATATTTGTCTTTTTAGTCTCCAAAAAATATTACTATTAAAATTAGGATAACAAAAATATAAAGACACACATTAAAAAGGATGAATGTAAATTATGAAAGATATATAGTAATGACTTTATAAAATAAATTAAATCAACTTGTCTTATATGAGACCATCTCACCAGGAGACAACTATATACAGGTAAGCCCATTTGTCTAAGATCACTTTGAGTTATCAGTATAAGGTTAATTATAAGTGTAACTTTAAGACTAAAAAGTCATCACCTTAAAAATAAATGTACATTAGGCCAAGGCAATTAAAATGGTCTCACCGAGAGATCGTCTCATATGAGAATTTGTGTAAATTAAATTTATTAGCCTACTAAAAAATAATAGTTCAAATTCGGGTTTGATCTTTTACTTTAAATTGCAAATATGTTACCTCAATCATTGACCTATAGTAATTTTTTACAATTATGTACTCTTTAAATTATATAGGGAAAAATGTCAAAAAGTACCTAATAAAAAAAGTTTTTTCAAAAAAGTACCTTATAAAATTTTTTTTTCCAAAAAATACCTAATAAAATTTTATTTTTTCAAAAAAGTACCAACTAACGGTTGGGGTTAACTTTTCCGTTATCTTTTTTTGTCCATTTTTAAAAAGTACCTAATAAAAATTTTCTTTTCATAAAAGTACCAAATAAAAAATTTCTTTTCAAAAGAGTACCTAATAAAAAATTTCTTTTCAAAAAAGTATCAAGAACACAACATAATTATCCAATACAAACACAACATAATATGAAGTATAACTCTAAGAATATCATCACACATCATCTAATAAAAATACAACATAAGAACACCATCGAACACAAACCTAGAGCAAGTAACGGTTGGCGTTATGTTGACCGTTTATTAAAAAAAATTTATTAGGTACTTTTTGACACCTTTTAATAAACGGTCAACTTAACACCATCCGTTACTTGCTCTAGGTTTGTGTTGGATGATGTTCTTATGCTGTGTTTGTATTGAATGATGTGTGAACTTTTTTATGGATATGTACATAAAGTTAAATATTATGTTGTGTTTGTATTGGATAATTATATTGAGTTCTTGGTACTTTTTTTAAAAGAAATTTTTTATTAGGTACTTTTTTTAAAAGAAAATTTTTATTAGGTACTTTTTAAAAATGGACAAAAAAAAGATAACGGAAAAGTTAACCCCAACCGTTAGTTGGTACTCTTTTGAAAAAATATATTTTTATTAGGTATTTTTTGGAAAAAATTTTTTTATTAGGTACTTTTTTGAAAAAAAAAATATTTTATTATGTACTTTTTGACACTTGTTCCAATTATATAATATATTAGTAAGGGGGCCGAAACCAAAAGTACAAAGGATCACATTTTCGGCAAGGGGGCCGGGCCTCCGCCGACCCCAGTGTGGCTTCGCCCCTGCTTCTAGTTACGTTCACACAAGCATTTTTGCCATGGAGCCAATTAACAATAGACTCTGCTGATCTAAGATCATTCCCTATCTCCGAAAAAAATCCTGTTGAATTGAGTTGGACTTATTGTGAATGCCAACAATTATCGGGAAAACACGAAGTGCATACACTTCACAAGCCAATGAGATATATGTCATCCCAAAACCATATGACAATGGGAAGAAGGTCTCCAATAGTTTATAAAGTGTGCATACCATTTTTAATTTGTCGATGTGTGATAACTCATCCCAACACCCCCCTCTAGGGCTGAACAAAGTTTGGTCTAAACCATAAACCAAACCGGAATTTTAATATTTGGTCTGGTCTATGGTTTAAATGGTCTGGTCTGGTTTTTTGTCAAATTAAATTACGGTTTACGGTCTGGTCTCGGTTTTTAAATTTTCCAGACCAGACCGGACCGCAAACCGTTCTATGGTCGAAAATCATAATTTTGTATTTAAAAAATTAAGTTGCTACCTAGATATTTTAAGATGTAGTTATTTTTATATAGCAATATATACATGAATGATGTTAATACTATTAAGTAATAACAAATTATTATATTTATCAATTGTAGGTGTAAAATATTTACATAAATACATGTATTAATTTGGATAAAACTATAAAAAGGAAAAACCGTAGACCAGACCAGACCGGACCGTTGTAAAACGGTTTGGTCCGGTCTGGGGATTTAAACGGTCCGATCCGGTCTGAAAATTTACCAGACCGGAATTTCTGGTTTGGTCTGATTTTAGTGTCTGACCAAACCAAACCGGACCGTGTTCACCCCTACCCCCCTCACATGTGAACCCCCGTCAAGTTCGCATGTGGGAGTAATCAATTAGGGTAAGAGCGCCATTCTTTTCGAACCTTATACACTTCACAAGCCAATGAGATATATGTCATCCCAAAACCATATGGCAATGGGAAGAAGGTCTCTAATAGCTTATAAAGTGTGCATACCATTTTTAATTTGTCGATGTGGGATAACTCATCCCAACACCCCCCCTCACATGCTAACCCCCGTCAAGTTCGCATGTGGGAGTAATCAATTAGGGTAGGAGCGCCATTCTTTTCGAACCTTATACACTTCACAAGCCAATGAGATATCACAGCCGGCCCTGGGGAAGGGCGAGCTGGGCCTACGCCCAGGGCCCACAAAAAAAATTGATTAGTTGCTTTTGTCAAGAATCGAACCGATGATGCGTGCAACAATGACTATATGCTTTGCCATGAAGCTGCTCAACATTTGATGATTCTTTACATTGTTCAATAAAACTTAAACAAAAAAACTATTGTAATAAGCACAAAGTAGGCACACACGCAATAGATAATAATTATAATATTTTTAAATATTATTAACAATTATAATATCTTTAATTTTCTTGTTGTGTGACTAAATATTCATCTTTTATGATTTTTTTCCTATTTATTTACTTATATTATAATATATTGTTTTTCTTTTATTAAACTAATTTTATATTTGTTGATTTAATTTATGCTTCCTCCGTTCTGAAATACTCGCTACATTTTCGTTATCAACACTATTCATCGTTCAAGCTTATTTTATTTATTGCGGCTAATGTGTAAGAAATAATATAGTCAAGTGGAATCGTAAGATTCGTCTAATCGCATAGTTTCATAATATTAGTTTTTTTTAATAATATTTAGACATGTATAATCCAATATATAAATGATCAATATAACACATTGAACTGCGTAAAAAGTCAAATGTAGCAAGTATAATAGAATGGAGAAAGTATTTGAGGATCTATAAAATTGTTATTTTATATTCTCTTTGTTATTTGAAGATAAGTATAAAATTGTGAAGCTGTTATATGGGTTTTTATGTGGTCATTTGAAGTTTTACTATTTTGATTAAATATTTGATTGATTGCAAGGATATTTGAATTATAGATTTAAATTCTTTTATTTACGTTTTATATTTCCATCGTTCTATTTTACGTCTATTTGATAGTGAGATGTTACTTGATGAAATAACATTATGAATTGCAAGTAATATAGAATGAAGGAATAATAAAGTTAGGGCCCATAAATTATTTTTCGCCCCGGGCCCCTATTATCTCAGGACCGGCCCTGTGAGATATATGCCATCCCAAAACCATATGGCAATGGGAAAAAGGTCTCTAATAGCTTATAAAGTGTGCATACCATTTTTTTATTTGTCGATGTGGGATAACTCATCCCAACACCCCCCTCACACGCGAACCCCCGTCAAGTTCGCATGTGGGAGTAATCAATTAGGGTAGGAGCGCCATTCTTTTAATCCTATCGGTGCCTTCTAATGGATCCAAATCCCAACGTTGCAACAGATACCATGAGCATATTCCGAATAATATTGTAACCAAAATTCATGCAAGCAAGAAAAAAAATGAGGTAAGAAAATAAATTGATGTGGGTTTTGTTCCTAAGCATACTCAGGGCCGTCTCGTTCATTTTTGGGCCCCAGAGCAAAAGATAAAATGGGCCCCTAAAAACTTAAGACATAATGCATAATATAATACATCTTTTGTTTTCTACTGTTAATATTTAATCCACTTTACAATAAACACTAAAAACTCATATTATTTAGCAAAAAAATGTAAGTTATATATAAATTTGATTCAAATTAATATCACTTATATACATAAAAATAAGTTCTTTGGGCCCTAAAAAACACGGGGCCCTGGGCGGTTGACCGCTTTGCACTTGCCATTCGACGGCCCTGAGCATACTTAAGAACTCTCGGTATACGGCTTATGTTGTGTCGTGTCGTATTTAGAGTTAACATCGTCACGAGTCGCAATAGCTAACAGATCAATTGTTAGTTTGATCAGTAGAGTTGGTCATACACAAACTATCCATCAAGTCCAACACATTTATTAATTCATTATATAAAATGGAGAAAACGAGTATAGACAAGTTTTATAAAATAGATTATGGGAGTATTAAAATTGATACCCAATCGTACTATATAAAAGTCATGATTGGATAAGCATAAAAAAAACTTCTAACATGTCTTTTAAATTGTTAGGTTCATAGAAAAATTTAAAAGTTAAAAGATTTTGAATAGTAGTCCCCCCTCCTGTTCACCCTAACAGTATCAAATGACTTTTGATATTGTTCATGTATATTTTATTTTAGACTATAAATTATAACATATTTAATGCGGATTTTATTTGATTCGTTTCAATGCAAAGGTTATTAATATTGACTTTTTACAGCTTTTAATGATGCACAATTAGAGATAAGTATGGTAGAATTATTGAATCGACAAATATACCAAGTCAATTTTGACTGTTAGGGTAAATAGGAGGGACCGAAGGAGTATCATTTATCAAACACGAAACGTCAACGAATTAAATTATCTTTATCAACTTGTTTTAGTAGTATATAGACTAGGAGGGATAAGGCATGTTCAACGTAATGTAGTTGTGAACGTAGTTGTTAGTTGTATAAGTAGTTATTAGTTATATGTAATTGAAAATGTACAATTGTAAGACATTTAACTTTCTAGTTAACTATGTAAATTATTAATATTTGGTAAAAGCAAAGATTATATTATTAGGTGAGAAGAATATACAAAAAAATCTTAAAGTACTACTTTGGCTTTGGTATGCTACATGTTGTAACATTTTAAAAACAGTTACTTTGGTGAACAATAATCTTTTTTCAAAAATAGCATTTTAGTTCATCAAACCACTAACAACCATTTAAAATAACGCACTGCAAGAAAAAAAATGTTATTTTTGTTCACAAATTCTTGTGAAAGACGATTTTTATGAAAAACCATCTCTATTTAAATTGGCCCATAAGGAAAATGTAGATTAAAAGTAGATATTACAGTAAGTCTCATGGGAGACGGTCTATTCTATAGACGGAATCCATGAAGCCCAGCCAAAATATAACATAGTATATTTGGGGTTATAATAAATTATTTGGGGTTATAATAACTTATATTTAGGGTTATAGAATAGTATATTCGTGGTTATAATACCTTACATTTAGGATTATAACATAATATAGTTGATATTATAATAAAAAAATCAGTTACGGGAAATGGGCTGGCCCAATTTTGTGGTCTATCCTATAGACCGTCTCTTGTGAGATTTTGTGTAGATATTAACCTTTAATGGGTTGGGTCTAAAAGGCGTCTTTCATAAAGACGGTCTTTGGTAGGAAAAGAGATTCGGAATGGAGAGTCAAATTGTTCACAACTTGTTTACACAAGGAAACAGTGTTTGGATCAAATGGCCCATTCTAGCTAGCCCGCGATAAGGATTATGGGCCTGTGTGGGTATATAGTTTTAATGTTTGAAGTTTCAGCTCCTCTTATAGCAGGCCTTGTGAGAGATTGTCTTGTCGTAAAATTATTTATAATTCACAAAATTTTATATGGAATGGTTGCATAACCACTCATAAATGGGCCAAATAATAGATAGACCAATTTTATTTTCAATACTTTTACACAAAATTCAAGATTTAAAAATCACATTTAGGACTTAAACGGCCAATGTAAAACCTAAAATACCAATTTCAAGACTTAGGTCAATTTGTTTTAATTCTTAAATTTGTTATATAATTTTTACAAAAATTTTTATTCCAAGACTTAAAAAACCAATTTCAATGTTATCTTGTATAGGTCTTTCAAGTCTCAAATTAGGATTAACAAAAAGATTTTTGAAATATTGGCTGGCAATGTTAAGTTGAATGTATGGAATTCTCAATTTAAGTACTGAAATTGATATTTTTAAGTTTTAAAATGGGCATTTTAAGCTTGGTCTTGGTTGATTTAACAAAACTTATTGGGCTGGGCAATTGGGGTAGGTTGCATATGTACGGTTAGGATGTTCATAATAACCCGATCCGAATTATCCGGTATCCGGTTTCTAAAACCATTTACCTGATTTTCGCAATCTGGATCGGGTACCTGATTTTCCAGGTCACGGATTTTTGGAAACCGAGTATTCGGTATCCGATTTTATTTAATTATTTTTTTAGTTTTGTTCGTAAATAAAATGATCATGGTATCTCTTAGCTAACCTTGGATTGAATATTTTTGGAGAGTTAGTATTTGAGTTTTATAATTGTTCTTACTTAAACCCATGAACAATAATATCATTCTTTCATTTTCTTAATTAATCTTTTATGACTAATTAAGTTAAAGATCTTTAAAAAGATTGTATTTGAATTTTATATAAAATAATATTTTAAGTAAAAATAGAGATAAACAAACGTATAGTTGAACGATAAAACGACAAAAAAATAAAAAATAAAAAATTCTAACAAAATCGGGTATCCGATTTCCGACCTCGTTTATATCGGCTATCCGATTCCTAATACCCGGTCGGTTTAAACCGGGTCGGAACCGGATCACAATTTTAGGTACCCGGATTTCACAATATTTAATTATTAATTTATCAATTAAAGTCATAAGTGATACATTTAAGGTCATAATTGATGCAATTAAAAAGTTAAAACTGATCAAAAAAAAAAAATCAATGTTAACCTAAAAGTGATCAATTCTGGAATTAAAGTAATTAATTTCAATTCAAAGTATATACTCCCTCCGGTCCAGTTTACTAGTCCCATTTGACTGGGCACGGATTTTAAGATAGTAGTGGGGTCCATGTAAAAGGTGGTAGTTGGGTATTTTAATTGATTAAATTAATTGTAAAGGTGGTAGTTGGATATTGGGAATTGGAAAAGTGGGGGTATTTAGGTAAAAAAAAAGGATATCCAAAAAAGGAAATGAGACAAGTAAAGAGGAATTGCCAAAAAAGGAAATGAGACTAGTAAACTGGACCGGAGGGAGTATAACCATAGTAGATTAATAGGAAGTATAATAGAATACGAAAAATTAAATAAAAATTATAGAAATATATAGTTAGCAGAACTTTAATAGTAGTATGTAAGAATTATTAAAATCTCGATTATTGAATTTATTTAAGTCATATTTGAAACTTACACATTTAGCCGTGACTCTAATTTTAGATAATGTTTAATTTCTTTTTTAGTTTTCATGGAACCTATCTTATAAAGATTCTTTAGAGCTGAAGGATTTTTTGACCGCATCTTCCTTCAGAGATATAAGTTGTCGCTTTTCTTCCTTCTTCAGATCTTAATTATAGTTTTCTATAAGCGGGATACACTGTGTTTGATGACGAATATTTAATTGCTTTTCTATGGTAATTGGTTGGCGTTAATTGATTGCATAAGAATACCATTCATTTAAAGTAAGGTATTGACAATAATTGATTGCCTAAAATACGGAGTATTTATTAAAATCTCATTTATTGAAACACAAAGACTCGGGAAGGACGGTCTCATATTGAGACCGTTCATATGGACGACTTAAAAGTCAATCCAGTCTAATTAAACACATACTCAATTTCTATTAATCAACTTCTACTAAAAAAACTATATTCCTCCCGAATCATTTTAGTTGTCTCATTTTCTTATTTGGCAAATTCATATTTTTGTCTATCTTTTTTTTTTTCCTAAATACCCCATTTTTACTACTCCCAATACCCAACTATCACCTTTGCCCCACTTTTACTACTTCCAATACCCCAACTACCACATTTACAATTAATTTAATCAATTAAAATACCCAATTACCACATTTTTTAATGGACTCACACCATCCTTAATGACCGTGAAAATTCAAATGGGACATCTAAAATGATTCGGAGGGAGTACTAATCAACTCATATTAAAATTGTACATCACATTTATAAGTGTACCAATCCAAGTCTTTTTCAAAAAATACTCCATAATTGTAGACTAAAAACCCTAGATGAAATGGAAAGGAAGACAACAAATATAGAATCAAATAAAAAGCAAGAAAAAGCCAAAGAAGAAAAGGATGAAAGACAAGAATCTGAGTTCAAAACTCTAAACTCTGAAGAATGACAAGAAACAGAGATTCATTTAAAACACGATCTGGTAAAAAAAAACAGACCATCAATTACTGAGAGTAAAAAATAAATCAACACAAACATTAGACAGTGAATATATTCAGACTTATTTCAGAGCTACATTGCATATATTCTGCATATCATGTCAGTTTTAGTCGTACTATTATCAACCGTATCCGTCTATCTACTCTGTTCCTTTGAGATTGCTACTTGCTAGTGATTATGACATATTTATGCAACACAAAAAATTGGATGGAATGGTCTCATTATGAGACCGTCAATTTGAACCGGTACGGTCCAATTCATGCGTGTATCAGCATTTCAATTGACCGGACATTTATCAATTTTGACCTTAAAGGTATTAAATTTGAAAATTGATATATTTAAGGTGAAAATTGATACCTCTAAGATCAAAATTGAAAAAGGCCCAAAAAATGCCCAAGTTGTTACATGTGCACCGGCCCAAATTGACGGTTTCATTATGAGGTTGTCTCGTCCAAGACCAGCTATTTATTCAAAGGGATAGAGCAATATAACTACCACTCAATAAAGGATCCAAAATAAAATTAAATAATGTCAATGTACTTCCTCAGTTTCATATTACTTGCACCAAACCAACTTTTAATTTGCACTGTTCATCATTTTATGTTAATTTACATATTTTAGCTATTATAAGAGGAAAAACATAATTATGTGAAATGTTGTTTTATTCCTCTTGTTGCATATTTTCATAGTATTAAATTTTCAAAAATTTAGTTATGAAGAACTTTAAATATAAACGATCGGACAAACACAGTGGATTGCACAAAAATGCGTTTAGTGCAAGTATATGGGAACGAGGGAAGTATTAATAATTGTTTTTAATTTTCAAAAAAAAAAATAATTGTTTTTAAAAAATGTTAATAGTAAGCCTCGAACCTGAGAGCATAGTGTGAAAACAAGCTTGGTCTCATAGATCGACTGCATTGTAAAAGTTTTCAAGACAAACAAAGAGATATAATAGTGTAAAAAAAACTGCGTTCTGGGTCGTATCAAGGGATATCTTATGATTCGACCGATATTTAGACATTACGATAATAGCATAACTTCCGTTACCGCATCAGCATTTCCTTACCTTGATTGTGACCGTTACTACATATTTACACTTACGCCTGAGACAATGCATGTTGTATAACTTGTTAAATGCTATCAGTTGATATCATTCCATATTTTGGTGGATGGGGATAGTGGATAAATGAGAGAATTATTTGGTGTTATTAGAAGAATGAGAATAAGTAATGAAAGGGACGTGTGAGGATTTAATACGCAGACATACTGCATTTTGTATGTTGGCGTGCCATTCTTGTTCACTTCTCTTCTACATTCTAATATGGCATGGAATGCATGCATCTTCTTTTGGCTTCACCTTTTTTCAGCTTCGGTTTTTTTCTAATTGTATCCAACTCTCATATTCATGCTATATTTTTAATTTTTGTCACTTATTTTATATTATTTGTTATTTTAATTTGTTTTACATATTTAGTATCAATTTTATAATTGGAAAATTTTCATAGAATAATCTCATCATCTAATGGTGATTTTCCTACAATAATCCCACCTATTGATTAACCATAAATAATCCCAACTTTGAGGGGTATTTTCCTAGAGTAAACCCAGTTACCGGATGACTTGCTATATCAAGATTTTTATTTTTTTTAAAAGATAAATTAAAATAAAATGTCAAAAAAAAAATGTTCAAAAAAAATTTACGATTTTTTTTATTATTCATGTAAAATTTAAAATTTTTCTCTAAATTTAAATTAATTTTTTCAGTTTATTTTTTGGGTAAAATACCTAGTATAGCTGGTCATGGGGTTACCCAGGTTTACTCTAGGCAAATACCCCTTTAAGTTGGGATTTTTATAGTTAATCAATAGGTGAGATTATTGTAGGAAAATCACTAATAGATTGGATTATTATATTCTAGGTAGTTTTTCCTTTATAATTTTGATAAGGTCTCACCTTTTTCTTTTAATTTTTCATTTATGTATATTTAAAATTCATCAACACAATTTATCATATTTTAATAATTAATTAGAAAAAATTTTCCGGAATAAGCCTATATTTTCATGATTCTCCTACAAAAATCTCACATATTGATAATCAAGAAGCCCAACCCTTTTTAACATTAAAAAAGAACTAGTGGCAGCGTATTTTAGAAAAACAGTTTCTCTAACTCATCGTAACAACTCCTACAAATATCTCTATATTCGAAAACAAAAAAGAAATGAAAGATTTGATACTTGAATATGTTGAAGTTAGCTTTTAAAAAAAACATAGTTACTGTTTTGCCATTATAAAGTTGATTATTTGTGTTCTTACAATTGGTGTTTAAGCATGCTTTCGTTGATAACTATAGTTGATGTTTTAGCATAATGAAATTAGTACTTTAATATTTAAAAATATGCATTTTAACTTAACGTAGTTGTTATTTTACCATGCCAAAGTTGGGCTTTTAAATAATTATAGTTGGAGTCCTAACTTGATTTTATTTATGAATATGATTTTGAACTAGTTAGCGTGCTGAATTTTGGACATTTTTTTTTGAAATAGTGCTGAATTTGGACTATAATCTTGCTTAAGTTGGCATTTTTATATTTTTTAGATGACAACATGCTTGAATAGGCACTTTAATGATTTTTAGTTGATATTTTAGCGTGCTAAAGTTGGTAATTTGACTAGTTAATTAACTAGGTGTTCTAGTCATAGATGAAGTTGGCTTTTTTATTATACATTACAAACTAGTATATAAACTAAATTAAGTTGATATTTTAGCATGCTGAAGTTGGCTTTTTAAACATTATAAATTTACATTTTATATGTGAGCTATTTATAAGTTGTGTATACCTGATACCTCTATACAAGCAAATATCAATATTGTCTTCATAAACAATCATATTTTCTTCATCAAACTCAATCATTAGTTGTTCAATTGATGAACCTATGTAAAACAAAAAAATATGCATCACAATACAAATTATTTTTGAATGATGCAATATGAAGTAGGCATTAAATGTTCAAATTATTCTACTTTTAATAAAAATATCTTTATTGAATTGTATAACTTAAAGTGTTTTTATGAATTTAGTGTTGAAAATTAAATTGAAGAAGATGGAGGATAGCCATAAATTAGCTTGATGGAGAAGAAGAGAAATTATGGATGGATTGATGAAGAAGAATGAGGAAAACCATAGAGTTAATGGGTATGAATCTACAAAAAAATTTCTACCTCGACCATGATCATCCCTAAATGAAAAACATTACCTACACGATCAATATAAACATTTGTACTTTACTGAATTTGCTTATTTAATATTTCATATGTCCAACAAAATTTGCTAAATAATAATAATAATTATTATTATTATTATTATTTTTTAAAGATATTATTTTATTCATACCATATATTATTATATTGTGATATAAAATAATATCTCAAAAATATTATTATTCTGATTTTCACTTTTAATTTTTTTTAATTTCCTTAAATTACTTATGAGACAAAATTTGATGAGAATAGCAAATTACATCTTCCATAGTATTTAAGTGTATAACTATAAGGGAAATTTGTCATTAATAATACAATATATTTGCAATTTGTTGGGAGTAAACATGCTTATGGTTTATTATTGAATAAATCCATCTAAGAGGTTCCTTGCTGTGAATAATACAATTTATTCGCGATCAGTTAAGAATGAACCCTTTGCTACATGTTTGGTAACCTATTAAACATAAGGTGAGTTTATTCTTAATAAGAAACCCCTTAGATAGATTTATTTAAAAGTAAATTATAAGTCAATTTATTCTTAGCTAATGGCAAATAGATTATAATATTAATGAAAAATTTTCTTAACTATAATTACTCATGCTTATTTTGGTCGTTTTCAAGACATCTTTTGGCTTTGCCATTTAGAATCATTGCTAGTTCTTGTACCATCATCTTGGGATTGGTCAAGTGTACCTAATTTTGATGACCACACAACTAGTTTTGTTTTTCAAAGACCATGATTTTAACAACCCATCAAATGGTGTTGTTTATGTACTTTATGTGGAGTAGTAAATTGATGTTGCAAGAGAAATACAAAATCAAAATCAATTACGATTATCTGTAAATTATCATAAAAAGAGAAAAATAAAAGAACAAAATTATAAAAATATTAGACTTATAGCATAGTGCCATATACCAATGATTTATAATTTATGTAACGTTTAGTTATTTACTCGATGAAGCTCCAAGAGAAAATAACTTGCTATATTGGAGTACCTCTTATCTAGGGTTACTTATTCACTAGTAAGTTATTGATTGTCTATCTTTTATTAATTCCCATTCACCCAGGACCAACTTGATTGTTGATTCATAATTTATCAATTCTTCTAATAGTGTCATCCTAACTGGTGATTATATCTAGCTTTATTTGTCGATTTTTTGTCTAAGTGAGTTTGATACAAATCTATTATGGACATGAATTATGTGAAATTAAGTCAGACTTATTAGTAATATTAACATATAATATACTTCCTCCGCTCTGATTTACTCGCTACCATTGCATGGGCACAAAGATTAAGAAGTTACTGTGCAATGATGAGTAATAGGTGGAAAATTGCTTTTTTGGAATTTTTTAATATTATTTGTTGAAAAATGAAAAAGAAAAATATGAGCAATTAGATATAGAGTAGGATAAAAATAGGAGTAGGTATAACTTTAAATGATTGGTTTTTTACTAAAAAGGAAATGTAACAATATGAAATTTTCCAAAATGGAAAATGTAGCAAGTATTATGAGATGGAGGAAGTAAGAAATATGAGGTCTACGTACATATTTCATAAGTCAATGAGATATCATCACAAAATCACATAACAATAGGAGAAAAAACACATAATATATTATTTTTAGTTCTTTAATATAAGACAAACCATTAAAAAAAACAGATTGATGGTGATGAGCATTCCAAAAGGAGGGTGATGTCCCAAAAATGAAGGAAATACTTCTAAATAGAAGGAATAGTGTGAGGGCATACTAGTGAGTAGAAACTAAGTGTTCAAGAAAACCCAGATCATAAAATTCGACCCGAGTTATCCGGTATCCGATTATGTAAACCGGTTAGTTTGTCAAAAACGTGTATTTTGGACCGGATCAAAATTTTAGGCATTCGAAAAACCGAGTACCCGAATTTCTGAATACGGGTCAACCAGATACCCGATTTTAAACACCCTAGTAGTGAGTAGTAGGTGAGAATGGGAAAAGAGGGAGAGGACAATGGGTAGGTATTGATGATAGTGTCGGAAGAGCGTGGTATACAATAATTGGGTTTGCTCCTCTGATTTCGGCATCAACCATGTCACCCAATGTCCCATCTTACATCAGATTCTCTTCCGTACTCTCTAATCTCTACCCTGATTTCTCGCTACACTGTTTCCAATTCCATACCTTTTCTTTCCTTCCCTTTCTTTGTCCTTTCTTGCTCCTTCTAATAATTCTCCTTTCATTCCTTTTGTACTCCTCGTCCGTTCTTTAAAGAAGTTTTCATTTATCAGTTTTTTAGTGTTTTGTTTGTTACTAAGTACATATTTGTGCTAAGCACATAATCATAAGAATTTTAGGAAGAATATGAGAAAAAAATTGGTTATTAAAGACTATTGTAGAAATGAAAAGGAGCATCAATGGAAAAACACACCACCTCCTATTCAACCCATTTGGTTTTTATGGGTTTTTCTGGTTTGATTCTTGGTTGATTATGAGTTTTTTACCCATAAAAACCCGTAATCAATCCAAAATCAACCCAAAAAGCCCCCTAAAAACCTTTAAATGAAGATGGCCCCAAATTTCGAACCTTTTTAGGTTAAACGAAAGTTCGAACCTTTAGAAACAAATGAGGCAAAGTTCAAACCTTTAAAATTAAATTTTCCTTTCTATTTTTGTCTGTTATATCTAGTTATTAAATTTCTCATTATGTAAATGGTATGTACTTTCATACATCTATATATATCTTTTTCTTTAGTATTTTCTACACAGTTCAACTTTTTCATTTTATGCTTTCAAAAATTAAACTAAATTTAATTATTTCTGTCAAGTAACAGATTTAGATGGAGGAGTATATATGTAAAGTAAATAAAAGGATGAGTTTATGTATAGTATATGAAGAGTGATTTGTTGAGAATTCGAGATTATTTGTCCTACATTGATAAGTTAAAGATGTAGTTTATATTTTATTAAGTCATTGGAGTCATTACTCTTATTGTCATATGGTTTTAAGATGATATCTTTATATCTTATGAAGTATGTGTACCTCGTATTTTCTCGATTTTGTGTTGGTAATAACTAAAACTTAAATGGCAGGTCCGAAAATTAATAATGGAGTTCTTACCCTATTTGATTACTTCCACAGGCGTACTTGATGGGGTTCACATGTGAAGGGGTGTTGGGATGATTTGTCCCAAATCAATAAATTAAAGATGTTATGTACACTTTATAAGTCATAGGACTATAGGAGTCTTTCCTTCCATTGTCATATGGTTTTGAAATGATATCTTCTTAACTTGTAAAGTGGGACAATTTAAAATGGGGCAATTTGAAATGAGACTATGCTAATTATTTATTGGGAATTTACACGTGGTAATTGTGAGGTTTTGGTTTTCCGCGTGGTAACCAAAACTTTTAAAAAATCCACATGATAACCCTGAGGTTTTGGGTTTTTCATGTGGTAACCAAAATTTTAAAAAAATCCACGCGGTAACCCTGAGGTTTACGTAATTGTTCTACCATAACCTTTTTGGACATAAAAGCGTTAGCAAAGGTTGCTTTCGAAGCTTTACGGCTGTTATACGTTTATTTATGCGACTCACCATTTTAAATGCCATCAGTTTCAACCTTTTCCCCAAAACATAAACCCCAACTCTACTATTTTTCATTCAAATCATATTTTCCCCCCAAATCCAAAGATGGTAGAGTCAGGGTTAATAGTTTTGGGAGAAAGGGTTGGAACTGGTGGCATTTGATATGACGAAACGCATAAATAAGCGTATAACAACCTTAAAACTTTGAAATTAACCTTTTCTTAAGGTTTACAAAATGTATTATGTGCATAAAAGGTCACAGTGGAACAATTTGGTAAACCTCAGAGTTACCGCGTGGATTATTGAAGAGTTTTGATTACCACGTGGAAAACGCAAAACCTCAGGGTTACCACGTGAATTTCCCCTATTTATTTATATTTTAAAGTGGTTGATCGGTAATTAGGAAAACGTTTTATTACATATTAGATAGTGCCCGTGCGATGCACAATTTTATTAAATTTTTCAACATAAATTAATTAATATAAAGTTTTAAAACTATTAATATCACATATCAAATCAAATTTAACACTAAAATATGTAAAATTATTTTATAAAAGTTTAAACCAAAAAAATAGTTTTTGTCGTGAAAAACATAATTGACTTACATAAAAATAGTCACAACCTGAATCATTAGGATTAAGCATTGCATTAAAATAACCAATTGTATAAATAACAAAAAATCCTAATAAAAATATATTAAATTTAACCATCTCAAAATATCTAATACCCTAAATAATACTCATTTAACAAATAAATTAAAAAGATCTTATAATAATCGAAAAAAATAATATATATATATATATATATATATATATATATATATATATATATATATATATATATATATATATATATATATATATATATATATATATATATATATATATATATATATATATATATATATATATATATATATATATATATATATATATATATATATATATATATATATATATATATATATATATATATATATATATATATATATATATATATATATATATATATATATATATATATATATATATATATATATATATATATATATATATATATATATATATGGTTATCTAATATATTAAATGATGTGAGTAATAAAGTCAAAGATTAAAAAAGTAGTCATTACAACAATGACATCATCATTGAGTAATGGAGGGAAAATTTTTAATTAAATTGTGACACGTAGGCAATTTTAAATAAAAATGACGTCAGCAGTGTTTTGTGTTAGTAATTCTTATAGATTTTTATGGGGATAAAAATGGCCGATTTCATTCCACTATAGTTTTATACTATCATATTATGTCACTGTACAGCAAATATTGTTTTGAAGGCTTCTTAGTAGTTGACTATCAAATGCTCGAGTAAAGACGAGAGCTTCCCCAAAATGGTCGAGTAATTTCACTAGTACATAATACCTCTTTGGCGTAAGAGTCAAAATGCTTGTTGTGTGAGTTGTTGGTTGACACAATTAGAATCCACTATAGAGAAAGGATATTTTTTGTATTGAGTATAAATGAGCTGTACATCAAGCTATTTATATACATAAGATAAACTATTCTAGGAAAGGATAAATTACAATTCCATAAATCAAGGCAAGAATAAACATTATACAAAAATAGAGAATTCCATGATTATAAGCATAATCAGTGGAAAGAATAAAATCATTCCTTAATAGGCCCCCTCAAAATGGTCGGCCAAGATGAAAGACCAATTTTGGAAACCAGAGTACTGAATGTTTGACGTGACAGTGGCTTGGTTAGAGCATCAGCTAACTGATCATTTGTTGAAATATATGATACCCGTAGGTTTCCTGCTTGAACATTCTCCCTAACAAAATGATAATCTAGCGCCAAGTGTTTCATTTTTGAGTGAAAAACCGGGTTCGCACTTACGTAAGTAGCCCCTGCATTGTCACAATAAATAACTGGAGGAATGGGAAGATGAAGATGAAGTTCTTTGAACAAATTTTGAACCCATATGACTTCTGCTGTGGCGCTTGCAATTGCTCGGTATTCTGCCTCGGTGGAGGAACGAGCACGGGTTCGTTGCTTTCTTGAAGACCATGATATTGCATTTTTACCAAGATAAACTATGTAGGCAGTTGTAGAAATGTAGTCATCCTTGTCCCTAGCCCAATCGGCATCTGAGTAAGAATGGAGCGAGAGAGGAGATTGTTTGTGTATTATCAAACCCATGTGAGCTGTACCTTTGAGGTAGCGAAGCAGTCTGTGTAGAGCTTGCATGTGAGAGCTGGTAGGTCGTTGCATATATTGAGCTAATCTGTTAACAGTATATGCGATGTCTGGTCTGGTAAGACCGAGATATTGGAGGCTCCCAATAAGTTGGCGATATTGAGTAGGGTCAGTAAGTGGTTCTCCATGTATAGTGAGAGAGGGGTATGTTACCATAGGGGTAGGTGATGAGTTTGCATCTTCCATGTTTGCTTTTGATAGAATATCATGTATATACTTCTTTTGACTGAGGAAAATACCATGAGGATGAGGCATGACCTCGACACCGAGGAAATAGGATAAAGTGCCAAGGTCTTTGAGAGAGAACCTTGTTGCAAGGCTGTTGACGAATGTCTCAAGAAAGGGTGGGGAGTTGCTTGTGACAATAATGTCATCCACGTAGACAAGTAAGTATATGAGGTTGCCATTTTTGTGAAGGATAAAGAGAGAGGAATCTGAAATGGTGTTAGTGAAACCATATTGAAGAAGATAGTTGCGGAGTTCGGTGTACCAAGCCCTTGGAGCTTGTTTTAGTCCATAAAGAGCCTTGTTTAGTTTGCATACGTGATTAGGGAATGAAGGATCACAGTAGCCAGGCGGTTGTATGGTATAAACATCATCTTCAAGAGTGCCCTGAAGAAAAGCGTTATTGATATCTAATTGTCTAAGAGCCCATCCATGGGTAACCGCAAGAGAGAGAATGACCCTAACTGTAGCTGGTTTCACAACCGGGCTAAATGTCTCGGCGTAGTCGACTCCTGTTCTTTGATTGAAACCACGAGCTGCAACATATCGTGCCTTGTATTGACAAATGTTGCCATTTTTGTCTTTCTTTATTCGAAACACCCACTTACAACTTACTATGTTTTGAGAGGGAGAGGGAGGTACAAGGTTCCATGTTTTGTTTGCTTTCAAAGCGGCAATTTCGACATCCATGGCTTTGCGCCAAACAGGGCTTTTAAGAGCTTGGGTGATGTTTTTAGGTAACTCAGTAGCAGCCAATTCAACACTTAGATTAAGTTTGGTGATGGGTTTGCGGATACCATGTTGAAGCCGAGTGGTTATGGTACGCGTAGGAGGTGGTATGGTTGGAGATGGGGGTGATGGGTTGTTATGGCATGGTGATGATAAATTATCTGAGGAAGAGAGAGAGGGTGTAGTAGAGGAAACAACTGGTGAGGATGGTGCAGCGGAGGAGGTAGTATTTAATGATGGTGGTGGGGAGTGTATATTTTGTAAGGATGGTGTGGGTTTTTGTAAGATGGTGATTGATAGAGGTGCCCATGTATCAAGTATGTCAGAAATAGCAGTGGGTAGAGGCTCTTTTTGTAAATTTGTGAATGGGAATATATGTTCAAGGAAATGAACATGCCGAGAGGTATATATTTTATGGGTTGTTGGTTCAAGACAATAATAAGCACTTTGGGTTGGAGAGTACCCTATGAAGACACAAGGTTTAGATTTTTGATCAAGTTTGTGAGTGGTATATGGTTTGAGCCATGGGTAACATAGACAACCAAAGCTTCGTAGTTTGGTATAGTTTGGTTGAGTGCCAAAGAGTTTGAAATAAGGAGATTCATTATTGAGAGTTGGTGTTGGGAGACGGTTTATTAGGTAAGTTGCGGTTGCACATGCATTTGTCCAATATTTGAGAGGCATATGGGCATGTTGCAGGAGAGTGAGAAATGTTTCCACAATGTGTCTATGTCTCCGTTCGGAGTGACCATTATGTTGAGGTGTATGTGGGGGAGTGGTTAGATGAGATATCCCATCAATGGAGAGGTATTTCTTTAGAGATTCGTATTCACCACCATTGTCAGAATAGAGAGTTTTAAGGGGTAATTGAAAATACTTCTCAACCAAAGCTTTGTATCTCATAAAAATTGATGTAGTGTCTGATTTTTGTTTAAGAGGATATAACCATATGTATTTTGTGAAATGGTCAACGAATATAACATAATATTTGAATCCATCATGAGAGTATATTGGTGAAGTCCACAAGTCCGTATAAATATATTCAAGAGGGGATGTAGAAGAGATAGAAGAGATATGAAATGGTAACTTATGACTTTTATTACAAGCACATGAATCAAGAGTTGATATACTAGAGACATTTAGATTATTTTTAGAGAGAAGAAGACGAAAGACTTTTTGTGAAGGATGGCCAAATCTGTGATGCCATTGAAGAGAAGTAGATGTTGTGCTTGTGAGAACTATGGGAGATTGAGAAGACACTTCATAGATGCCTGATTTAGATTGGCCCTGGAATAGGCATGCTTCCGTTTTGAGATCCTTGACAAAGAAAGAATTTGGTGAGAAAATAATAGAGATGTTATTGTCTTTACATAGCTGAGAAACTGATATAATATTTTTGGTCATAGCGGGCACAACTAAAACATTATGAAGTTTAACAGAATTTGAGAAAGAGAGAGAGCCAAAATGAGTGATAGTGAGACCCTTACCATCACCTACTATGAGTTCTTCAGTGCCGTCATAGGGGTAATGCAGAGAGAGATTGTTGAGATCATTGGTGACATGGTGTGAAGCACCACTGTCCAGCAGCCAAGGAGATGAAGATGAGGCTGTTTGAGGGAGATTTAGGGTATTGGCTTGAGGTTTGGGTGAGGCACGAGTAGGAGGAAAATGAGAGGGGGGTGGGCATTTGGATGTTGCTGTTTAAAGAGGTTGCATTGGCTTACTACATGACCTTGAGTACGACACCATTGACAGCGACCAAGGAAAGGACGAGACTGCCTTGGAAAGGTTGTAGGCGTGGGAAGAATGCCTGCATTAGACGAGCGAGGGGGATTGCGGTTTTGGTGTTGACGGGAAATGTGAAAGACAGTAGCAGGGTGAGGGGTTTGAGAGCGATTTTGTAGCAATGTGAGTTCTTTGTTTATCAGTTTTTCATGCAATTCTTCGAAGGAGATAGGGACATCCCTTGCATTCACAGAATCGACCACGGATTGATAGGATTCATCCAAGCCAGCGAGAACACGATCAATGAGATCTTCATGTTCTTGTGGCTTTCCTAATGCTGCTAGTTGATCAGCACAAGTTTTTATTTCTTGAACAAATTCGGTTATGGTCTTTTGACCTTTGGTTATACGACGGAGTTGGTCTTTAAGTTGTTTAATGTGACCACGACTGGGAGTTGCGTAGGTCTTGTGAAGTATATTCCAGAATTCGGTGGAGCATTTTGCTTGAGATACCAATGGAACAAGTGCAGCAGAAAGAGTACCAACAAGTGCACCACAAATGAGTTTGTCTTGTCTGGTCCAGTAGGAGAATTCGGGGTTGGGAATGGTTTTGTCATTTTCAATTATAGTGGTAGAGGGAGAAGGGAGAGAACCATCCACAAATTGGAACAGATCGTGGCCAACTAGGATAGCTTCAATTTGCATTTTCCATGAGAGATAGTTGGTAGCAGTAAGTTTGATAGCATTAGGAATGGATAAAAAGATGAAAGGCTTGGAAGGGTCTGCATTGTTATGAATTTGCTGGGATGAATTTGAAGTTGCCATTGAAGAGAAGATGTAGAGGAAGAGAAGAGGAAGAAGGATATTGTATTTTTGGACCGATTTGTCTGATACCATATAGAGAAAGGATATTTTTTGTATTGAGTATAAAGGAGCTGTACATCAAGCTATTTATATACATAAGATAAACTATTCTAGGAAAGGATAAATTACAATTCCATAAATCAAGGCAAGAATAAACATTATACAATAATAGAGAATTCCATGATTATAAGCATAATCAGTGGAAAGAATAAAATCATTCCTTAATATCCACAACACAAGTGTTTGGGGATAATTTCTATTAGACTCAGGTATCAGCTGAGGGATTTTTTGACAGCGTGCGTCAATTGTAAAAGACAATGTTAAAATTGAGCTCTAAGACACTAGCTTTGACAGGGTTTATGGCTTGAGTTCCTCGAGAACCGAAGCAACAAACATGCCCAGGATTAAAGGCGTAGGCCAATTTCTGGTATTAGTTTTTTAGGAACGGACACCACAAATTCTACCCAACCTAAAGGTTGAAACAAGTTTCATGCATTGGTATTGTTACGGGGTCAATATTAACCCGTAATTTATTTAGTCAAACCATAAACTGTCATCTTAGTTTAATAACTTCCTAAAATAACTACCCACTAACCGACTATAACATCTCCGAAAATAACCTCCTTCTACCATTATAAATAGAGGTTACATACATTATTTGTCGGGGAACTAAGTTTTCATCTTCTGACCATACTCCATAAAAATACTCCGCTCTCCTTACGATCGATATTCAACCAAATATCCTTTAATTGATCTGAACTCATCCTACAATCCGTTATTCAATTTTCATTAATTATCATATATTCATTACTTTCAGTTTCCCGATCTGACTTGAGCGTCGGAGGGGTTTTCCGGGAAACCACCCCGGACAAGGCTAACGTTGTATTGCAGGATTTGAGGTCTCATCATCGGAAGGATCAAGCATATCAATAATCGTCCCCGGTTACACCTATCTCCAGGTATTTTAACTGTTTTTTACACTTCCTCATTTCATTACCGAAACAGGTATATTTTAATAGCCAATAGTACATACATATCACTAAATAACAATATCCACAATAATATTGCAATGCTCTAGTTACACTACAATATTCACAACAATACATCACAGTACATACACCACTTTATACACAAAAATATACATAAATAAATGAAAAGTGTACAAAATTCAGTTCATTTCTATATTCGCTATTGATGAGCTTAGTCCACATCTTATTAGGCCGTGACAATTCGTCACATAATCTCACCGTGGCCCATTCGTGGGGACACGGGACACTTGTGGACTCAGGACACCCGTGGGCTCGGGCCCTCAAACCCACGGGTGATGAACGTTGACTTGCACATACACTCGGTGAGGTTCATTGTTTCCCAAAACCATATGGCAATAGGAGGATTAGCTCACCAAGTATATATGCAAGTTTACAACCCACTTTTTTATCGATGTGAGATCTTGTCTCATATGTGAAGTATTTCCAACACATCTCACATACCTCCATAAAATCTTCTATCATATATATAACACATTCCACTAGCATATAACTACGTCTTTGAAAAAACTTAGACGTCGTTTGGTTGATATAGGAATTAAATTCCTATGGGAATTTGTAATTTATTTGAAAATTTACTTCCTTTGTCAATTTTCTAGGAATTACTTAACGTTGTTTGTTTGACAATAGGTATTTTCATTTTCTTGGAAGTAATTTTCCATGAGTTGTTTGAAAAACAAGGTGATGGAGGTGGAAAATAAAGTAGTTACTTGAAAAATGGCGGTTACACTAAGTATTAGAGGGTATTATTATAATTTCACTTAAAATGATATATGGGAATCAGGGGCGAAGCCACATGGGGGGCCGGCGGAGGCCCGGCCCCCTTGCCGAAAATGCGAGCCCTTGTAATTTTGGCTTTGGCCCCCCTTACTAATACGATATATAGTTTAAAGAGAGTAAAAATATAACAAAAATTACTATAGCTCAATGGTTGGAGTAATACATTTATAATCTAAGGTTAAGGGATCAAATCGTCATTCAAACAATTATTTTTTATCGACTAATAAATATATACTATAATGTCATTACAA
Source organism: Amaranthus palmeri (assembly GCA_019776075.1). Classification (NCBI taxonomy): domain Eukaryota; kingdom Viridiplantae; phylum Streptophyta; class Magnoliopsida; order Caryophyllales; family Amaranthaceae; genus Amaranthus; species Amaranthus palmeri. The sequence continues at coordinate 894,672 of JAAKBH010000042.1, forward strand.
TATATCTTTCATTATCTAACATTCATCTTTTTTAGTGCGTGTTTATATTTTTCTATCTTAATTTTAATAATATTTTTTGGAGAATTATTAGACAAATATATAGAGTCAAAAACACTTTATTTTTTTTCAAAAATAAAAATTATAGGGAAGCTTCAACTCTATTTATTGTTAAATATAAATTTTGCAATGATTCAACTTCATTTCAGTCTATATGATTTTAATATTTTCATAGCTTAACTAGTGTCTAATGGTGTTCGTTCGGGTCATCGTTGATTTCGGGTTACGTGTTTCGGGTAGGCTTGAAATCGAATTTCGTGTCCATATTGTTTTTACATAATTGTAAATTTTTAAAATCGAATCGAATCGGATTCGGTTACATTGTCGTGTAAGTTTCGAGCCATTGTGTCTGTTTCTAACACCTCTAGCTTTTTTCGGAAATTTTTTTTTTCTAATTTAAAATCCTACTATATCAACAATTTGGCCCCCCCTAATTTAAAATCCTGGCTTCGCCCCTGATGGGAATTGTTAATATCCAAGGAGGGTATATGGTAATCTCTTAAAAAAGCTACCATGCTTAACATTTTCTATCATCTAAAATAAACACAAATTTTTTTTTTTTGAGTAAAAATAAACACAAAATTTCAAGTACCCACATAGAATATAAACAAAATTCACTAAATCGAAGCTAAAAAGAAGTGAAATTTAGAGCTTGCGGATAAAATGCCAATTTTCAGAGAGATTTAAGAGCTAGAACATGGTGTTTTCAAGTGTCCCTAAAAAACAAGACTTTGTTAAACCTTAATTAATTTCTTAGAAAAATAACAAGTAGTAAAACGTAATTGTGAATAGGAAAGTGTAAACAAATATTTGTAGAAATTGTTGTAATGGAAATAATATATCTTGGTGAGGATATATAAAAGAAAATTTTGATTTCAAACATATGAACTTTGCCTCATTTGCTTTTAAACGTTCGAACTTTCGATTAATCTTTAGAGGCATGAACTTTGGGGGTCATCCGCCAAAAAAGATACGGATGACCTATAACCGGTTGAAAAGATTACTTCTTCATCTTCACCATCTTCATCTTCACCATTTCATATTCACCAAAGAATCTGGTTCTCTTCTCCTTTTCGATTTTCTACAAATTCCACCAATTACAAAAATCTTTGTAGTTGATTGAAATTCTTCATTTGGGTAGAAATTTGTGAGTTGATTTTGATACTAATTTTCTAGATTTGTGGGTTTTTCTTTGCAACATTTATTGGTTTTTCTTTGAATTTGTTCTTCAATTTGAAGTAAGGATGTAGTTGATTGAAATGGGTATAGTTTTGTTCTTGTTCTTCAATTTAACATTTTCAATTGTTCTTCAAAAATCTTTTTCGTTCTTACTTTGAGTTTGTATAAATTTGAAGTAAGAACAATTTTAACCCCAATCCTCCAAAATTTTTTGCCATGATTGAAGATCTAATTTTTGTAGTTGAAAAATGTCGAAAAAAATCAATCCATTTTTGCCATGATTGAAGACCCATTTTTGCCATGATTGAAGACCTAATTTCTGGGTTTTTTTTTGCCATTCCTCCAAAAACGAATCAGAATTTCAACCCCAATGCACCAGAATTTGATTATTTATTTAAATTGTTGATGATTGGAGATTCCGGTGTTGGAAAGAGTAGTTTCTTATTGAAGAAGATGAAGATGAAGATGAAGATGAAGATGAAGATGAAGATGAGAAGTCATTGATGGAAGCTTGAAGAAAATGAAGAAGATGGTAACCTGGAACAACAGGTTACCAAAACGGCTGTATCTTTTTTGGCGGACACCCCCCAAAGTTCATGCCTCTAAATATTAATCAAAAGTTCGAACGTTTAGAAGCAAATGAGGCAAAGTTCATATGTTTGAAATCAAATTTTCCTATATAAAAACAAACTTGATTTGGTATGAATTTAGACCTTCGTTATGATATTGTAATACATTTCTTGATTGAGTTTTTGATGTTAGTTCTTCGCACACTACAACAAATTTAGCTTTTTGCGACATTGAATTTAGTGGCATCAAAAAAATTAAATGTTATTGATTTATATTTTTAGTGTAATAATTATTGGTTTTTATTTTAAGTTCCACCATAATGTGATTTAGCAACACTTAATTTGGTCTTTAGTGGCATATGTAATTGTCACTATAGTCTATAGTGGCATTTGTGGGAAATCTTATTAGATCCTATGTCGTTGAAAGCTTTAGTGTGACTTTTTAATATGCTGCTAAAGGGTTTAATAAATATCATTAAATCCTCTACATATACTATAAGAAATTTAAAATAGTGACATTTAAATTAAATGTCGCTAAATATATCTCACTAAAAGCAAATTATGTTGTAGTGGCAAAATCAACGCTGCAAACCCTTTTGTTTCTAGGAAAAATAATCTAGAATAATCTAATTTTTCACGATTTTCCTACAATAATTCCACTTATTAATTAACCATCAATAATTATAACGTTGAAGGATATTTTCTTAGAATAAACCCGAAAATCGAATGATTTGCTATAGTAATTTTTGTAAAAAAAATAAACTAAAAAAATATCAAAAAAATGTTTAAAAAATTTATAATTCTTTTCATTTTTCAGAATTTTTCATGTAAATTTTTAAAATTTTAAATTAATTTTAAATTAATTTTATTGGTGAACTACCTAATATAACCGGTCATTTTAGTCTAGGCAAATAGCTTCTAAAATTAAAATTATTTAGTTAATCAATATATGAAATTATTGTAAAAATTCATAAAAAAAATTAAATTATTCTAAATAAATTTTCCTTAATTCTAAATTCTAATACACAGAAAATATGCGGTCATTACCGCTACTTAAATCATTATTACGCGTGAAACTCATTTACCCATAGATCATTACTAATATTCGCTTCCATTTCCGGTTCATCCACCTTTGCTCTAATTTGATTTGACCTTTTATTCTAACGTTATTAATTGTCTCAGTATAACTCAATATTTCTTCCGAAATACTTGCTACATTTAACTTATGAGTACTATTTATTATTCGAACTTATTTTATACTTCTATATAACGATTATTGTGTAAGAAGAAATATAGTCAAGTGGAATCTTGTTTAAATCGTCTAATTGCATACTTTCATAATATTAAATTTTTAAAATTTTTTGCTAAGTGTAGTTTAAAATATTAATGATCAAAATTGTGCATTGAACTGCGTAAAAATTGAAACGTAGCAAATATTATGGAACGGAGAAAGTATATAATTCTTCTATCAAACAAAATCGAAATAATGAAAATAACAATGCAATTAAAACTTATTTTTGATCAAACAATTATTTCATTGAAAATTATATAAATAACAATGTAATTAATAATTATTTTCTAACTTAATACTTTAATTGTTAGCTTTTTATATATAGTGCTAAGGGTTGTTTGTATCAGTACCTATAAAATTATCTACTTTTACCTATATAAATTGTACGTTTTTGGAAATATTTTTACTCCAAAAACTAACCAATGATCAGTGGACGTTTGTTAATTTAAATAATAATGCATTTTATAGAGTAAATTAAAGCAAAATTAAAGATAAAATAATATTTTGTATTTGATGAGTGATTTGGTGATACATTCTTAAAAAATGTTATGTTAGATAGTAAATTTAATGACAATTTAATTTAAAATTTAAAATATTTTTTATTTATTATTAATTTGAGATTGATTTGTACACTTTTTAATTTGTAATGATAGAATAATAGAAGACTCAGGTAGATGGAAAAAAGATTGGTGAGATAAAGGTAGAAATTGAATGTATTGGATGAGATAAAAATAAGAGAGTGAAACGTAAATAAAATGTGTAATTTCATAAGGATGGAGAAGAATATATATTGTCTTTATCATCCAAAAAATAAAAAACCAGCATATCACGACCCACCAAACCCTGCAGACTGCAATGGATGACGATCGTGTCGTGATCACCATTTTGTGAAATTGGTGCCCGTGGCTTGCAAATATAGCCCATCGGCATGGTCGGTCAAGCCCACCATTTTATATATAACTTTGTGGGAAATAAAAACGGTTTTTAGTATCCCATTATACAATCTAAGATAACCCTCATAACCTACAAGATTTTCGTGCTAGTGTTGTGTCCTAGGCCACGACCCCGTCGGTACGGTTCATCGGTAAGGTGGGATCTTCAAGCCCGATTTCAGGTAGCACACCCTCCATGTAAGCACCACCCGACAAGGGGGGACGGGAAAGCTACAAGCCCAATCCCACGACCCTGTTGCATGGCTCATGACAGCCCAATACGACACAATCTAACAAAGAAAACTCCATCATGAGTCATTAATTATTAACCTTATGATCAATGATTGCATGTGATCTAACTACACACTCCAAGTTTGAAAAGGTGGAGTAAATAAAGGGCACTATGACCCGTGCAATATTTTTGAATACTAGTAGATGACATAGACACTACCCATAGTGTAATTAATTACAACTTTGTGGATTAAATTGGATCCTTATGAGTCCAACATTATGATTTCTACATTCAATTACAATGTTTGACTCGTGCGTTGGTACTTATATGTTACATATCTCATGTTAGTATAACATTTTTATACTAGAAAGATGTACTAAAACAAAATATTGATGTGATTTTTTTAAAATAATTATTCTATGGATAAGTATATATGTGACATAATCTTTATCTTCTTAGAGTCGCGAGACTTCTTTTGATCGCATTCTCCTTTATGGATATGAGTTGCTGTCGTTCTTTTTTTTTCCAGATCCTGTTTATAGTTGACTATAAACGGGATACACTAGGTAGGATGATGATGATGTCACATAATGATATCCACCCCACTAAGTGACTAAACAAGTGTGTTATCTTTGGCAAAAATAATGGTAAGAATAGTTATTATAATTAGAGGTATATATGCGCTTAGCTAGAAAAATTATTGTTTGAAGTATATCTCTGGGGCTAAAACAAACAATATAAATATTAAAATGTGTTTACTTAAAATATACACATAATTTAAAAATAATCCTTTTTACCTTACATATTTAATAATTTGAAATTCCCCAGTGAGAAGGGTCGAACGCATCATTGTGGAGGGCAAGAGAAGCCGGGGAAGACCTAAGAGGACGTGGGAGGAGCAGATTAACAACGATCTGCTGGAACTACACCTCTCTAAGGACCTGACCAGGGATAGAGCCAAATGGCGGCGCCTTATTCACGTTTTAGACTACTAGACTTGTTTGTTACTGTTCTGTGTCTTTCGTCTTTACTCTTTACTGCCTCTTTTACCTGTTTCGTTTATAAATTTTAAATGATCTCTATGTTTGGCTAACGTGGGTGTAAGATGCAGGTTTTCGGATATTTGCAGGTCCTATACTTGAAGACCCCTCTGGAGCCGAAGGACTCTTATGACCGCCCTCTCCTTATGGGTATGAGACGCCGTCGACCTTCCTTCCCCGGACCCTGACCATAGATTTTTATCTATGTGCGGGAACACTGGGTATGATGATGATGATGATGATATTTAATAATTTGAAATTACAGATATGATCTCCAGAAATTTCAAGTTCTATTTAGGGATGACAAATTGATACAATTTTACAGGTTTTGCACTGCATCTGTCCAAATTAAGCCGGATATGAGTATGAAATTGGTGGGTAGTGGATCAGTATGGGTGTGAAATTACATATCTGCCATGAATGGTAGGTATATGGACTTGCTAATCTCAGATAAATATGTCACATCTCATATCCACTCGCTTCATACATAAACACAAAAAAACAGATGTTATTGTAGCGTATTTCTTGGATCTTCTTGTTTAATTTCAACATATACATTATGTTAGATATAAAAGTTTAGAAACAACTAATTGAAGGATATAATGATCATTGTGGTAGGAGATTGTTGAACTGAAAGCAAATACGACGAAACACTAATGGTTATTGTCACTGGTCGCTTAACCCTCTAGGTTTAATACAAGTATACAACAATATCATATACCATCACTTTTATGCGAGAGTTAAAGATTAGCACACTAAACCCAAAAAAACAGAGAGAAAAAATTAAGAGAAATCTCATAGAAAGACTAAGAGAAATGTTGGTTCTAAAAACTGGAGGCATGTACTTAAAGAAACGGAAACCATTAGCTAGTTGTAACTTATATAGAAAATATTTCTTACTGTGTCAACTGTTTATAGGTCTACAGTTACAACGATTCCAATGGTTACAATAACACAAACCCACGTGCCGGTCGTACCCCTACTTAGGTATGCTTAAAATACTACCTCCGTTAATTGTTTTGTGCAACCGCAGTACAAATTGCGGTTGCCAATGCAATTTTTCTTAAAGCATAATTAGAGAATGTGGGGTAATGTAATTAAAGGTAAGATAGGAGAGAGAAATAATGGAAGTAGGAATAGGTAAGTAAGAGAAAGAAAGAGAGAGAAAGTAGGGATAAGTAATTTAGGAAAAAGAAGGAGAGAGAAAATGATGGGATAGGTGATTAAAGGAGAGAGAAAATGATGGGATAGGTAATTAGATTGGTTATTTTTTACTAAAAAAGGAAAGTTGCAAATAACCTTGAGCGGACAAAAATGGCAAAAGTTGCAGAAAACAATTAACAGAGGTAGTATATGTTTTTTCTTCGTATAAAAATATAAAAGTCCTTAATTTGACATTTGTTTTTCCGACTAACAAATATTAACACGTTATCTCGTACTAATAGAATAAAAAACACAAAATAAAATAAATAAAATACCATTTATATGAATGATCTAATAATTAAACACTTTCATCCCCTTTAGTGAAAAGATGAAAAAAAAAACATGGACACTATAAAGAGTATTATTAAGATTGATGGAGAAAATGCTAAAATTTGCAAACTACTTAAAGACAAGTTCAAACAATATCCTAAAAATCAAAGGGAATAACATTAAGTGAACACTGTCCTTGACTTGAAAAACAACAAAATGGCCCACATAAATCAAGTCCAATCTTAATATCTGACCAAAAGATTTCTTACCCTATTCACCCACTTCTACACTTCAAACTCTAAACAAACAAACAAACTAATTACCCTTCTTAGCTCTATTTTTTTTTATCAAACACATTGTACTAATTCTACCAAAAATGCAACAAATACCCAAATTGGAGTACATTAAAATTGATAAATAAAGTCCCCAAAGAGTAGTAAACTTGTTAGAGTAAGTATAAGTATAATACTTTATGTGTCTCAAATTAGTTGGAACTGAATTACTTGGTAAATCGATATCAATACTATTTTGTTTGATAAATGACATTTTAGACAAATTTTCTAATAATTGACTTTAAGTTGGTCAAACAACTGAATTACCTGGCCAATCGATAGCTTCAATGCCAACAAAAAGCTTATTATTAAACCAAATTTCAAAAATTGTTAGGAATTATTTTTATCATCTATCTTCATTGATATTTTATCAATATAAAAATTCACATATATATATTCTTTTAATGTTTAATGTTTTTATTAATATTTATTTATATATAATACAGAAACTCACAACTACATTTATAAACCATTTAACTTGAAAGTGAATATAATATTGGGACGGAGGTAAAATGGAGTGTTTGGCATAATAAGTTATTATTGTCAATTATAGGTTATTTTGATACAAATGAGTAAAGTGGTCAAATCAGTCAATATAAAAGTGTGGTAAACAAGTTGATTCAAACAACTTATTATTATGAATAAGTTGCTTTTGAATTAGTTATTCATAGCAATGAGTTTAAAATCATCTGATTAACCTAGTTAATCAAATCAACTATAAGCTAGCCTAGTATCTATCAACCATTTGCCAAAACATCCCATAATAATACCTATTCCGTTCCAATTTACTCGCAACGTTTGTTTTTTTCACAAAGTTGAATACACTAATTCAATCATTAATAATTCTAATTATATATAATAAAAAATTATAAAAACTTAATGTTAATAATCTTTGCAATGATACGAACTAAACAAGATCTCATTTAACTATATTTTAACCTATAAATTAAAACTAATCACAAGTTGAGATTGATGAATGAATAACGTCATTTTCAATATCAAAACTAATTTAAAACAGAAAAGCACTTCCTCCGTTCCATAATATTTGCTACTGATAATGACATTTCCCCACGCAACATATCACACTCGGTAGCAAGTATTATGTAACGGAAGAAGCATACAAGTAATACAAGTGACAAGTCACTCCTTATATTGTTAAGTCCTTATCCAGTCTTTAACATTAACTTATTATGTCTCACCCCTTAAAAGAAACCCACAATTCTCCTCCAAACAATCAACTGAATAAAAACTGAAAAAGCTGGTTCATGATTTTCACTGTTTGCCATATAATCTTCTGCATGCTCTGCCTCTTCTCACCACTACACCCTTCCTTTTATATCCCCTCAACCAAACACAACACACCCTTAAATCTTAAATTCTCATTCTCTTCCTTACACTTCTACCCAATACTCCCAACCCAACTAAACCGGAAAAATAATTAACATTCTTCATTTAAACCAAACAGACCGGAATGCCGACTGAACCGGTGGAAAGAAGGGCGGTTGTAAGGGCACAACAAATGGGGGCCCCACTACCACCGGTTGAACAACAAGACCCACTTCCATGTCCACGCTGTTCTTCTCTTAACACCAAATTCTGTTACTATAATAACTATAATTTTTCACAGCCACGTCACTTTTGTAAGGCTTGCCGTCGTTACTGGACTCACGGTGGGACCCTCCGTGATATACCCATTGGTGGTGGGTCCCGCAAAACCGCTAAACGATCTCGTACTTCTTCCGCTTCTAACTCCGCGATTGTCGCTTCTTCTGCCACGTCGACGACTTCTTCGATCGGGTCGATTCTTGAACCTATACCCCTTACCCAGGCCCAAGCCCAAACCCAATCTCAGTCCCAATTGTTTGTTTCGCTCCCTTCGATTGGGGGTAATGGTGGGTTTACGTCGTTATTGAGTGGTGGTGGTGGTGGGGGGCCTACATCAGGGTTTTTGGCTTTAGGTGGGTTTGGACTCGGGTTAGGACTTGATGATGTTGGGTTTGGGCTTGGACGTGGGGTTTGGGCTTTTCCTCATCATGATATTGGCCCGTATGAGAACTGTGGTTCTGGTAATGGTGACGTGGAAGGCGGTCATGGCGGCGGAATTCAAACCGAAGGAAATAGAAGTGACACGTGGCAAATGGAGAGTGGTGAAGTAGTTGGGTTTGTTGGTGCTGATTGCTTCACTGCTTTACCTGAACTTGCTATTTCCACCACAGGCAATGGTCTCAAGTGAGAAATTTTCATATTTTTATTATCATTTTCCTTTAAAAAAATGAAAATTAAAGTAAAAATGAAAAATATTTTACCTTTTTTATTTACACTAGTGTAATGTGAAGGTGGGTCTAGCTGTAATTTTGATGGGTAAATTAGGGTAGGTTAATATGGTAATTAGTATGTTAAAATTGGGTTTATTTATAATTGACCTACCATGAACAGCTTAAGATCATACAAGTATTATGATGTGTAATTCAGTTTTGGTTGTTGTATCTTGTTATGGTTTATTTGCTTATGTTGTTCCATGAATGGGTTAAATCTTTGCTTGATGAAATTAATATGAATGTGAATTTTTTTTTTTTTTTTTTTGTAATATCAAAATTTAGCTTTTCTTACATTTATTTTCATTCACTACAAATAAATATTGAAATTATCTTAAAAAAAAATAAATAAATAAATATTGAAATAGCATCGGAAAAAAGAGACCTTATAAAAAGAGGTGTAAAGTGAGATAGAACCTCGTTTTCTATCCCAAAATAATTTCTACTCCCAAAATAAGCATGGCATAAACGTAAATTATTACAAATATGTTTTTGTATTGGGGATTAGAAATAAGATCTCATTCCATACCTTTACATTACTCTTACAATTGTTGTATTAAAGTTCCCAATTTATGATTGAGAGAACATTGTTAGTACTGACTACTGAGTATATATATTGAACTATTGAAGATTTGAAGATATTAATTAGTTAGAGTATATAATAGTCTGAAGTCTTAATTATAAGTTTTCTGTTGAGGTTTTCTCATATTTTATCATATCATCATACAATACTATAAAAGTCTTGAAAAATTCCAAGTGTCATCATTTAAAGAGTCATGATAATATTTATTAAATTTAGAATTTAATATTTTTTATTTAAGTTTGAAGCTAAATTAGATAAAGTATTTGTAGGATATACTATAGTAATTTTATTTAGTTAATTTCGAACTAATATGTTCAGTTAAATGAAAAAAAATTATGTATCAGGTTAATAATTAAAATAAACATCAGTAATTATGTTTTGATTTAAAAAATCATGTATTTGGTAAATTTAATAACGATAGTATACAATACTTAGACTACTTACATTATTATTTGAAACTGTTTTTACATATATTTCGCACTAACAAATTCGTGCATTGCACGAGTTTCTATACTAGTATACTCTAATAACAATTATATAGGAGTGTTTCACTATTTTTTAGTCGGTCTTTTTTTATTTAAAGAAATATCTTATTATTTTCTCTTATTCTCATCTAAGCGTTAACTATTTAAAGAATCTCATGGGATTGCATGAAAAGTCAAATGTAGTAAGTATGAACGGAGGAAGTATTTTATATAAAGAGAAAATTATATAAAACCACCAAATCTATACTCTTTTTTAAAAAACCATCTTATATAAATTTTTTGCAAAAACCACCTTACATAATACATTTCTTTGCAAAAGATTACCTGTTACTCTATTTCGTCAATTGACCGGCATGTTTAACGTTTGACCAGGTAGTCTTTTGCAAAGACATTATGTAAGGTGATTTTTGCAAAGAAATGCATTATGTAAGATGGTTTTTGCAAAAGCACATGCTGGTCAAACGTTAAACATGCCGGTCAACTAACAAAATAGAGTAACATGTAGTCTTTTACAAAGAAATGCATTATGTAATGTGGTTTTTTTCAAAAAAATTTATATAAGGTGGTTTTTTATATAAGAAAGAGTATATAGATTAGGTGGTTTTATATAATTTTCTCTTATATAAATATAGAAATTTTTTATAAAAACAATAAATAAAACATTAAAAATAGCAAATGAGCAATTTTTTAAGGATGGTAGGGAGTAGGGACTAGGGAGTATACTACAAGTACAGTACCCTTTTAATGTTAGGTTTAGACTTAAGACTTTAGATTGAATTGAATGAATAATGAGGGAGACAAAATGGGACGAAATGAAGTGGTAACAAATTATTAATTGGTACTCCTACTGTTTAATCAATCTATTTGTCCCTTCTTTTTTTTCTGTCTCATTCGGAAATTAAGTTGTTGCATTCCCTTTTCTGTGTACTCAATAAATTAATCTTCTAGAACTACTTTCTCTTTTAATGACATTCTAATAAAGATAATGTTTCTGCCTTTTGGGCGTATTATATGTTAAAGTTATACTACGTATTCGTATTTTGATGAGACTATAAAGGGTGTTTGATATCGGGTCCATCCGGATTCGGAAATTTGGGTATCCAGATTAAACCGGGTATCCAGTTAAATTCGGGTCGGATCCGGATACCTGGTTTTATTAGGATGTTTTTAAAAAAATTTGATCTTTTTTTCGTTTAACCATGCATTTATTATCTCTATTTTTATTTTGAAAAATATTTTTTTATAAAATTTATATACTAACTCTCTAAAAAAGTATATAGTTTAATTAGTTATAAAAGAAAAAACTAAAAAAGTTAAAGAATAAGTTATTTCTCATTGGTTTAAGTAAGGATAATCATAAAAAAAAATAATTCGGAAGAGAACAATTATTTTAAGATTTCACTCGAGGTTAGCTTGAAAGTTACTATCATCAATTAATTTAAGAAAAAAGTTAAAAAAAAATCAATGAAAAACAGGATATCAAGTACCCTATTTCCCAATCTGGCCCTAATTATCCTATTTGATGCAAAAACCGGGCTAATTATCCGGTATAAATAGCCGTATACAGGATAATCCGGATCGGGTTTTACAAACCGGGTTTTTTTTGAGTCTTTGTTTTTTGAAAAGAATATTATTCCCCGGCATAATATCAATGTTTAATAGTGCAGTTAATTGTTTTCCAAATGTTGTATATTTCGTTTAGTTATTGTTGATAATAAATAGTGGTAATAACTAATAAGAATAATTTGTAGTATAAACTTTTATAAAATGCACCTTATTATTATTCTCATGGCAATGAAAAGTTATATAGGAGTACAACAAAAAGATTTTTGTTTTGGTTAAGATTTTTCATTAACATTACATCGCGTCATAAGATTTTCTATTACACTTAAATTTCATTGACATTTCCACAATTTGATAAAGCCTATAAACAAGCTAATAGTGTTCTTAAATCAAAAGTAGTGTTTTAGATATTCTTTACAAGTTTTCAAATAAATCATATTTTAAAGCTAAAAGAACCATTACTTTTACCGAATTGTTGAAAATTTATATAGCTAAATAAACAATTAAATATGTAACAACTATAATCGTACAACAACGATTAACCATAATTAACAAATACTTAGACATCTAACGTCAAATGCCCCACAACTATTTTATGTGGAACTATGACATAAAATTTATACAACTAATTGGGACTTTGTGATGTTTTAAAGTTTTTACAGTTATAGCTACTTTGATGGCAATACTTGTTTACAGAGACGAAGCCAGAATTTACAGTTAAGGGAGGCGAATTGTCGATATACTAAGAAGTTATTTATTATATAAAACTAGTTAAACTATGAAATTTGAATCATATAGACTGAAATTAACTTGAGTCATAGCAAAAATTATATTTGACAAATAGAGTTGAAACTTCCCTGTAATTACCCCTTTTTCAAAAAGAAACAAAGTGTTTTTGACTTCATATACTACCTCCGTTAAAAATTATGTGCAACTTTTGTACTTTTCACGGTTGCCAATGCAATTTTTTGTAGGGGAAATTAGACGAAGTAAGTATAGGTAATTAAGGGAAAGAAAGAGAGAGAAAATGATGGAAGTAGGGATAGGTAAGTAAGAGAAAGAAGGAGAGAGGAAGTAGGAATAGGTAATTAAGGGAAAAGAAGGAGAGAGAAAATAATGGGATAGATAATTAGATTGGTTATTTTTTATTAAAAAAAGGAAAGAAAAAGTGAGTTGCAGATAATAGTGAGCGGACAAAATTGAAAAGTGTTGCACATAATTTTTAACGGAGGTAGTATTTGCCTTTTTAGTCTCCAAAAAAAAAAGGAAAATTTACTTTTAAACATACAAACTTTGACCCATTTTCTTTTAAACATACAAACTTTCGTTTATTATTTAAACATACCAACTTTGGGGGGTAAATTCCCAAAAAGTTATGGATGACTTGTAACCGGATGAACCGGTTACTTCTTCACCATCTTCATCTTCACCATCTTCATCTTCTTATCTTCACCATTTAATCTTCACCATCTTCATCTTCTCATCTTCACCATCTTCATCTTCACCATTATCAACATTAACACTATAATCCTGGTTCATCTTAATTTTTGACGATCAGATTTTTTTATTACAATTGTGCTAAATCTGGGTTCTTCATTATGGTTTCTTCATTATCAACCTGCAATTGTGCTAAATCTGGGTTCTTCATTATCAACCTGCAATTGTGCTAAATCTGGTTCTTTATCTTAATTTTTGATTAATTCAAACCATAATGAAAACCCAGATTTTTTTATTACAATTGAAGAACCCAAAAACAAAAGGTGAATTTCACCATTTTATGAATTTCACTTTCAGATTTTTTGGGTAGTAAACCTACCCCCACCATTATCTCACTCCAAAATGGACATCAATGGCGTCAGAAATTTACTACCCAAAAAATCTCATAAAGCTGAAACTGAAACTGAAATTCATACAAAAAATGGAACATTCAAGTTTACTACCCAAAAAATCTGAAACTGAAATTCATACAAAAAATGGTGAATTTCACCATTTTATCTCATAAAGCTTGCAACTTTACTACCCAGAAAATTAAAAAATGCTGAAAATCCTTTGATTAATTCAAACCCAAAAACAAATTAAACCCTAATTCAACCCAAATGAAGAACAAATCAACAAATTGAAGAACAAGCCATTCCATTCTTTATCTTCAACCCTAATTCAACCCAAATGAAGTACAAATCAACAAATTTTTAGAGATTTAAAATGGGTAATTGAAAACAAATCTGAAATTTCATGTGAGTTAGAGCTTCTCAAGCTTGAAGAAGAAGAAGAAGCCATTGAAGCCATTGAAGAAGAAGCTTGAAGAAGAAGCTTGAAGAAGAAGCTTCTCAACATTTGAGAGGTTACCGGTTATAAAGGGTTAAAAATGGGTCAAAAAAAGTGCTATATCTTTTTGGGAATTTACCCCCCAAAGTTGGTATGTTTAAATAATAAACGAAAGTTTGTATGTTTAAAAGAAAATGGGTCAAAGTTTGTATGTTTAAAAGTAAATTTTCCAAAAAAATAATTTTAAAATTATGATAGGAGTAGTAATGACTTTATAGTATAAATAGAATTCGCCCATCTGATGAGACCATCTAATCATGACACGAGTCTATGCAAGTAAGCTCATTTGTCTAAGTGATCACTTTGAGGTTAATTATAAGTGTAACTTTAAGACTAAAAAGTCATCACTTTAAAAATAAATGTACATTGGGCCAAGAAATTGAAATGGTTTCACCGTGAGACCGTCTCATATGACAATTTGTGTAAATTAAATTTATTATCTACTAAATTTGTAAACAAAAAAACTTTTTTGTAATCAGTTTCATTATCATGGGAATGACATGGAACTTTTGATGAAATTTTACACTATAAATCATTTTCGTTACCACTATTTAGTACCACCTACCAAACGGATAGTCATGGTTTGACTTTTGAGAGAATTGATTAGAGCCACAAAGGGTAAGGATTTGAGTGAATTGAACACACTAGAAATCTTTAGAATTTGTGGGTGAGATTAGTATTTTGCATTAATCCTAAGGGGCCTTTTGCGTCAATTTCGTAAAAAATGATCTCAATGCCTTTGGTCTATAACTCAAAATCAAATTGTTTTAGTATTTAGACTTTAGTAGTCACATTATTGCGTCAATTTTATACGATACACCAACTCAAGATGAATGGTACCTTCTCCGTTCTGAAATACTCGCTACATTTTCATTATCAGCACTATTCATCGTTTAAGTTTATTACTCCCTTCGAATCATTTTAGATGTCTCATTTGGGTTTTCACGGTTATTAAGGGTGGTGTGGAGTCTATTAAAAAGGTGGTAGTTGGGTATTTTAATTAATTAAATTAATTATAAAGGTGGTAGTTGGGTATTGAGAATGGAAAAAGTGGGGTATTTAGGTAAAAAAAAGATAGACAAAAAAGAAGATGGGACAATTGATATGATTTTGCCAAATAAGAAAATGGGACATCTAAAATGATTCGGAGAGAGTATATATATTGCGACTAATGTGTAAGAAAAAATATAGTCAAGTGGGATCTTGTTTGAATCGACTAATCGCATACTTTATACTATTAACCGGGTATCCAGTTAAATTCGGGTCGGATCCGGATACCTGGTTTTATTAGGATGTTTTTAAAAAAATTTGATCTTTTTTTCGTTTAACCATGCATTTATTATCTCTATTTTTATTTTGAAAAATATTTTTTATAAAATTTATATACTAACTCTCTAAAAAAGTATATAGTTTAATTAGTTATAAAAGAAAAAACTAAAAAAGTTAAAGAATAAGTTATTTCTCATTGGTTTAAGTAAGGATAATCATAAAAAAAAATAATTCGGAAGAGAACAATTATTTTAAGATTTCACTCGAGGTTAGCTTGAAAGTTACTATCATCAATTAATTTAAGAAAAAAGTTAAAAAAAAATCAATGAAAAACAGGATATCAAGTACCCTATTTCCCAATCTGGCCCTAATTATCCTATTTGATGCAAAAAACCGGGCTAATTATCCGGTATAAATAGCCGTATACAGGATAATCCGGATCGGGTTTTACAAACCGGGTTTTTTTGAGTCTTTGTTTTTTGAAATGAATATTATTCCCCGGCATAATATCAATGTTTAATAGTGCAGTTAATTGTTTTCCAAATGTTGTATATTTCGTTTAGTTATTGTTGATAATAAATAGTGGTAATAACTAATAAGAATAATTTGTAGTATAAACTTTTATAAAATGCACCTTATTATTATTCTCATGGCAATGAAAAGTTATATAGGAGTACAACAAAAAGATTTTTGTTTTGGTTAAGATTTTCATTAACATTACATCGCGTCATAAGATTTTCTATTACACTTAAATTTCATTGACATTTCCACAATTTGATAAAGCCTATAAACAAGCTAATAGTGTTCTTAAATCAAAAGTAGTGTTTTAGATATTCTTTACAAGTTTTCAAATAAATCATATTTTAAAGCTAAAAGAACCATTACTTTTACCGAATTGTTGAAAATTTATATAGCTAAATAAACAATTAAATATGTAACAACTATAATCGTACAACAACGATTAACCATAATTAACAAATACTTAGACATCTAACGTCAAATGCCCCACAACTATTTTATGTGGAACTATGACATAAAATTTATACAACTAATTGGGACTTTGTGATGTTTTAAAGTTTTTACAGTTATAGCTACTTTGATGGCAATACTTGTTTACAGAGACGAAGCCAGAATTTACAGTTAAGGGAGGCGAATTGTCGATATACTAAGAAGTTATTTATTATATAAAACTAGTTAAACTATGAAATTTGAATCATATAGACTGAAATTAACTTGAGTCATAGCAAAAATTATATTTGACAAATAGAGTTGAAACTTCCCTGTAATTACCCCTTTTTCAAAAAGAAACAAAGTGTTTTTGACTTCATATACTACCTCCGTTAAAAATTATGTGCAACTTTTGTACTTTTCACGGTTGCCAATGCAATTTTTTGTAGGGGAAATTAGACGAAGTAAGTATAGGTAATTAAGGGAAAGAAAGAGAGAGAAAATGATGGAAGTAGGGATAGGTAAGTAAGAGAAAGAAGGAGAGAGGAAGTAGGAATAGGTAATTAAGGGAAAAGAAGGAGAGAGAAATAATGGGATAGATAATTAGATTGGTTATTTTTTATTAAAAAAGGAAAGAAAAAAGTGAGTTGCAGATAATAGTGAGCGGACAAAATTGAAAAGTGTTGCACATAATTTTTAACGGAGGTAGTATTTGCCTTTTTAGTCTCCAAAAAAAAAAAGGAAAATTTACTTTTAAACATACAAACTTTGACCCATTTTCTTTTAAACATACAAACTTTCGTTTATTATTTAAACATACCAACTTTGGGGGGTAAATTCCCAAAAAGTTATGGATGACTTGTACCGGATGAACCGGTTACTTCTTCACCATCTTCATCTTCACCATCTTCATCTTCTTATCTTCACCATTTAATCTTCACCATCTTCATCTTCTCATCTTCACCATCTTCATCTTCACCATTATCAACATTAACACTATAATCCTGGTTCATCTTAATTTTTGACGATCAGATTTTTTTATTACAATTGTGCTAAATCTGGGTTCTTCATTATGGTTTCTTCATTATCAACCTGCAATTGTGCTAAATCTGGGTTCTTCATTATCAACCTGCAATTGTGCTAAATCTGGTTCTTTATCTTAATTTTTGATTAATTCAAACCATAATGAAAACCCAGATTTTTTTATTACAATTGAAGAACCCAAAAACAAAAGGTGAATTTCACCATTTTATGAATTTCACTTTCAGATTTTTTGGGTAGTAAACCTACCCCCACCATTATCTCACTCCAAAATGGACATCAATGGCGTCAGAAATTTACTACCCAAAAAATCTCATAAAGCTGAAACTGAAACTGAAATTCATACAAAAAATGGAACATTCAAGTTTACTACCCAAAAAATCTGAAACTGAAATTCATACAAAAAATGGTGAATTTCACCATTTTATCTCATAAAGCTTGCAACTTTACTACCCCAGAAAATTAAAAAATGCTGAAAATCCTTTGATTAATTCAAACCCAAAACAAATTAAACCCTAATTCAACCCAAATGAAGAACAAATCAACAAATTGAAGAACAAGCCATTCCATTCTTTATCTTCAACCCTAATTCAACCCAAATGAAGTACAAATCAACAAATTTTTAGAGATTTAAAATGGGTAATTGAAAACAATCTAAATTTCATTGAGTTAGAGCTTCTCAAGCTTGAAGAAGAAGAAGAAGCCATTGAAGCCATTGAAGAAGAAGCTTGAAGAAGAAGCTTGAAGAAGAAGCTTCTCAACATTTGAGAGGTTACCGGTTATAAAGGGTTAAAAATGGGTCAAAAAAGTGCTATATCTTTTTGGGAATTTACCCCCCCAAAGTTGGTATGTTTAAATAATAAACGAAAGTTTGTATGTTTAAAAGAAAATGGGTCAAAGTTTGTATGTTTTAAAAGTAAATTTTCCTATTGTATATTTGTATTCTTTAATAAATGTTGTACGTTAGGAGATCAAAAAACCACACCAATTTGAGTTTCATACGTAAGTGTTGGAGATTTTAGTGTTTATATGATTAAACGACATACTAGACAAGAAAACCCATTGATATTAGCTAATAAAGACATAGTGCAAACCAGATTAAAACTACAAGATTTCCACAAGAATCAATTTTTTTTTGTCTACTACTATTTAAGATATTGTATTTAGTGTACGCTTATTTGGTGGACATTAAGGATATTATAAGTAGGCATTTAAGATATTGAAAGCAAGACATTGATGATGTAAGTAGACATTAAGAATGATGTAAATAGGCATTTAAGGATACTGTATGTAAGTAAACATTAAGGATATTATAAGTAAGCATTAAGGATACAGTAAGTAGGCATTAAAGATGATGTAAGCTGTCATTAAAGATATAGTAAGTAGACACTAAGCTTTAATGGGCTGAGTCTCTCAAGAAATTAGGAGACCGGCTGTTGTTTGTTTAGAAGGGAAAGTAAGGGGAAATGGAAGAAAAATGAGTTTTTCCGCCAAATCTTTCAAAATAAAAGTTCTTTACCAAAACTAATTAACTGTTGGCAAACCAATGAGAACACAAGACAATAACCTTGAACTTGATTATATCAAAAACGATAGGCATTAAACCATTTCTTGAATTAATTAGAGGAATGGTAGTTAAAATTGAAAAAAATAACCAATCTACATTTGTATACTCAAGATTTAATGAACTTAATGTCAAAATAAATTTGGAAGAAAAGTCCACAATTTGCATTATAATTTAATCAACCAAATTTGCAGTGTAATTAATGTCAAAATAGATCCTGGAAAAAAACATCTACAAAAACTTGACTTGAGTAAGTTTCCAAAAGTGAGGACCAACCAAATTTAGTCAAACAAATTAGATTGTGACTTCACTATCGCCACTTTTCATACCGTTGGTTCCTCAAGTTGGACAAGCTAGGTAAATATCTCTCGATATACCATGATAATAACTTTTTGTAAAATATACATGAGAATTGAAAAAATATTATATATTATTAGCATTACATAGATCATTGAATTAGTTTCGATAATTTAAAGAATAATCTTTCTTCTAGTCCTCCCTGTGAAGGAAGTACGAGTATGGATTGTCTGTCACCTTACCTTACTCAGACCCTGCTTTCAGGCGGGATATTAGGTAAGAATAATCATTTAATTTTAAAGAATAATCTTTCCACAATTTGTTCATATGTCGTTTTTGTTTATTCCACTAAATTGGCTACACCATGTTTATTCTCCTCCTATTCTTGTCTACATATTTAATTTCTCTTCATCTAATGCTATATTTCTTGTTTATCTTTCACACCTATTTAATACGCAATATATAAAGAAAAATTGTGCAAATATATCAAACTTCGCGAGACAAATGATGACCAATCCAATTCCTCTTCAGACAGAACAGCTCAAACTGAACTAAAAGAACACAATAAAAGACTAAACAAACAAGTATTGATTCTTTTGCATATTTTTTGTCAATTGTCATTAACTTGAGAGTATATTCAGACATAACAACAATAATACTCGTTCGATCTCTTTGATTTTACTACTAAAAGTAACATATTGACAAGAGAAGTGTCACTCTCAGTGTCAAACTCAAAGAAATACGAGTAGTTTCTAATGGTGTATGACTAATAATAATAGCATTTAGTCAACAATGAACAACTTATAACATGCTAATCAATAGTAGTACTTTTCTACTTTAGGATGTCTATAAAAGATTTTGTGTATTGATGTAGTGTTCTTTATTATTACTATATATACAAAAATGTGGCAAACTTCTGTAGTACTTATTCTTCTAAGCTTCATTCTCCTTCCACTCTTAACATTTTCCTCACAAATTTGCGATCATCATGACAAGATTGCATTACTTCAGTTCATGAATGAATTCAACACAAATCCTAGCTCTTCTCATATGTACGACGACGTTGGAATGTCTCATCCAAAGACAAAATCTTGGAATGTAACCAAAGATTGTTGTGTATGGGATGGTGTCATATGTGACACGAATTCAGGTCATGTTGTCGGACTCGATCTTAGTTGTAGCCAACTGACGGGGATTATTCGTTCTAATAGTAGTCTCTTTCACCTTTCACGTCTTAGAACCCTTAACCTTGCTTATAATTCATTTACCCCATCTTATATCTCCCCTAACTGGGCTAATTTCTCGAGTTTAAAGCTTCTTAACCTCTCCCATACGGGTTTTGTTGGTGAAGTTCCTATCGAATTCTCTCGATTATCTCAATTAGTTTCGTTAGATCTTACAAAAACCCTAAACTAGTTGGTTCGGATATTGATATGTTTACAATGATGGGCTTACCTTATTCTTTTGAAGGACTTAAATTTCCTCATTTTGATAAAATTACAAAAAATCTAACAAAATTAAAACAACTTCACCTTAATGGAGTGTTTATTAATTCATCCCTAAAATAGCCAACCTATCTTATTTAACATCTTTGCAACTATACAATTGTAGTTTACAAGGAAAGTTCCCCTCCAAAATCATGAAAATTCCTCATTTGGTTACTCTAATAGTTGAATCAAACCCTAATTTGAGAGTCTATCCACCATTATTAAATAATTTGAGTAGTTCCCTAAAAGTGGTTGACTTTGCTTACACAAACTTTTCAGGAAGATTGGCTAAATGAAAATGAAAGTCAACCATTATTGACTAAGTTTTCTGTAATAGGGTGCAACCTTTTTGGAACCATACCTTTGTGGGTTTGGAGCACCTCAGAAGCTATTTTACTTGATGATAACCATTTTAGTGGGAAACTACCCTCCAAAATAAAGGCTGAAAACTTGAAGTTCCTTAAGAAACTTGGACTTTCTGACAACTTGTTGAAGGGGATAATACCATCTTGGTTATTTAACCTCCCTTCCTTGATTGAGTTAGAGCTTGGAGGTAACCAACTCTCAGGTATTGAGAACAAAACAATCCTACTAGGTAATTTTGCATATAGTAAGGTGTTAGTTTGTTTGTACATAAAAATTTTGTGAAAGCTCCTACCAATTCCCAAATTGGGTTTTTATTTGTCAAGGAATCAACTCAACTAAAAGCTTAAACTGATGGTTGAAGCCCAAAGATATGTAATCTTTTCTAACACGTCTCTTTACACTAGAGTCTTTTGGGCTATAAGTGTGGATGCAACATAAAGCTCTTCATACCTAGAGGCTAGAGCTGAGTATTCCACTTTAAATAAGAGGTGGTTGAAATTTGAACACGTGACCTCTTGTCGCGCTGGCTTTGATACCATGTCTATGAACCAACTCAAAAGCTTAAGTTAATGGCTGAGGCATAGGATACGTTATATGTCTAACAGGCCCCTTACACTAGAGCGTTTTGTGATGCACCAAATTTAGCTTGAAAAAGGATTGATAGACTACTCATATCAACAAGATGTTTTTTCTTTTCATGGGAGCCAATTTTAGGATGGATGACTTCATGGGAAAGTTTTCTTGATGCGCACGAGTGAGGCCAAAGTGCGCTGGAAAGACTGTTGGTTGTTGGGGCTAGTTTATTGTCTTTATGAGTTGTCGTCTGTGATCCGTTGGGCAAGGGTGTTACAGTTTTGGGCTAAAATTACTGTGTATGCAACATAAACCCTCCTCAAACCTAGCATTCATGAATATTTTCCGTTTAGAGAGTGTTTGAGATTCGAATTCGTGACTTCTTGTACTATGTCAATAAACCAACTCAATCAAAAGCTTAAGTTGATGGTTGAGGCTCCTATGATGTATACTCTAAAACATACTGCCTATGTTAAACAATCGACATCTAAATTTCTTTTTTTTTTTCAGGTGTAAACTCAAGCTCTCAATATCCTTCATCCAAAATGCAAATCCTCAACCTTTCAAACAACCAACTTGAAGGAAAAAACATCTTAGAATTTGTTGCCAAATATGATAAACTAGAAACCCTAATCATTTCTCATAACCATCTATCAGGTCAATTACCTAAAACACTTGCCAGCTTATCATCACTAGAATATTTAGACCTATCATTCAACAATCTTACAGGATCATTTCCACCACAATTATTTAGACTTGTAAAAACTCTTAGATATTTCAATGTTTCTGAAAATAAGCTGGCTGGCCGGATTCCGCCACAGTTTGGTGACTTCTCCAGCAGTTCATTTGCAGGAAATGAAGGATTATGCGGACCTCCATTGTCGCGGCCTTGCAGAATACTGAATAATCATACTCATCTTACAACAACATTATCCAAACAACATGATGATGATTTTTATGATATTATTAAGGAATAAGTTTGGAAAATTGTTTTGATTGGATTTGGGTTTGGAATAATTGTGGGGTTTCTTGCTGGTGTTTATATGTTGTATACACTTAAACCACTTTGGTTTTCAAAAATAGCTTATAGATTTGAATATATGATGGTGGAAATGATGAAGAAATGAAGGCGCAGGATCAAAATGAATTGGTGTTATTAGGGTTTAAACAAAGCATAAATGATTAGATCCGAAATATCTAGTAGTCGATTTACAAAATACGATATTTAATCTAAATCCTGAAATATGATAATTTGAATCGGATATATCAAATATAGGTTTTTATAAATCAGAATTGAGCTTTACCTTTTTCTTGAACTAATTGAGTTTTACTTTATATATTTATTTCATTTTCTACTTTATTGTTTTTGAATTAGAAGATGCCAATACTTAAAGTTAAAACCAAACCGCCATTATGAATTATGTAGGAGTACTTTGAATGTTTATGCATGTAATTATGTAAGCCATCAACCATGATCACAAAAATGGTGAATACGATGAATAAGATCACGAAATTGATGAATATGATCATGAAATTGATGAATATGATCATGGAAATGATCAATCATCTGTAGATGCAGCACCAACAAACATACGATTAGACATCAACACGACCACTTTCACCCATTTGGAGACTGAGCTGAGTGTTATTCTGTAGCCTTGATTGTAGTTGTAGAGCAACACCGATGAATGATTAAGACAAGAAACCTTGTAATGCAGCTGATGTCTAGAAATATGTTTGGGCTAACCAAAAATCTTGATTTTTGTGTGTGCATGTGAAGATTAATGTTTTCGTGTTCTGAACTACTAACTAGAGGCGAGAAGCCAGAAACTATACTTTGATATATTGAAATAGTCAAGATGTCGAAATCCCTACATCATCACCATCATACCCTATGTATCTCGGCCATTAAAATAGACAAAATACAAAGAGCCGAAATCCCTACATACATCTAAAATCTTCATGATCACATACTTACATTACAAAGGGTGCAACAGATAGTAATGGTCTTTGAATTGTTCTGCCTAGCTAAAGGTCGGTCGCGCTATTCAAGAGAGACTCTATGTCAGGGGTCACTATGGCTCGCTTATCAAGGCTTCTGATCCAACAACATTCCTTCTCTTTCGTATTGAAGGCCACTGCGTCTTGGGCAAAAGAGCAATCTGATCCAGGTGAAACCTACACAAAACAAAATGTTCCATCACTTTGATTTGAAGGAAATCATTGTTTTTTATACTTTTGTCTCGTGAATGTTAAATTAGGCTGGACTTATTGTGAATGCCAGCACATTAATGGGAAGACGAGGTGCACATACTTCATAAGCCTGAGAGATATATAATCCCAAAATTATATGGCAAACGGAACAAGGTCCTAATAACTTATAAAATGTGTACACCATCTTTAAATTGTCGATGTGGGATAAACCATCCCAATAGTGAAAAGGTTTATGCAATATGCAATTCAAATACAGATGCATGATCGTTAGTTATTTCAAGATAAACCGGAGTCTAGCTCTTTGGCTCATTTTAGCAGAGGAAGGGGAGGATTCTTGGCTGCATTTTCTCTACCTTGCCAAAAATATTCTGATAATGTATAACAGACAAGTTCGGGGAAGTAGCAGTGAGACGAAATTTTTAAAGGAGTACATACTAGGATCATCATTATAGAGGTGCGCAAAATAGACCCCCCCCAATTTTATTCAGACAATATATAGTTCAAATTAGGCTTTGATGCGATGCAACAGCCTTGTGAATACAAAGGTTAGCTTTGATCTGGCCTAATGGTTTTCCTACCCAAACCCAAATATACAGCCCGATACACATCTCAAGGACCATGGTGCTCCATGGGTCCAGAAAACTGTGATACAATACACAGAAAAAGAATCAACAATCTCTAAGTCCTTGATCGGTTTCTCCGAAACTGTGTAATAAACTCCGGACTCTAGTCCCTAGCTAAGTATCCTACCCTTCCACGGCAAAGAATCAGTACATTTAAGTGTACGGGGCTACATAGAAGATGTTGACTAGCATGTAAAGAACACCAAGGATAGGAGAAACTATAATAAGAAAATGAAATCTCTGTATTAGAATGATGCAAACGTTGAACAATACTTACATCATAAAGGATTTCTCCAAGTTTAAGTTTGACAGTTCCGCTCTTGCAGACAAGCAACTTCCCATCTGTCCTGCGGACAAATCTTTGAAACTGCGTCTTTGTTGTGAGGTACCAGTTGTAGGTGATCTCTTTGCCCCCGTGTTCATTGTCATTGGAACCTTGTGATCTGACGGTCCTGAATTGCCTTCTATTTCCTTCCCCTTAGCAGACGCAGGTCGCTTGATTTCAGGGAGAGAAGGAGGAAATTGGAGAAACAACAGTCTAACATTTTCACTAATTTCATCTGGATTCTGTCAAGTACAATCACAAAGATTTTATAACACAGAAACGCCATAATAATTCCCAATGTTTCCAATTCAAAAATACCAACCATAAATCCGAGTTCTGTTGCAGGATGTAGGGTGCTTTCCTGGTATTCGGAATTCATTGCACCTTCCCCAAATTCAGCTTCATCGAGAATGTCTAAAAAATAGAATTGAAGAAGCTTTAATTTTAAATGTTCCAACTCAAGTTGAGAACTTAGTTATGTTGCTTTGGTTTATTTTGGTGGTAATGACCTAGTTTCCTGCTAGCAGATTCAAGATCCTCACATATTATTTTGTGTTTGCACTTTGCATAACAAGCATAAATTTGTTTCTATCGGTTCGTCTTTTGACTAGCATCATTCAAACTGAAAAGATTAAGGGGTCACATATTCACTTGTTGGCAATATAAATGTGATAAACCCTAGTGTTAATAACTAATTTTCTTCTGTTTTAAAAAATTTAGTTGAGCGCAATTTGTCTTATCATCATCATCGTACCTAATGTCCCACTCGAAAGCAGGGTCTAGGTGAGGGAAGTCGACGGATAATCCACACCCGTACTCCCTTCACAGGGAGGACTAGAGGAAAGTGATCGGCAATTTGTCAGATGCTATACATAAATAATTCATGTCTACATTTGATGAAGCACAGACCATAAGCTTCATTGTGAAAATTTTGCAACAAAGATATTTAGCATCCAACGGATAAATCATACCTGGATCACCAGAGTATGGCCTCCTCCAAGGAAGTGTGGTTGGATAATAAGTACTTTCATAGTTCTGCAGTCGACTTTAAAATAAAACATCGAAATCTACCATAATAAGCCATGATAAAGTAAAATTTTGACGAGGAATTCATACCCAAGGTTCTCTGTACTCCTTGGTTTTAGGGACTGAAGCATCTGTTGGTCTCTGTTTTAGAGCACTTGGTCCAACTGCATAGTGACGAACCAGACTGCTCGATACTGTCATCCAAGTCCATCAACTCTAATTCATTAGTCTGTTGAAAACCTCCATCATTAGGAGCAATTGACCCCAAGGCAGAAGTAGCTCGCTTCGCCCCATGAATGAATGTGGGTTGTACTGAAGTTAAGAAGTACGAAATCCAAATGTAAATGAGAAAGTTAAAATGGCAGAAGTATTTTTCTGGTTGATAATGAAAGAAACCCAACCAACTTTTTCATCAAGCTAACATACTCGCTTCCAAAAGTCGACCAGACTCATAAAGCTCGGAGAAGCAGATATCAGGTTCGCATTCAAGACAATAAGGCAGGTGGGCACTGGAACCCCTCTCCTTTAATCATTTTTATTTAGTTACATCTTTCCCCTCTATATTTTATAGTCCTTGTAAAACAACATAAGATCTAAGGAACTTTTGCCAAATAAGGAAATATAACGCTTGTTTTTAGCATACATCCAACAAGAGTAATTCCTTTAAAACTACTCCTACAAAGCTACCATTTTGGGATTGCAAGGAGAACAAGCCCTTTCAAAAAAAAAGTCCTTACTTCTATCCAGGGCCGTCTTGTAAATTTGAGCTCCTGTACCAAATTATGTTATAAATCTTACAATTTTGAAAAGAAAAGAAAAGAAAAAAAATATATGATAATCTCTCCATTGATTACACTAAAAAATGTATTTGTATAGCCTCTCTAATAATGGGGCTTGTGCAGAAGACCGTTTGCACATGCTAATCGACGGCCATGCTTCTATCAAGGGGTTTAGTATAAATGTGCAGCAAACCAGCAAGACAGATGAACAGAGCAACACATACTAAAAGGACGTTCACGTTGCAGAACATGAAGCATGCACATTACTACACACTATGACTGTTCATACTCCCATTGCAGAGGACACAGTATTGATAATTTACCTTTATCCTCAACTTTGGGTCGTTGTCGACGATTGCCCTGAGAGATTCAAAGGGAAAAAAAACTTATCTTGTAATTAAAAAAGGGCAGTTGTTTTCTTTGTATTTGTTGTCAACCATTAAAATAATTGTGACGTTAGAGTATAACATAACCTGCCTGGGGCCTCAACCATCAGTTTAAGCTTTTTAGTTGAGGCTCAAAATATATTATATA